>WAAF01006475.1:0-10620 GCA_013400475.1 Tricholaema leucomelas | reverse complement strand
TGCTCCTGAAGACGACGGAGACAGGGACAGCCTTCCGGGAGATTGATAGCAGAAAGAACTTGTGTGTCACATGGGCAAATGAGACAGGCACCGAAGAATTGTGTATATCTATGGCCTCAGCAACAGATCCCTTTAGAACTTGCTTAATAGGTCTGCCAGCTTTTAGTGAGAATGCTTTTAGAAATGATAAGTGCTAATAATTGTACTGGGATCACAAATGCTTCTGAGTGCGCTGCAAAGTTAATCGAAGGCTTGAATGTATCCTTACCTTGGGATCCCCAAGAATTAGAGCTGTTAGGGTCACAGGGCATAGGGAAAACCTCCCAAGGATGGAACCAGACATGTTTTGTGTTTGGAAATTCATATCAGGGTCTCAACATTTCATCACATGCAGATAAGGCCATAAAGTGGCCTGAGATGAGAACCTGGAGCAAGAATGGATGGACGAATGTGTCACCAGGGGAACCTCATGATAATTTCATTAACAATGAGGGTGGGCACTGCGGTTCAAACGACAGCAATAAGAGCCGTATCAGACCTTTAGGTGCCTATGGAGCAAGCAATCGGCATCATGATGTTAAGGCATTAAGAAAGGGCAAAGATCACTTATTATTGAACAACAGAACTGCTAAGGCACTCTCCAGTGGGGTGTTCCTTATCTGTGGCGATAGAGCTTGGCAAGGTATACCAAAGAATGCTTATGGTGGTCCATGTTATCTGGGAAAACTGACAATGTTTGCCCCTTGGCTTAGTCAACTAAGAAACATAACTCAACGCTGACCGAAGCAATCTCTAAGATTAAGCCCTAATTGCAATGATAATGTCCAATTATTGTCCACAGCTGCCCGTGTAGCCCTAGCTATATTTGTGCCAGGAGGAGCAGCTGGGAAGGCGCTAGTAGAGCTAGAGAAACTCACGTGTTGGTCAGAAAAGCAAGCCAACGTCACCACAAACATTCTAGGACAATTAGTGGTTGACCAGAACAGCCTCCGTCATGCCCTATTGCAAAATAGAGCGGCCATTGATTTTCTTTTATTAGCCCAGGGGCTTGGTTGCAAAGTGTCTTGGTTCAAATTCAAATTCCCAGAGACTCTAATAAATTTGAGAGAACTGATGACATTTTAAAGTGCCCTTCCCTCTCCCCCCTCCTCCTTCCCCAAAGAAAGGAATTCAGAAGTAGAGAGGAAAGCTAAGCACACCCAAGTAAATCAATCTCACTTGATTTGGAAGTTAAACAGGAAAAAAAAGTTTAACAATAACTTAAAAAGGGTATCAAATGTAGGGGGGTTACAGAGGTGTAGGGAAGGAAGAGTAACAAATACAAAAGGTATAAATACAACCCGAGTTTGTGATGGTGGTGACTACGTGTGTGGAGAGATGCAGGGGTGCAGAGAGAGCTGCAGTGTGGTCCAGAGAGCGATCGAGAGAGCTGCGGAGTGGTCCAGAGAGAGATAGAGGAACAGGAAGTCCCCCTGCTTTTATGGGACAGGAAGGGGGGAGTGGGATAACCATCACCTGGTGGTGTCCAGACCCACCCCTAGGGAGGGGTCAAGACCACCTGAGGTCAAGTGTCGAGTTCAGGGACACTCCTCCTGGAGCGTTAACCGTATACACGAAGATTTTGAAGGAATGTGTTGCTTGAATTTATCAGATCATAGTGAGTCCATTCACAAGAGTATAACCTGGCTGAAAGATCATGTTAATAAGATCTAGAAGGAAACATCAATTTTTGACAACTGGTTACAGAACCTGTTTGGGAAAATTCCTGGATGGCTCAGTAGTTTGATAAAAGAAAGCTTGGGGCTTTTTGTTATCTTCATTATAATCTTGCTATGCGCTTGTATTATCTTTGCTTGCATTAGGAAAAGTTTGACTAAGATGGTTGGCCAGGTGTGAGTTGCTCAAAAAGAAAAAGGGGGAATTGTGGATGAATTTCTTGCTAGCAGAGGACACGAATTGATAAACATGAGCAACTCGTGCTGAGAAGTGTCCTTGGGCCCACTTTGGGTTCAGGAAACCAAGCTGTAAACAGTGAGCACCCCACACACAGCTGCAGTGGGCAGAGCTAGCCAGCTTCAGGGGTCTGGGTTAGCCAGCCCCAGAGGTTGACCCTCAGATTGTTATGGTTAAAGCAGCCTATGTACGCCTCACATGTAACCCTGTGCCCTCCACATGTACCAATCTTAGTTGTGCAGCCTCTTCTAAGAAAACAGATAAGTCACCGTATCACGGAAATAAAGTGGAGAATGACCTCCTAACCACATTGGTGAACAAAGAGTCACTTTATCCCAAGGGCTCCACCGGCACTTGTGCCCTGGGACAGGAGAAAGGTAATGGATGAAAACTACAGCACAGGAAGTTCTACCTCAGCATGAGCAAGAACTTCTTGACTCCAAGGGTCCCAGAGCACTGGCACAGGCTGCCCAGAGAGGTTGTGGAGTGTCTTTCTCTGGAGACTTTCCAGCCCTGTCTCGATGTGTTCCTATGTGACCTGTGCTAGATTCTATGGTCCTGCTCGAGTAGGAGAGTTGGACTCGATGATCTCCAGAGGTCCCTTCCAACCCCTAACATCTGTGATCCTGTGATTCCCTCTGGGTGCCACTCTGAAAACCTTCCCTATGGCCATGTAGAGTGGGAGCTGCTGTGGTGCCTCTGGTGTGAGCCTTTGTTCTGATCCAGGACCATGCAGGATTTTCCTTTGCTCTCCCCTGGAGACTGAGTGGTTACCAAACCTGAGCACCCACATCTCTGCCACAAGGAATCATTCAGATCATTCCTGTCCAGGTCATTCCATGGCTGGGGACATTCTGTGGAGTTTTATTCTTATGTGCAATTGATTTTTGGAGCTTTTCTGAAGGGATTGGATGTGAACCAAGCACCCAGCAGAGCCCTGGTGAGCAGTCTGAGATGGTCAGGGCTTGCAGGAGCGTTCCGAGGCACTGGGTGTTCCCCCTGACCACACACAGCTTGTATGGATGCTGCCTTTTGTACCCCCACTGCAAGGGCCTGGTAGTTTTTCACCCAGATCAGGATGGGTTCACCTCTCTCTTTGGGGTGCAGACCTCCTGCCCTATAAGTTACTTGAGCTTTTGGTTCCTGGCAGGTCCTTCATTTAAGAGCACCCCAGGACCCCAAAGCCTGCAGCTTCCTCAGAACCCAGCAGAATTCTGTCTCTGCCAGGTGCTAGTTTGAGCCTAGCTAGAATGTTACGGTGAGAAGAATTAGATTACAGGCTGTGAAAAGGAAACAATGGTGATGTCTGCTGCACTCATAGGTTTGCTGAGATGGATAAGAACAAGAACACAAACATAGATAACAGAGTCACTCTCTGGTGCTTTGGGCTGATCTCTCTCCACCCTAACCTGTCGTCTTTGTGACTAATCCATCTGCTTCCTAACCCCCTTGGCTGACTCTCCATACTACCTTAAACATAAGGCAAGATCTAGGGTAAGGTAGAGGGGTGGGAGGAAGGTGGAAGGGTGGTTGTGAGCCCCTCCTGGGGACTAAGGTTTCTGGGGGGCTGTTGTGTTTCTGTATTACCTTTTACCTTGTCTATTTCTGAATCTATTGTAAATCTCTGCTGGTACATTGTGCTAAGCTGTAACTATAAAGCTTCATTCAATTCCCAGAGCTGCTGAGTCTAGTCTGGGTGATTTCCAAAGTGGGGGGAGGGGGGGCAGGGAACAGCCAAGCCATCACATGCCATGTGCAGACACTTGCCGCAAATATTCAGCCTCAGTATCCTGAGAAAATCTGTCCTGCAGCTCACTGAACTGACCTCTGGTGTGGGGATAAATTTGGGTTGTTGGTCAACTCTGTTTGTGTCCTGACCACATTTCTCTCTTAGTTATGGCTCTTACCTGTGCTTCTTTTATGCTTGCTGCAGAGGAGCTCACTCCACTCACCCCTGAGGTGCTTCTCCCTGGTTTTGAATGGGATGATTGAGTGTGAGGCTCACAAATTTCCCCTCTGGAACACGCTGTGGGGGCAGCTGTCCTGTGCCGGACACTGGATGGGGCCAGAGAGCCAATGCTGCTCGAGCTCTTAAAGCCACAGTGGACTTTGCTCTGCCTGGCTGGCAGATCCCACATGTTCCGTGCTTGTGCCCTTTCCTCTCCCAGCTCCTTCTCCAGATGCTGTTTCTCTTTCTAACACATGTTAAAGTTCTCCTGTGCCTGAATTCAGCAGGCTCCCAGGCAGGCCTTTCACAGGGGGTTGGCAGCTTCTGTCACCCTCACAGGGAAAAAATTCCCCTTCATATTTCCCTGAAACTTCCTATTCCTCAGCTTCCACCACTGCCCCTTGTCCTGTCAGCAGGCCTCAGCCTCTGGGCACTCACCTTTAAATATTTATAAACAATGATGAAGTCACCTCTCAGGCTCCTTCAAGCTCCTAGCCCCAGCTCCCTCAGGCTCTCCTCCTAAGAGAGCTGTTCCATTCCCGTCATCATCTTTGTGGCTCTGTGCTGGACACTCTCAAGCAGTTCTATGTCCCAGAACTGGACACAGCACTCCAGATGCAGCCTCACCAGGGCAGAGTAGAGGGGCAGGAGGGAACCTCTCTCAACCTACTAACCACAGCCCTTTTAATACATCCTAGGACAGCATTGCCCCTCCTGGTCACCAGAGCACACTGCTGGCTCATGTCTGCCACACCCAGGAACCATGAGTTTATTCACCTGGGTTCTGTGTTCTGCGGCAGCAGAGTGCAGGGTGAGTGCTGCTCTGCCTTAGGGACTAGGACAGGGCACAGCAAGGATGTCTGTGGCAAGAGCTGAGATCTCTTCATGAAATGAACAGATCTGAAAAAGGGCAAATTAAAGCCCAGGCCCTAAGACTGTTGTGTTACCCTAAGCTCCCATTTCCAAGCCCAGACCTGAGGCCTGTCTGCATTTCACACAGCAATACTGAGCAAGACTTTAGGGATATTTCCTTGTTTCTGGTGTTTTGTGGAGAACCTGCAGTTAGCTTCAGCTGGCCAGCAGATGTTCTCCTCACCTTGTACTACCTGTTTTGGGATGTCTTGGTTTTGTCACCAGTTGTGTTCAGCCTTTTCCCTTCACCTTCTAATCAACAGAGAGAGCTCAGGTGTGTAAATTAAGCCTAGATAAGAAACTAAGGTTATGGCACAGTTTGTCAGGAGCTAAAGGTGGCTGAGAAAAGCATCAAGTGTGTCCTTAGTGGCCATAAAATGTAGTTTGAGGAGGGTGTTTGGGAGTCCCCAGACTATTTTCTCAGGCACAGGCACACAAATATGTCCCTGAAGCATGCCCCATGAATATGTGCTAGGGAGGAGGAACAATTGCACGAGGCAGGGCCAACTTTGTCCAAGCTCAGGCACAGACAGTCCTCCCAGTAAGGATTTGGCTTCAAATTAGATTATCTTGTCCCTTCTCAGTACCTGCTGCATCGCTCCATGTGTAAACTGGATACTCTGATGCCATCTCAGCACAGACTGGGCCACCTCCCAGTACAACCTGCATACCCTGAGGCCCTCCCAGTGCAGACCAGGCTCCACCCAAATACTAACTATGGACCCCTGTCCCATTCCAGTACAGACTGGGCCCCATTGCACTACAACCAGGGAGCCTTAAACCCCTTGAAGCACGGCTTGGCCTTCTCCCAGTACAAACTGCTTCTCCCGATCACATCCCAGTACAGTCTGAGGCCTGCCCCAGAACAAGCTGGATTCGAAGACATCACCAAGTACAGACAAGAGATCATCCCAGTGCAAGCTGCACCTCCTGATCTCCTCCCACTACTAACATCGTTTTGTCCTAGAGCAAAGTGGAAGCTTTGGCCCCATCCCAGTTCCAAATGCACCCTCCCAGTACAAACCAGATAACAGACTCCTTCCCAGCACAGGCTGTGCTCACTCATGTTAAAGGCTACAGCACTTGAAGCCCTTCAACCACCAGGCTGGGACTCCTCCCAGCACAACCTGCATCCCCTTATCACTCCCAGGCAGGCTGGGCCTCATCCCAGTATGTGGGAGTCAGGCCATCGGGAGAGGCCGAGAATCGATCGGGGTACTGACGAGTCGACTCAGTCAGCTGCCAGCAGTGCAATGCTCAGTGCAGTACAGCTTTATTCTGGAGGTGCAACAGCTTCTATACCCCTTTAGCAGAGGTGTGCACAGCTAGCTGAGGTTTACACAAGTGGAAGGTACAGATTGGTTCAGAGTTATAAGCAAGGTATCCATAGGTCACTCAATCATAGAATCATAGAATCATAGAATGGTTTAGGTTGGAAGGGACCTCAAGGATCATCCAGCTCCAACCCCCTGCCATAGGCAGGGACACCTCCCACTAGAGCAGCTTGCTCAAGGCCTCATCCAGCCTGACCTTAAACACCTCCAGGGAGGAAGCATCCACAACCTCCCTGGGCAACCCGTTCCAGTGCCTTACCACCCTCACTGTAAAGAACTTCCTCCTAACATCCAGTCTAAATCTCCCCTCTTCCAGCTTAAACCCATTCCCCCTCGTCCTAACATTACTAGACCGTGTAAATAGTCCCTCCCCAGCTTTCCTGTAGGCTCCCTTCAAATACTGGAAGGCCACTATAAGGTCTCCTCGAAGCCTTCTCCTCTCCAGGCTGAAGAGCCCCAACTCTCTCAGCCTGTCCTCATAGCAGAGGTGCTCCAGCCCTCTGATCATCTTCGTGGCTCTCCTTTGGACCCGCTCCAGCAGTTCCATGTCCTTCTTGTATTGGGGGCTCCAGAACTGCACACAGTACTCCAGGTGGGGTCTGACGAGAGCAGAGTAAAGGGGGAGAATCACCTCCCTTGCCCTGCTGGCCACACTTCTCTTGATGCAGCCCAGCACTCGGTTGGCTGTCTGGGCTGCATGTGCACACTGCCGGCTCATGTTGAGCTTCTCGTCGACCCAGACCCCCAGGTCCTTTTCCTCAGGGCTGCTCTCCAGCCATTCATCACCCGGCCTGTATCTGTGCCTGTATCTGTGCCTGGGATTGCACCGACCCAGGTGCAGGACCTTACACTTGGCCTTGTTAAATGTCATGAGGTTGGCCTGGGCCCACCTCTCCAGCCTGGCCAGGTCCCTCTGGATGGCATCCTGCCCTCCAGCAAGTCAGCTGTGCCACACAGCTTGGTGTCATCTGCAAACTTACTGAGGGTGCACTCAATTGCTCTGTCCATATCACTGACAAAGATGTTACAGAGCACTGGTCCCAGCACTGACCTCTGAGGAACACCACTTGTCACCGGTCGCCAGGTGGACATTGTGCCATTGATCACCACTCTCTGCATGCGACCATCCAGCCAATTCCTTATCCAGTGAGTGCTCCACCCATCCACCAATCCCTGGTGTCCACCCCATGGGATGGCAAGCTCAGCTCCCTGCAGGTGTTCGTGGGGTGCTCATTGTTTACAGCTTCCTGTCCTGGGCCCCAGACAGCCCAAGGACAGTTCGCAGCATGAGCTCTGATGTTTACAGCTCATGCCCTGCCTGGGGAGAGTGTTCTCCCACACCAGTACGAACTGGTTCCCTGTTGGTTTGGAGCTGGAGGTTCTGGTGTGTCCTATCCCCAGTCAGAAAGGTACCACAGTGTCTGGAAAAGACCATTCCAACTGCCCTGGGATGGAGCAGAGCCTGCAGAGAGTGAAGAAGGTCAAGTGTAGCTGGGCTGTGGCAGGAGGATGTGGCCACCCAGACACTGGAGTTGTCCTCCCCTGCACTCACCACTGCTGTGGCCACATCTGGATTCTTGGTGTCTGGGTGTGGGGTTCTCCATTCTGGAGGAGTGGGGAGGAACTGAAGAGGCTGCAGAGATCTTCCAAGATAGAGGTTGACTTCTCTGTGTAGAGACTGAGGGACCTGAGCTGCTTCAGCCTGGGGAGTGGAGGCTCAGGGTGATAAAAGAAAAACCAAGGAATGCTGGTGAAAAGGTCTCACAGACCAGATGCACATTTTGAGGGTGCCTGTGACAAACCATAAAATACCAAACAAGAGATGTTTGTTTATAGTAATCAGTTGATAATCTGCAAACCTAAACAAGGGCTACTGTAGAAGTGTCTGCAGCTACTCGTTGGAGATCTGTGATAAGCAATCTTGGAAAGACCCAGGCCTGCAGTGACTAAGGAAAGCAGGAAGGAGATAAAGGAGAAGCAGGGATATCCTGACATCAGCAACAAAGAAGGGTCTGCTGACCAGAGATGAAAAGCCCTGGAAGGAAGACTGTGGGATGTTCCTCGCAGATAACCATTCCAGACCACCATGGTTAGAATTGTTGGAATTGGGGTGGAGAATGGGAAAATACTTCTGTTAATGAACTCCAAGAGATAATTGTAATAACCATACCTCCTATGATGACTATGCCTGCTCTTGGGACATAAACTGTGTCTTGTGCCATCATGGGGAGTGCAGGATTGATGGAGTGATCCTCCCTGCACCCAGCGCTCTAATAAAACATACCTACTGCAGAGCTCTGCATGAGGTTTGGGGTTCATTTTGCAGGTCAAGGGCACTGCAGTAGTACTGTGCACACGGCTGAAGGGTGAGGTCAGAGGTCATGAAGTTCTTCTGGGTAGTGGGAAGAGATCATAACCTCCACAAAGTGCAGCTTGGAAGGTTCAGACTGGAGATGAGGACAAAGAAATGTCACTCAGAGGGCAGACCTGATATGGATGAGGTCTCTCAGAGGTCTCAAGGAATGGCCACTGAGAGCAGAGACACCTCAGTGAAGGTGTGGGAATGTCAGGGTGAGAGCTGGCAGGGGAAGCAAGATGGGAGTTAACAATGTGAAGAGAAAGAGCTGCAGGCATGGGACAGTGTAGCACAGGCTGCAGCAGGCTGGGCCAAGGGCTCTGATCAGGCTGAAAGCCCAACAGGACCAAGGGCTCTGTCCCCTTGGCTCTGGCAGTTGCCTCTCCCACCAAGGCCTGGGAGGTGAAACTTTTCTGGGAGGCTTTCAGGCTCTGCTGTTCCAAGGGCTGTGCTCAGGGCTTGGCCTTTCTGCTCCATAAACCAAGCCCAAGGTTTTCTGCCC
Organism: Tricholaema leucomelas; assembly: GCA_013400475.1. NCBI lineage: Eukaryota > Metazoa > Chordata > Aves > Piciformes > Lybiidae > Tricholaema lacrymosa > Tricholaema leucomelas. Next base: position 1,615 of record WAAF01006475.1, on the reverse strand, counting down.
TGCACTCTGCCTTTGTCTCCTGCCCTCATGGCCTCAATGAGCTGCTCTAAGGAGTCCCTGGGAGGCTTTGTCACTAACGACCCTCAGTGGGGCCAATCAATGCTTCAAGGCACTTTGGGCTTTGCTTCTGATTTGCACTCCTGGAGAGGCTTGTTCAGGCTGCTGGCAGCACCTGAGGAGCATGGACTCAGCCCCAAACACTCCATGGGGCTCATTAAAACCCTGCTGAGCCACAACTTCTCCTCTGGTGCTTGCCAAGAGCTCTGCAGCTCATTGCAGAGGTTTTTGTTCTGAGAAGCATCTGCTCCAAATGCTTTGCAAGGGAACATTTCATTACTTTCCNGAGCCACCTTTAGCTGCTGTCCTGACCTGTCAGCACTGCCTCCAGCTCTCTGCTCTGTGCAGCCCCTGCAGGTGCTTCAGTGCCTCCAGCGATGCTTCCCTTGCATCCACTGCCTCCTTCTGCTCTAACCAGGCACTGGGGACACTTCTCCAGTGTCCCTCCCTGGGACCCATTAAGACTCCAAGAAACTTCAGAGTTTGACTCTGACTCTGAATTCTGGAGAGGTTTCTTCAGCTTCTCAGTCTCTGAGGTTCATGAACTCAGCACCAAAGCCACCAGAGGGGTCCTTAAAATGCCTTGGGCTGGTCCTCTGCTGCTGAACTGTGGCAGACTCCTGTGCTGGAGGGAGCTGCTGGTAAGCAGGCAGCATTGCAGAGAGACAGCTCTGGCCAGGAGCAGCTCCTCAGCACAGCAGGGCTGAGGGCACTGCCAGGGGATGTCAGGAAGATGAGGGAGGCAGAGAGAGCTTCAAGTTGGCCAGGACTGGGAGGATGACTGAACGATCAGTGAAGAAGTCACTGCAATGGTGAGTGGATTCTGGGCAATGCAGACGCAGCTCCTGGAGGCATCTCCTCCAGCTGGCACAGCCACAGCTGATGAGGTCTGTGAGGAGGTGCCATGAGTTGAGTTTAAACCTTCTGCTATTCACCTCGTGCTGCTCTCCTGCCAGCTGTGAAATCAAAGTGCTGCTGGAGCAAAGTGTTCTGGGCTTGCAGTTCAGATTGTGTCACGAGAGGCTTCCTGTTCTGGTTGCTGCTTTTGGCTTCCAGGGTCTGGCTGCTGCCTCACTTTTCCATGTGGGTGGCTGCACGACAGGGAGGCTGTAGGGGTTTAGCTGCTGCTTGCTGCTTGCTGCTGCTCCCTGCTGTGCTTTGTGTGCAGATAAGCTCAGGGAGTTCTGCTTTCTGGTCTCTCTTCTACATTAAACTCTTCTTATCTCAGTTCTTTATCTCAGCCCAGAGTTTGTTTGGGTCACTTCTTTGCTGGGGGCAAACAAGCAGATGAACCTTTTACAGTACATTGACCTGCTACAGAAGGACTCTGTCCAGAGGCTCTTGTCAGGCCATTGTCAAGAGCTGTGCAGCCCTGGGGTGCAGGCAGGGGTGGGCAGGGCTGTCCTGCAGAGCAGGGTCCCTGCAGCCCAGGGGCTGTGTGCTGGGGCAGGGACTCTGCTGCCTGCCAGGCTCAGCTCTCAGCCTGCCTAAGTAGCTCCTTGTTCATTGTGGGGAGAAACTGTGGATGGAAGGAGCAGGGCACAGCATGATCCAGCTG
>WAAF01006474.1:2167-16563 GCA_013400475.1 Tricholaema leucomelas | reverse complement strand
AATGGGATGAATTTCAACAAGGCCAAATGCTAGGTCCTTGCACTTGGGTCACAACAACCCCAGNGCCAAATGCTAGGTCCTTGCACTTGGGTCACAACAACCCCAGGCAAAGCTACAGGCTTGGGGCAGTGTGGCTGGAGAGCTGCCTGGCAGAAAGGCATCTGGGGGTTGTAATGGACAGGAGCTGAATATGAGCCAGCAGTGTGCCCAGGTGGCCAAGAAGGCCAATAGCATCCTGGCTTGTATTAAAAATGCTGTGGCCAGCAGGAGCAGGGAGGTGATTGTCCCCTTATATTCAGCTTTGGTGAGGTCACACCTTGAGTATTGTGTTCAGTTTTGGGCACCGCAATACAAGAGAGATATGGAGGTGCTGGAGCAGGTTCAGAGGAGGGAAATGAAGCTGGTGAAGGGCCTAGAGAATAAATCTTATGAGGAGCAACTAGGGGAGCTGGGGCTATTTAGTTTGAGGAAGAGGAGGCTGAGGGGTGACCTCATTGCTCTCTACAAATACCTGAAGGGACATTGTGGAGAGGCTGGTGCTGGGCCCTTCTCACAGGTAATTGTAGACAGGACAAGGGGGAATGGCCTCAAGCTGAGACTGGTTAGGTTTAGATTGGACATTAGGAAAAAGTTTTTCATGGATAGAGTGGTCAGCACTGGAATGAGCTGCCCAGAGAGGTGTTGAATCACCAACCCTGGATGTGTTTAAGGGTCATTTGGATGTGATGCTTAGGGATATGGTTTAGGGTGAGTCTTGTAGAGTAGAGTTATAGGATGGACTTGGTGATCCTGAGGGTCTTTTCCAAACTGGATGTTTCTGTGATTCTGTGTTCAGCATTCCAGCTCTGTATTATCAGTAATCACATCAGTCGCCACTTGAATATCATTTCTACATTTTGTGCTTCCCATAGGTCTTTACATGGCATTACAGATTTTTTTTTTTTACTTTACAGACTTTGTGTAACTATTTACAAACTTATATCCGAGATAATAGCTACAGTTTTAAGTCCTTTTATGAGTGAAGTATAAATTAAGGTATCACAGTTTACTGTAGAAACATGGTATGCTTTGAGTTGGAAGGGCTGGAGTAGAGCTGGAGAACTGTTTGTGGTTTATTTAGTAAAAATCTGATTTATAGTATACATACACTGGTGCATTGGAACTGTTTTTCAGGTTGCACATAGGTAAAGGGGTGCAGTTGGAGTGCAAAGGAGAAGGTGATGTGTGGGTTCGGTGCCTCAGCGACCACGCGGTCTTCGTGCAGAGCTACTACCTGGACAGAGAAGCAGGACGTGCACCAGGAGATGCTGTTCACAAGATTTACCCAAGTGCATACATAAAGGTTGGTTTGATGGTCCTCAGTGAAAATTGGGGAGGAGAAATAGTAAATGTTTGGTTCTTATAAATGTTAGGGAAGCTCTTGGACACTGAAATAAATGGAGCTTAGGTTGTCCTTCAGAAAAGCCTAAACTGTTCCATTCGACAAGTCACTTAAGATATATAATGCTTCTTTACTCCCCAAAAGAACAGAACTCTGCCTTTATTTAGTTCACTTGTGAAAACTCTTGAATTAGAGATAAGCTGCTTGAAGTTTGCAGTTATTTTTTTGTTGTCATTTTTAATCCTCAGTTGTGCAGGCAGGTTGCGTAACAAACATGAAAGAAACCCCACCAGCCTCTTTGTACAAGCTTTCTAGTGTGAGAACAGAGTTCCTATGTATGTTAATGCCGAAGCCGGATCACAGAGATAAAAAATGGCACCCACCTGAAACCTCACTGCCGAAACTTCAGGCCTAGAAATTACTTTTTTTTCCTTTTAAATAGACTAGCACACTTCAACAAAGCAGTGAAGAAGAATGAAGTTTGACAAAGTTAAACAGAACTCATTGGCTTCCATTTTTGTTTCTATGCCTATTTTCTGGAAACGGTGGTATTTAACAAAAAAGTTGGAATTTTATCAGCCCATAATATCCTTCAGATTGCGATCCTGCAGTTGGTTCTGCTCAGCTCAGATAGGTTGTGATATTGCCAGTGGTGGTAATATCATACGAGAAGAGTCTATAAGAATTAGATTTAGTGGATTATTTCTGTTACAAATTGAACAAGTCAGGGAAGATTTGCTTTTACCCACCTGTGTGGTGGAATTGTAGAAGTTGGGTCTAGATTATCAGGCATGAGAGCTGAGGAATTCTTTCCTTCATTGATTTTGATAAGTCTTCGTATTTGAGTATTTATTTTGTTTTATAAAGGTGTTTGATTTACGCCAATGTCATCGTCAGATGCAACAACAGGCTGCCACTGCCCAAGCTGCTGCTGCTGCTCAGGCTGCAGCAGTAGCTGGAAACATCCCTGGACCAGGATCAGTAGGTGGAATAGCCCCGGCCATTAGTAAGTACACAAACTCCTTGATCTCCTTATTTCCTTACCTGAAAAAAAATCAGCTCTCCCTCACAACATCCACTAGCCACCTACTGCCACTGTGACTACAAATGGACTTGGAATGAGGAAGCTGGACTGGGATGAGATGGGGCTGTGGTGACATCATAGTAAGCCTGTGTTCATTCACTCTGAACCTCTCTCTATAATTTTTGAAAAGTCATGGAGAACAGGAGAGGTGCCTGATGACTGGAAGAAAGGCAATGTCACTCCTGTCTTCAAAAAAGGCAAGAAGGAAGATCCAGGCAACTACAGATCAGTCAGCCTCACCTCCATCCCTGGAAAGGTGATGGAGCAGCTCATTCTGGAGCCCATTTCTAACCACATGGAAGAAAAGAGGGTTATCAGGAGTAGCCAACATGGATTTACCAAGAGAAGATCCTGCTTGACTAACCTCATAGCCTTCTATGATACCATGACCAAATGGCTAGACAAAGGAAGGGCTGTGGATGTCATATACCTTGACTTCAATAAGGCTTTTGATACTGTCTCCCACAACGTCCTCATAGATAAGATCAGGAGATGTGGCATAGGCGGTTGGTCTGTGAGGTGGATTGAAAACTGGCTCCACAACAGGGTTCAGAGAGTTGTCATCAATGGCATGGAATCAAGTTGGAGGCCTGTAGCCAGTGGTGTTTCCCAGGGATCAGTACTGGGTCCAGTTTTGTTCAATATCTTTATCAATGACCTGGATGAGGGCATTGAGTATACCCTCAGCAAGTTTGCTGATGATACAAAACTGGGGGGGTTGGCCAACTGGTCAGGCTGTGCTGCCATCCAATGAGATCTGGACAGACTGGAGAGCTGGGTGAAAGCAAACCTTATGAAATTCAATAAGGACAAGTGCAGGGCCTTCCACCTGGGGAGGAATAACAGGCACCAGTACAGGTTGGGGGCTGCCCTGCTGGAAAGCAGCTCTGTGGAGAAAGACCTTGGAGTCCTGGTGGACAGCAAGTTCTGCATGGGCCAGCGATGTGCTCTTGTGGCCAAGCGAGCCAATGGCATCCTAGGGTGCATCAGGAAAAGTGTGGCCAGCAGGTCTAGGAAGGTTCTTCTCCCCCTCTACTCTGCCCTGATGAGATGACACATGGAATACTGGGTCCAGTTTTGGGCTCCTTAGTTCAAGAGAGACAGGTATCTGCTGGAAAAAGTCCAGTTGAGAGCCACAAGGATGTTTGGGGAACTTGAGCGTCTTCCCTATGAAGAGAGACTGAGAGCCCTGGGGCTGTTTAGTCTGGAGAAGAGAAGACTGAGAGGAGATCTTATCAATATGTACAAATATCTGAAGGGTGTGTGTCAAGAGGCTGGGGCCAATCTCTTTTCAGTGCTCAGCAGCAATAAGACAAGGAGCAATGTCTACAAACTGGAACATAGAAGGTTTCAACTCAATATGAGGAGAAACTTTACAGTGAGGGTGATGGAGCACTGGAACAGGCTACCCAGAGAGGTTGTGGAGTCTCCTTTAGAGACTTTCAAAACTCACCTGGATACATTCCTGTGCAAACTACCCTGGGTGATCCTGCCTTGCCAGTCTAAGCTCATAAAATTGTTACAACAGTGAGAATTACTGGATGACAAAGTCCTGGACTAGGTTTAAGGAAACTTCAGAATCTTGAGAAGAGGAAATAAAAAACATGAGGCTGTTTTTCTCTTATTTTTTAAGTTATTCTGAGATAGATTTTTCTTGGTTGCTAAATTCTAGATCCTTGAAATTGTTGCTAAGTGCTTTTAAAACTGTGAGTACTTGCATGACTCAGGCTGATTTCTGTGCCATAGTGTTTCCTGAATTCCTCATATTACCATGTGGCTTTTTCCAGCCATCCTACAAATTGATAAGGCATTTTTGGGAATGCATTTAGCTTTTATCTTAGCCATACTTGTGATTTAAAGTTTTCTAGTTGTACTCATCATCTTATTTTATGAGTTATAAGTAGTACAATTTGTTCATCCACCTTCTTGAAGGTGGCTAATCTGAGTTCTTATGCTGAAAATGCAGCATTTGACAAACTTCAAGAATAAGTATTTTTAACTGTATTTCCCAAGTAAGGTTTTACAAGCATTGTATTATAGAACTATAAAATTCTTTAAGTTGGAAGGGACATTTTAATGTCATTTAGTCCAACCTCTCTGCAGTGAGCAGGGACATCTTCAACTAAAGCATCTTGTTCAGAGCCCTGTCTAATCTGACCTGGAACATTGCCAGGCATGAGGCATCTACCACCTCTCTGGGCAACCTGGGCCAGTGTTTTACCACCCCCAGTGTAAAAAAAATCTCCCTTCTATGTAGTCTAAATCTCCCCTCTTTTAGTTTAAAACCATCAGCCCTTGTCCTGTCACAGCAGGCCCCACTAAAAGGTCCATCCCCATCCCCTTTATGTACTGAAAGGCTGCAAAAAGGTCTCACTGAAGCCTTCTCTTCTCCAAGCTAAACAACTCTAACTCTCTCAGTCTGTCCTCACAGCAGAGGAGTTCCAGCCTTTGTATCATTTTTGTGGCCTTCTCTGGACTCACTCCAACAGGTCCATGTCTGCTGTGCTGAAGACTCCAGAGCTGGACACAGCACTGCAAATGGGGTCTCACCAGAGCAGAGCAGAGGGACAGAATTCTCTCCCTTGACCTGCTGGCCATGCTGCTTTGGATGCAGCCCAAGAATACAGTTGGCTTTCTGGGGTGTGAATGTATATTGCCAGCTCATGTCCAATTTTTCATCTACCAGTACCCCTAAGTCCTTTTCTGTAGAGCTTCTCTCCATCCCTTCATCCTCCAGCTTGTATTGGTATTGGGGGTTGCCCCAACCCAGGTGCAGGACTTTGCACTTGCCCTTGTTGAATGAACTTCATGAGGTTCACACAGGCCCCCTTTTCAAGCTTGCACAGGTCACATATGACATTTGGTTTCATCATGTCTGCTTCATTATAAGGAACACCCTTTCAAGATCACAAAATTATTTTAAAAAATTAATGGGAAGAAAGCCAAAATAGTCTCTGTGTTCATTATAGCAGCAATCTAATAATGTTGCTTGGCCTTGGCTGTGGTGAGAGAGAACTGAATGTGAGGAAAGAGCTGAGCAAACATGACTGGCTCAACAAACACCTGATCAAAGAATGTGTTTGTGAATGCTTACTGGAAACCTCTCCTGCTTAGGTTTGTCAGCTGCTGCTGGAATTGGTGTAGATGATCTTCGTCGCTTGTGCATACTCAGGATGAGCTTTGTAAAAGGTTGGGGACCTGATTACCCAAGACAGAGCATCAAAGAGACACCATGCTGGATTGAGATCCATTTACACCGTGCCCTCCAGCTCTTAGATGAAGTACTTCATACCATGCCAATTGCAGACCCACAACCCTTAGACTGAGACCCTTCTGCTACACTGTTGTGGGCTGTAATATTGTGAAGATGGTGGATTGTAAAATAAGATTCTGTCTATAACCTGAAGATATATTTTACTTTTGTTCTGCTTAATCTTTTAAACACAGGTTTTAAAAATGTGTTTGCTGCCTTGCTCCTAGCAGAAAGAAAATGAACATGCAGAATTTGGATTTTTGGTTATTGTCTCATAACATGTGGCTCACGGCTTGAAGTGAATAGTAAATGCCTTATAGAGACTTCACAGCATTGGGTTTATTCCTTTTGAAACTTTCCTTCTCTATGATGACATCTTGGTTATAAGCTTCGCAGAAGCCTTTTGTATGCAGAATATATATATATATATATGACAATTCCTTTGAATAGTGATAAACATTTACCTAATTCCAACTAATTCGGGATGTTCTTTTTAGGGAGCAATCATTACCAGAAGGCTTTTTCATTTTCTTGACTTAAACTTGTTATTATTTTTCCAGATCAAAATGTAGAAGCTTCCAAAAAATGACAGGTGAGACAGAATGTTGTTGGCATTGACAAGAAATAGCAAGAAAAAATAACTTTCCCTCACTAGATTTTAAAGTGGATCTTAGATTTTTTTAAATTTATATAGGTGAGTTTTAAAACACTAAAGGAAATGGATACTTTCAGTGCTGGGATTCAAATTTAAACACACCGTGAAATACCCAGTCCTCAAAGTTGCTCAAGAACCAAAGCAGGAGCATATTTTCCTAACTACTAATTTTACTCAAGTAAAACTTGACAGGTCTTTAGAAAAAAAACCACATGACTCTTTTTGTTTGTGTCTACCATGAAATAATGTAGAATCCAACCTTGATATTTAGTACATGCTTTTTGTATCTGTTCATTATTTCCACTCAGGGCAAGATGGCAAACTTGTTTTTATACCTTTTGGTTAGTTTAAAGCCCTTATGCCATCAAGGACCTTATCAACTGGTAATGACTTTGTACGGAGAATTTCTAATAGGAAACAAGACAAAATGTATTGACTGTGTGACAGATACAATATGTATGCTTTTCTCTCTAGTTACTAGCATAAATAAAATTATGAAACCCCTGAATTTTATAAATTTAATTTGCTTCTATTATGTAATTCTTCACTTCAAAGTCATTGATCTCGAGTGATGGATTATTATCCTTTGCAAGACCTGCAGCAGCAGCCAATAGTGGCAGAATTTCTTTTGTTGGTTCAAACTTGCTAGGAAGCAAGTCCAGTTTTCCTCCTCTCAGCATGTCCTCAGGATATCTCTTGGCTATTTGATGGTGTATCAAATTCCTTATTTTCAATCACGTGTGTAGGGAGTCAGAGCTTAAACAGGCTTAGAAGTAGGTGGGCTTCAACTTGAGTCCTTCAGGAGTTGCCAGGTTTGTCTGCCTGTGCTGAGCCAACGTGGTGAACATACGTAGAAGTCTAGGAAGAGCTCATTCAGGAGCTTTTTGCCAAGTTTCTGGCCTAGTTTCAGGAATCTAGAGGGCTGTAACACACAGAGTTTAGGTACTGCTTCCTACATACACTGAAATCCTCACAGAAGTCAGCAGCTATTTCTGTCTGATGTGTGGAAGCACTGAAGACTTCAGATTGATAACCAAAAATGGATGAATTTTCTCCCTATTTTCATTAACAGCGTTGCCTTCTTCAAACTGAGTCCTCATGACATCACCTTTGATTCCTCTAACGCGGTAACTTCTTGATGCTTGGAGAAAACAGTGTTTGCTCTTCTCAAGGCCTTTAGTTTAAAACTCTTGTCACTTTCCTTTCTCACCTAATGATCCAGTTTGTTTCTCAGATTCTTATGGAACACTTTCATCAGAGGATTCCAGCTCCATCCTTACAGAAGATCCATCTAAAACAGGGAAGAAATACAAAGCCTGACTGCATGTTCTTCTTGCCAGCCTCCTTTTTGAGTTGCCTGCCCTGCTCTGCTGGGTTCGAGATGCTTCAGGTTTGAGAAAGAATTCAGCTTTCTGGCAGATGAATTGTTTATAACAATGAAGTGTTTGTTTGATGAGGAGCCCATGAGATTACTCTTTAACACTGTGTTTTTGCATGTTGCTTGTCTTGCTGGATGTCTGATCTGGCCATGGCTGCATCACAGAAAACCCTTTGTACCAGCTGTTTATGTTTTGATTGTACCAAACTTGGATAAAAGAAATGAAATATTCCTTCTGCCTGTTGGTTTTCTTGTCTGTACAACAGTCTGAAAGAATTCAGCTCCTAATCTGAAGGGATTTCGCAGATGTTTTGCAAGTCTCTTTAAGTCTCTACTTACAGTGTAGTACTTAGATGGCCAAAAACGTTCAGAATAGAACAACAAAATCATCAGATGAGTTTTATCAGAACTAAGAAATCATCAGGAGAAATCAGAACATACCATAAGGCAGCAGAAGTACCAAAATAGCATTAATCTTGTCCACCAGACTGTGACTGATAAGATGCAGTTGTTAAAGGGCAAAATAAATCACATTTTTATTTTTTAATATGCCTTTGACTTAATTTTTGTGCTTCTGTTTCTTATGACAAGGCATAAAAGGCAGCACCCTTCAGCAGCAGTGCATTGAATCTTTGGCAATCTTTGCTGTTACATCTTCTTCTGAGATAAAAAAAAAAAAAAGACCTACAGCTACTTGGCGGCTGTGACAGTCCCCAGGATGTCCAGAGTGATAGAATTATGTCTCCTTTTCACCTCCAACTGCTTCAAATTCAGTGAATCCAACAAATTGGTATTTTTATCACCTGGATATCTCTTGTTACCAATCTTAATCCCATATCTGATCTGCTTCATTCTGTTGATAAAATTATTACTCCTGTATTTCTCAACCTCAAAAAAAATTCTTGTGCCAGAGTACTGTGTGATTTCACTGCCTGTACTGGAGAGCCAGGGTTAGCACTGGAAAGTTTAGTCAGCTTTAGCCGCATTATTGTTTGTTCTGAAAACGAGGGCATTTCATGTGGGGAGATGTAAGAGAATAAGCATTTTCTCTGGAATGGGTTAAAAATACTTCAAATAGTTCTAACAGGGATCTTTTCAGAAGGAGGTGTAATCACTAAGCAGTGCTGGTTAGAAACGGTTCTTCCTCACATAAAGAAAAACTTATTTTATGTGAGAGTGCCAGAGCACTGAACTAGGCTGCCCAGAGAGGTTGTGGCATCTCCTTCTCTGGAGAGATTCCAAACCCACCTGAAGATTGCGATGCTGGGCAACCTGCTCTGGGTGACCCTGCTTTAGCAGGGGTGTTGGACTAGATGATTTCTAGAGGGCACTTCCAACCCCCACCATTCTGTGATTTTGTGATCACATTACTGGATTGGATGAGAGTAATGTTCTGTGATATAAATCGCTTCCTTAATGGCTCCAGTTTATGGAGAGGGACCCTGTTGTGATTTTGACTCAGCCAGTAGCTGAGTTCCAACAGTACTCTCAGGAGTACCAAGGAGACGCCAATCACTCCTAGTCATGAAACAAATCTGTGGCAGCAGTAGTCATTGAAGCTGTGTCTGACTCCTGTGCCTTATCTTTGAGACCATCTTTCTTCTTGTGACACTTCTGATAGCAGTGTCCTCTGTGCTTAGCTCAAGAACAACTGCCTCAATTCTTTGACTAGGAATCATGATAAAATTCTTATGCCAATGTATATGGGGATAGGGAGCTTCTGCCTCAGCATTCTTCCCATGTTTACATCTTGATGGTAATCTTTATTAAGACATCTTTAATCGCTTCTTGGAAAAGTAAGTGCTTTAGGAAGGACTGTCTCCTTGAATGGCATTTTTATGCTGCTACACAGAGTGACTGGGATCACTGGTCACTTTAATGCAGCCCACTAAAGATGGCCAGGTGAGTCTTCCTCTTAAGTGAGATTCAGACATGTTTTAAGAAATCCTCTTTCCTCCCCGCCTTCTCCTGTCAGATTTCATACTACTTAACATCTACTCTGGAAAATTAGCAGACATTTGTTTGTTAGGGATTGTTAAGGACACAGTTTTTGAGAGGTTACTTTCTTTTGGATTTTTTTGAGGGCTGGAATGTTAAACCTGATCCTCTTGCTTGGTCCTGCTGGTAGCAGGAGTGTTCCCATGACTGGTAATAGGGTTTTGAGGACCATGAAGTTGTTCTTGGGAGTAAGGTTTGTTTGTCATAGGGCATTTGTGTTACTGATGAGCACTAAGCTGATTGCTTCTACCCCTGATGCAATTGGTTGGCACTTTGGTCCTGGACAGGGAAAGGAAACCAATGGAAAGCACTTCACCATGCATGAAGGAGCTGGATGATGAACATATCCTCTTGTGTAAACCACCTCCAAAAGCTGTTTTTGATTGTATGTCTCTAAAACCATAATATTGAGTCAAAACTACCATGTATGATGCTGCTGATGTCCCCAAGAACTGATTTGACATCTCAGTGCTGCAGAAGTCCCACTTGGAGAATAGAACTCATCAACAAAATCTCAAAAGGTTTTGGGCACTGTTGACTGCTATTGTGCCTTGTGAATGATACATTGCTCCTGAATTTACAGGCCTTCATTTTTTGGAGCTCACCACAATAACCTAGCACTTTCATGCCCCAGTACCTTTTTTTGTGGCTTTTTGGTAAAATTTGGTGTCACTGCCAAGTTGTGATTCAGCTGGATTGAGTGCTGTGAAGCACCCATAAACCCCAAACTCACCATGAGAGAGGGTTCTTTTGAGCATGAAAGCCTAGTTAAGCATTTCTTCTTTCAGTCATTGCCTTTTGATAAGCAGTCAACAGAATTTTCCAGTAGTTCCTTTGTAGCTTTACTCTATGTTTTTCATTAGACATAGTTTGTGGATAATCTCCTGTAGTTTATTTTCCTGAAATCCTGTAACAGAGTATGGTTTTGATTAAAAAAGGTAAAAATTCAAGTCTGTGGCTGCTTGAGTTCATTCAGTGGACAGCTTTCACCATGTTTCTGTCTGGCTATAAAACTGCTCACTGCAATCAAGCTGTGTCACAGCAGGGAATGCTCTCAGGGGCAGGGCTGTGTTTTCAGAGAGTCTTTGAAGAGTCCCATGTGTCAAATACTTAGAATTATAGAATTACAGAATGCTTTGGGTTGGAAGGGACCTTTAAAGGTTACCTAGTCCAACCCCCTGTCATGGTCCAAGCAGTGGACTTGCGATGGTTCATTAGTGTGATCTCAAAGTGCAAAAACTCAGGCGACCATGCCAGGGGATTCACTTCAATCAACAATACACTTTACTGTTTGCCCATAAGATGGTGTGCAATAGGTAGGGAAAAGTGAGAGGAGAAAAGGAGGAAGGTAGTCAAGCGAAAAGAGAGAAAAGAGAAAGAGGTTTATAGATGCCACTAGTGTGAGGGTCCAAAGACATCTCTCTGGTCCCAGGTCTAGTCCTGATGGTCCTTCTGATCCTTTCTTGATCCTGGTGGGGAAAGCTCTCCATGTCCCATTGCCAGGGAGACATCTTTTATAATCAATTTCACATCTGCCACTGTCCAAACTCCGCCTCTCTCCACCTCTTGTGCCCCCCATGAGTAAGGCTTTCACGCATGCCCAAGGAGGAGTGATCAAGGTGTGGTCTGGACCCAAGGAGGCATGCCCAAAGTGTGGTCTGACAAGGAGACGTAGCTTTAGGCCAGGAGGTGTATTTTCATATTATAATGAAATTATAATGAGGAAGGTTCACTATGGTTCATGGTTCCCTTAGCAACACCAGGACATCAGTCCCTTTTGGCAGCAGTTATGGTTCTTCGTTCTGAAGCAATAATCAGGGACAATGGGGTCATCCATCATACTTGACAGGTATGGATGGTTGGTACCAGGTAGGCTTCTTCCCACGGGACCTGCACCTGCAAATCCATGGAGACTGCATTCCATTGTACAAGCTCAGTACCTTATTATGGAGCAGGCTACTGCAAACTCATGCTAAGATGTTAGTCTGAAATCGGTCCAGGTTTTGGGGTACAGAGGTCCTGATTCCTAATAACAATGAGACAGATAATGCTCTTCAGATGACTCCTTACACCCCCCTGCAGTCAGCAGGGTCATCTTCAACTACAGCAGGTTCCTCAGAGCCACATCCAACCCGACCTGGAATGTTGCCAGGGATGGGGCTTCCACCACCATTTTGGGCAAACAGTAACAGTATCTCAACACACTCACTGTAAAAAAAAAGCTTATTCCTTTTATCTAATCTGAATCTTCTCTCTTTTAGTTTAAAACCATCCTCCCTTGTCCTGTCACAACAGGCCCTGCTAAAATGTCTGTCCACATCTTTCATATACCCCCCCTTTAAGTAGCAAAAGGCCACAATAAGGTCTCCCCAGAGCTTTCTCCAGGCTGAACAACCCAGAGTGGTGGTAGATACCAAACCATTCCATGATTCTAAAATCCCTCTGCCAACCTCATCCAAAGCCCTGCTGCAGGTTGATGTTATCCCCAGATCCTGCTAACACACTGACAGTCCTGCTCACCAGCTGCAATGCAGAGCCACTCAAAGCTGGGGTGAGTTGTACTGTCAGAGGCCATCAGCACTTGAAACACGACCTTTCCTAAGTAGGCTCAATTGTTAATGATGTTCATGTTTGGCTGTACAGGGTTAACCTTTCTGGGGGAGGTATTTTGTACCTTGTTTTCCCTTCCCTACACCTTTGCAACTTCCCTACACCTTTGCAACTTCCCTACCTCATATACCTTTTTGTTTATTGTTAAATTTTTCTTCTTTTAACTTCCAAATCACTGTGAGATTATTTATTTGGGTCTGCTTTACCTTTTCCTCTCCATCTAATTCATTTTCTTTTGGGAAAGAAGAGGGAAGGGCATTCTATAAATTGTTATTGGTTCTATCAAATATATTTGAGTCTCTGGGAATTTAAATTAGAACCGAGACATTGGCTGCACCTGCAACTAGAGAAAGTAGATAGTTGGATGAGGGGGCCTTCAGCAGCAGCTTGGGCCCATGAGCACACCTGGCTTGGTGCTTACCTAGCTGCTGGAGGTGGGGAACCCCAACCTGGCCTGAAATTGTGACAGGGGAGGTTTAAATTGGATATTAGGGAAATTTTCTTTATGGAAATACTGGTCAGGCATTGGAATAGGTTGCCCAGGAAGGTGGTGGAGTCACCATCCCTGGAGGTGTTCAAGAAACATGGACATGGCACTTTGGGGCCTGGTTTAATGGCCATGGTGGTGATAAGTTGACAGTTGGACTCAATGATCTTAGAGGTCTTTTCCAACCAAAACAATAATATGATTCTATAATTCTACTCAATGATGCAACTCTCGAATGATGAGCTGCAGAAGGTTTAATTTCTGCCAAAATTAAGAGGTTTGAGGGTTGTTTATGAGATTTTTTTTGAGTTGTGGTGCTCCATAGATGCTTCTGTAGAGTGTTGTGTGGGTCTTATGAAGCCTTTAAGAGACTGAATGGGAGGAAAAACCTCTTTCCTGTGAGGTTGCCAGAGCACTGAACCAGGCTGCCCAGAGAGGTTGTGGAACGTCTTTCTCTGCAGGAATTCCAAATCTGCCTGGACTTTGTGATCCTGGGCAACCTGCTCTGGGTGACCCTGCTTTAGCAGGGGGTTGATGAGCACAACGGCTCCTCTGTGATGTCCTGGTAGCCATGGCACCATCTCACTTCATCTTCATTCCTTGTCTGAATCAAGAGGTCCTCTGTGCTGCTCAAGTGGCTTGAGGACATCTCTGCCCCCTTGCCAAACCCCTGCCTACCCTGTTGCTGACTGAATACCCCTGGGAGCACTCGGGTGACTCAAGGGGCATAAGGCCACCTTCCTGAGATGCTTCTGTGGGAATGTGGCCATAGCCCTGGGGGCAGGAAGGGGTGGAAAAATATAGTCCCAGCCACATGGTGGCCTTCCACGTGGTGATGGTGCAGCAGGGCTTTGCTGCTTGTTTAGTTAAGATTGAGCACATTGTCTGAGAAGGCCCACGGACATGAGACAAGTCCTCCGTGGCTCTCAGGAAGTCATCGGAGTGGCCAGCCACCTGGGCAAAGCAGGATCCAGGTTTGTGGGCTGGAGCAGTCCGATTGGGTGTGCTGTATGGCAATGAGTCGAATGTCGGGCCAGAGCGGCAGGCTGGAGCGGTGGGCTGGCAGGTCCTGGTGTCGCAACTCATTGCTAGGATCCTGCTATGTCATTACCTATGCACAGGCTTGGCTGAGCTCAAGTGGACAGCTGTATCCCAGCCTAAGGGCAAGCCATTTTCAGTCCCTCAGCTTGGTCAGGCAGGGTCAGGGCTGCCAGTCATAGGCAAGTCCCCAATTATGTGTGGTGCAAAGTGTGGTGGCACACAGAGGCACGCCAGACAAACGGGTAGCGAACAAAACAAAAGCAGCAGCAGCACACAAACAAGTTTCCTAGGTTTTTAAGCATTTTGATGAGCATCTTTGACCAATAGCAACAGATAAAACCACCCCTAGAACCAATCCTGAGTTATTTCTTCGAAAAGGAGAGGCACGTGAGTAGCATCTGTGACCTGTGTTTACCGCAAACAAAGCAGGCTGCAAAACAAGGCCAAATATGGTGTCCGTGATAGACTGAGAGGTGCTGAGGCTTTTGTCCACTATCCTGTGCTTCCTC
>WAAF01006473.1:0-20953 GCA_013400475.1 Tricholaema leucomelas | reverse complement strand
GGGTGGTTGAGAGCCCTCCTGGGGATTCAGGCTTTTAGGAGGGCTGTTGTGGTTTTGTATTACCTTTTAACTTGTCTATTTCTGCAGATATTGTAACTATCTGCTTGTATATTGTGCTAAGCTGTAAATATAAGCTTCATTCAGTTTCCAGAGCCACTGAGTCTAGCCTGGGTGATTTTCCAAAGTGTGGGGTGTGGGGAACACCCAAACCATCCCACTTCACTTCTCCCCTTTCTTCACACATTCAAAATAATTATCAGTGCAGACTGATGACAGAGTCCTTCCACTTACTTGTGCATGTTTTAAGTGAAGAAATAACACATTGGAGTACAATTCCCCAGCTCCTCAGTGGTCTGTTAATGTTGTGGTGATCTGGAGGCATTTCTGTTACGATATCCAACAGGCTAATTAGAGACATCTCAGAATAGTTACAATAGGGTTGGAGGGGAATTTGTTCGGTTTTGTTTTCAAGAGAAATGTTAGTTTGTTCTAACCAAAACTGCTTTGAAACAGGAGCATAAATCTTTTGTTCCAAACCATTTCAAGACAGATGCCAAAAATATTCTTCTCTCAATATTTTTACTTAGGAAATTAGCCAAAGAGCAGCAGAAAAGAAACAAAAGTCCTGGAAATAGTGTATTTTAAAATTCTAGGGCAAAAGAATAGACTGAAGAAAGCAAAGGCCAAAATAAAGCTTCTCCAAAACACCTACAGAAACTTGTGTGATCTAAGTAATTATTTCAGCTTGATTGGTCAGTGCAGAAGATTGCAATTTCAGCATCTTTATCAACCCAGTATATCAGAGAATCAACCAGGTTGGAAGAGACCTCCAAGATCATCCAGTCAAATCCATCACCATATAATTGTTCATATTTGTGGTCATAAGAAATTTGGAAAACTACACATTTCCTAGTTTAAAAAAACCCACACACACATTTTATTTGCTATAACCATATCAATTTCACACTAATGTAAATCTAAGCTAAGTGTTATCACTTAGCCGTGTCCCCCACAGATCAGCGCTGGGCCCAGTCATGTTCAATACCTTTACTGATGATCTGGAGCAAGGGATTGAGTCCAGCATCAGTTAGTTTACAGATGACACCAAGCTAGGAGCAGGTGTGGATCTGTTGGAAGGGAGGAGAGCCCTGCAGAGGGATCTGGACAGGCTGGATGGGTGGGCAGAGGCCAATGGGAGGAGATTTAACAAGGCTATGTGCAGGGTTCTACACTTTGGCCACAACAACCCCAAGCAGTGCTACAGGCTGGGGACATAGTGGCTGGAAAGCAACCAGGAAGAAAGAGACCTGGGGGTACTGGTAGATAGTAGTAGAATGTGAGCCGGTAGTGCGTCCAGGTGGCCAGGAGAGCANAGTCCCAAGGAAGAATGGAGGCTCGGCCAGGGGGATTAAGAAGCAAAGGTGAATCAGCAAAGCAAATGGAGGGTGAAGTTAGAAAGCAAGATGGAGTTCAGCCAGCAGACCGAGCTCTGTAGCAGTCAAAGCTCCCAGCGAAGAGAGCAAGCGACTTTATCTAATGTTTTGCTATTCTCAGCAAGACTGTGAGCAAAGTAGACCTCACCATTGTTTTCATTTCACAGCCTATGATCTAGTTCTTCTGACCAAAACATTCTAGCTAGCTTCAAACTAGCACAGGCCAGTAGGACAAGGGAGGTAAGTAGTGATAGAACAAGAGGGAATGGCCTCAAGCTGCAACTGGGTAGGTTTAGACTAGATATTAGGCAAAAGTTTTTCAGGGAAAGAGTGGTCAGGCATTGGAATGGGCTGCCCAGGGAGGTGGTGGAGTCACCAACCCTGGATGTGTTTAAAAGTCATATGGATGTGGTGCTTGGGGATATGGTTTAGGATGAACCTCGTAGAGTAGGGATATCATTTGGACTGGGTGATCCTGAAGGTCTTTTCCATCTGAATGTTTCTGTGATGTTTCTGACCAGTGTGTGATGCCTGTGCTTGCACAATTCTTTCAGCAGGTTGCTTTTCCCTTGAAGGCCAAGGTCAAATTCACTGAATATGGGGCTTGCCCTTCCAGCTCAAACTAGTTTATGATTCTACATCTTCCTGATTATGGTATGAGGGAGTTTTACTCCCCCCCCCACAAAGGACATATGAAGAGGGAATAAGAAGAAGCAGGCAAACCCCACGTGAAGGAATAGGAGGACCATCAAGATGCTGAAATTCTAAATCTTAAAGCTACACAGATTACGTGAGAAAAAATTCTATACGCTCTAGTTTTAATATTTCACAAGGCCTTCTCTCCTACTCTGTGGAGTTCCAAGGTTGAGTTTATCCTAAAGACCACATGGAATGCCAAGAGAGAAATTCCAAGTCCTGACCAGTTGGAGGAAGGGCAAGAATTACCCTTCATAGAATCACAGAATTAACCAGGTTGGAAGAGACTTCCAAGATCATCCAGTCCAACCTAGCACCCAGTCCTGTCCAGTCAACCAGACCATGGCACTAAGTGCCTCATCCAGGCTTTTCTTCAACACCTCCAGGGACGGTGACTCCACCACCTCCCTGGGCAACCCATTCCAATGCCAATCACTCTCTCTGGCAACAACTTCCTCCTAACATCCAGCCCTGGCACAAATTGAGACTCTGTCCCCTTGTTCTGTTGCTGGTGGCCTGGCAGAAGAGACCAACCCCCACCTACAGCCTCACTTCAGGTAGTTGTAGACAGCAATGAGGTCACCCCTGAGCCTCCTCTTCTCCAGGCTAAACACCTCAAGCTCCCTCAGCCTCTCCTCACAGGGTTTGTGTTCCAGGCCCCTCACCAGCTTTGTTGCCCTTCTCTGGACACATTCCAGCACATCAACATCCCTCTTGACTTGAGGAGCCCAGAACTGGACACAGGACTCAAGGTGTGGCCTGACCATTGTTGAGTACAGGGGAAGAAAAACCTCCCTTCATAGATTGCATGGCTTAAGTCATATTCTTTGGGCAGCTTTTGGTAATTTTAAGCATTGTGCCTTGACACCCCTATGTCGTTTCTGGAAACCAGAGAAGACAGTAAATGCCTGCAGCAGAGCTCTTGAAATCAGGGTTGCTAAAGCATAAACAGAGAGAGAAGGAAGAAAGGGCTCCTGAAGAGCAGGAGATACAAAAAAATTATGACCACATGCAAATTCTCCAGGAAGTTGTGAAATGTGCTTCGGGTTGTTGAAGAGTTCATCTACCTTTTATTCTCCCAACTCCCTAAGAAAAAAAGTCCAATCAATTTCTTGAGCAGAATTATTTTAAATGATTGAGGAATTTCCCCTCAGTACCCCAAACAGTTGTTTTATTGGCAACTGAAGCCCCTTTTTCATTACTCTTCAAAGATCCCTCCATTTCAATTCTACTTGTTCATATTCTGCTTCAAATGATATCCCACTGAGCTGACCACATGCAGGACTGTGTTCCAAGACCTCTTTTTTTAATAAAAATTCTCTTTCAGTGTCTCCACACCATGAAACAAATCACATAGCTTCATAAGCCATCAGACAATCCTTTCAGTTTCTGGTGCAGGCGAACTGAGCCTTTTTTCATCTGATTAATTCACCAAGCAAGCTGATCTGGGAAGAATAAAAAGCTTCTGAGGCAGGATGAGAATCAGCAGCTCATATTTCATAATGGCATCACTAATGCCCCAAATTAAGTGCTGAGGCTGTTTTGCTTGGCAATATCATTTCATGTTAATTTTGGATAGAACTGAAAATGAAGTTGTAATCTCTCTCTGTCATGCTGCGACTATTTCCTTGACCATCTTAAGTGCTGCATTTTATGAGGATGTAGCTGTTACTGCTGGGCATAGAAACCACTATGTAAGTAAGACCCCCTTGAGCTCCTGACCCTAAAAGTCTACATTCCTCAAAGAGGGCATCCTTGGGGAGCACACTGGCTATTCTGGGGCTGGTCAGTTGGACCCACAAAGGAGTAACTTACAGGCCTGAAGCAAGGGCAAGCCCCATATTCAATGAATTTGATCTTANACTAACCTCTCCACAACCTCCTTTCAGGTAGCTGTGGACAGCAATGAGGTCTCCCCTCAGCCTTCTTTTTTCAAACTAAGCAGCCCCAGCTCCCTCAGTTGCTCCTCATAACAATTATTCTCCAAGCTCGTCACCAGCTTCTTTGCCCTCCTCTGCAACATCTCCAGCACCTCAACATTTCTCTTGTATTGAGGTGCCCAAAACTGAACACAGTACTCAAGCTGTGGCCTTACCAGAGCTGAGTACACAGGGACAATCCCTTCCCTACTCCTGCTGCACACTGGATCACCTCTCACGACCAGTAACTAGCAGTTCTGTTCAACTTCTTGGAGGCAAGACTTTACAGAAGGAAACTTGATTATATGAAAAACAGAAGTAACTCTTTTTTGTATGGTGTGTTGCCTTAGTTTTGCAGTTGCCTTTCAGTCATGTTTCAGATTCCTTTTTTTTTTAATTCAAGCTGTGGGGTGGTTTTTAATCACCATGTACTACTATTTGGTGGGAACAACAAGTGTTCAAGTCAGTACATCTGTTCTAGGGTTCTCAAATCATAGAATCATAGAATCAACCAGGTTGGAAAAGACCTAAATCAACCAGTCCAACCTAGCACCCAGCCCTAGCCAGTCATCTAGATCATGGCACTAAATGCCTCACCCAGGCTTTTCTTGAACACCTCCAGGGATGGAGACTCCACCACCTCCCTGGGCAGCCCATTCCAATGTCAATAACTTTCTCTGGCAACCACTTCCTCCTAACATCCAGCCTAGACCTCCCCCAAAACAACTTGAGATTGTGACCCCTTGATCTGTTGCTGGTCACCTAGCAGAAGAGACCAACCCCCACCTGGCTACAACCTCCTTTCAGGTAGTTGTAGACAGCAATGAGGTCTGCCCTGAGCCTCCTCTTCTCCAGGCTGCACACCCCCAGCTCCCTCAGCCTCTCCTCACAGAGCTGTGTTCCAGGCCCCTCACCAGCTTTGTTGCCCTTCTCTGGACACATTCCAGCACCTCAACATCTCTCTTGAATTGAGGAGCCCAGAACTGGACACAGCACTCAAGGTGTGGCCTGACCAGTGTAGAGTACAGGAGCAGAATAACCTCCTTTGTCCTACTGGCCACACTGTTCCTGATCCAGGCCAGGCTCTCTTGGCTACCTGGGCACACCTAAGATTATACATAAGAACTCTTATAATCTTCTCTAATTTGCAAAGGTAATGAATTAGTTCACATTGCAATTTTTAGATTGTTCCCTCAACAAGGTACACTTCAACTCTCTCATTCAGGTTTTCTGAATCTCATATTGTTTCAGAGCCACAGTCAATCAATACTGCTGTTTATAAAAACACATCCTTTTTAATACAGTAATATTTATATTGGCCTGGGTTTTCACAGAAGAGTGAGTTTTGCTCTGTCATAGCAGGGCCCATTGTCAGCTTCAATTAGGCTCAACCAAAATGTTCCCGGCTATGAACTCTGCATTTATTTCATAGACCCATAAAAGGTCAAAGCCTTAGATTTTTTTTTTTTTTAAATCTATGCCATTGTGATTTTAAAAGAGCCTAAAGGATCAACAAGATCAAATTAAAAGAAGAGAACATGACTGTGTGTTCATTCACTTCAGATCTTTGTATGCTGCAGCTTGCTTTGAAAATAAGCACACACTGGTTTGCAAGTCCAGCACAGAGAGGTACACAGCTACATTTTTATTAAGGCTGTCCACTTCAGAACTCATTTTTACCTTCATTAAAATATTCAAATCTATGTCTTTAAATCTATAAAATATCATAGTTTCACTCTATCACTACTATCATGGAAGGAGGTCAAGTTTCCATAAGGCCCTTACCATTTTCTTTGACTTAGTGCAGCTTGGGGATTTTAAGCCTGGTGCTTAAGGCCAGGCTGGATGAGGCTCTGGCCAGCCTGATCTAAGGTAGGGTGTCCCTGCCAATGGCAGGGGGGTTGGAACTAGATGATCCTTGTGGCATCTTCCAACCCTGACTGATTCTATGATTATTTAAGAATTTTAGAACTAATTTCTTCATGTTTTTATTGTGTCCTCTTCTCTAATTTAATATGATGGTTACCTTCATTACAATATTCTCATCTGTGAGATAGTTTCATTCTATCACTATCATCATAGAAGGAGGTCAAGTTTCCATAAGGCCCTTGCCATTTTCTTTGACCTAGTGCATGGGAGATTTTTCAGCCTGGTGTTGATTACTTAAAGAATTTTAGAACTCATTTCTGGATGTTTTCATTGTGTCCCATAAATTAATATGACAGTTTAGGAAGTTGTTTGAGACTGCAATTACAGTTTTGCTGTTACTGGTAATATATTCCTAGAGAAATTTCAAGCTAAAGAGAATAATTTATAATACTCCATATTCTGTTGATAGGGACTTCTATTCTGGTGATTCTCTGTTACTCTGTCTGCACCATAATTTTTATTCCTCACACATACAGCCCTGCAAAGAAATATGTAGCCTTTTGTGTCTATATTCAGTAGGTATTTTGAGTCTGGTTTAATTCAGTGCAAATTACTCCATATGTGAACCAGAAGATTTTATCTGTGGCTTTTAAACTGCCTAAAATGCTGTGGAGTGTTTAATGCCTAGGGGTAAATTTGGATTCTGCTGAAGGCAATAGCAGGCTTTCATCAACCTTAACATAATCTAAGTCTCCCTGAAATGCTCAAGTACCAGAAGGACTTGTCCAAAGCAACCTTGGGTATAGGATGTTTAGACACACCATTTTTCTCATCCATGCAAAAAAAAGTCCCCTCTCACTGACAGCCATCACTGAACTCACTTTATCTCCTTACCAGCATACAGGAAATTCATGCCAGCTCAATTGAGTGCTAAAACCTCCAATGGATATTTTCAGCTAATAGCAGTTTTCACCAGATCCAAGCCACAGTTTAGAGTGGGATTATCCCACTGATTTATACATCCTTAGAAACTGCTCTTTCTTGGAAAGAGACACCACTGAAAACAGCTAGTTTAATTCCACCCTGTTAAAATGAAAGGGACCTGTTTATACATGGTGGCTATTCTCAATTAATTAATGTGAAGACATAAAAATGTGACCTATTCAAGTGTCTAACCCCCAAACTATTTAATCTAGGGAAAGTGGAGAGTAAGGAAAGCCTTGCTCAAGATGAGTTGAATAAAGAGGGCCGAGAAAACAGAAGTGAAATCTGCTCTGCGGGACAGGCTGACCTCAGTAAATCATAGAATCAAACAGGTTGGAAGAGACCTCCAAGAGCATCCAGTCCAACCTAGCACCCAGCCCTAGCCAGTCAACTAGACCATGGCATTAAGTGCCTCAGCCAGGCTTTTCTTCAACACCTCCAGGGATGGCAACTCCACCACCTCCCTGGACAGCCCATTCCAATGCCAATCACTCTCTCTGTGAAGAACTTCCTCCTAACATCCAGCCTATACTTCCCCCAGCACAACTTGAGACTGTATCCCCTTGTTCTGTTCCTGGTAGCCTGGCAGAAGAGACCAACCCCCACCTGGCTACAACCTCCCTTCAGGTAGTTGTAGACATGGGTGTACTCTGCACTTTCCCAACTAGTCTTTAAAATATAAGCTTCAAACACACAGCCCACAATAACCTTCACCCTCAGTGACAAACATCAAAACTACACATGGCAAGAGTGGCAGTTGGGAGAAACTTTTTGCCAGGAGCAGATTAGCACAACATTCTCAGGCATTGCTGCTATCAGCACAAATAAAAACAGATGAGAATCCATGACAAACAGACTGCAAATCTAACAATCAGAAGGCAAACTCCATTAAATTGAGAGCGATAACATTTCTTCTCTTTCAACTTTGTACTCCCTCTGCTCTTCAGTCACTTCATCCTTGGCTCTAATCTTCGCCAACTAACATCAGTCATCTGCTTTTTTCAACTACAAGATTCTGCATCATTCAATGTACGTTGACAATTTCTTGATACCTCTCCTGCACAGATTTCTGATGGCTATTAGCATACAGCTAATTCAAATAGGAAAAGCTGTCAGCTTTAGTTGACATTGTCACAGGGTGCTTTCTGCCTAGATCTGGATTTTCTTTGACAGAATGAAAGAAATGAAAACAGATTTGCCTGCTAATTCAGTCCTATTTTCATTTCATGAAAGGTGAGTAGGAAGTTGCTGATGATGAATAAATAAAAGTAGCATACTAAGGGAATATGATTTGTTTGCAGTCAAATATGTACCGGTGAGCTCATCTTTGGGTTTCAAACCTCATCCAGATGGAAAAACACCTGTGTTTTTTTTTAACTATCAGGCAAATAATACTTGGGAGGGAGGCAGTTGAGGCCACATCCCTGGAGGTGTTTAAGGCCAGGCTGGATGAGGCTCTGTCCAGCCTGATCCAGGGTAGGGTGTCTCTGCTCATGGCAGGGAGGTTGGAACTAGATGATCCTTGTGGTCCCTTCTAACCCTGACTAATTCTATGACTCTATGAAATAATGCACTATATGAAAGTCTAATCATGGGGGAGGGAGGGTTTCCTGGATCCAGTAGTTCTGTAATAATTCTGTAAACTTTCTGGAAAAAGACAGAAATGTAAATGTGTTGGCTCATGTGTGTGTGATATCAGGTTGCATGCACAGCTTTTAAAAATCAACTTGGTGCTAGCATTATCTGCCTGGACTCTGAACAGCACAGTTATTAGTAATACTTTAATTCCATGTAATAGAATGGAATAGAATCAATCAGGTTGGAAGAGACCTCCAAGATCATCCAGTCCAACCTAGCACCCAGCCCTGTCCAATCAACCAGACCATAGCACTAAATGCCTCATCCAGCCTTTTCTTGAACACCTCCAGGGACGGTGACTCCACCACCTCCCTGGGCAGCCCATTCCAATGGCAAATCACTCTCTCTGTGTTCAACAAATGCTGCAGATATTAAATGACATTGTTAATATATCAGTGTTTATAACCTGGTGTCACAGAAAGTGGTCATCTAATAAATCAATTTATTGCAACATCCTTTACTTTTTAAAAGCTTAACTGAGAGCTATAAAGAAAATTCCCAGTTAAGAATTTAGAGTCCCTCCATTGTCACATCAGAACACTAAATACATGCCTAGCAAAAGATTTCCCACCATCAACTAGTAAGCTTGGAGACAAAAATAAAAGACACCTCATGGAAGAACTAGCAGTCATGTCCATTTCTAGGAAGAGAGTTCTGCCAGAAGAAGTAGGGCAGCTCACTTCTCACCCTTGAATGAGAAAGGTGGGATCAGCATTTGCTGGAGACAAAAATACAAGACACCTCATGGAAGAAGTAGCAGCCATGCCATTTTCATGACTGGAGAAGACTGGCTTGCCTGTTGGCTAGCTGTGGGTGATACCTAAAAAGTACATATTCTCATGAACCCCACATTCTGAGTGCATGGAGGTGGGGGAGGGGAGATCCATTTCTAGGAAGAGGGTTCTGCTAGAAGAAATAGGGCACCTCACTTCTCACCCTTGAATAAGAAAGGTGGGATCAGCATTTACTTGGAGACAAAAACAGAAGACACTTCATGGAAGAACTAGCAGTCATGTCCATTTCTAGGAAGAGGGTTCTGCCAGAGTAGGGCAGCTCACTTCTCACCCTTGAATGAGAAAGGTGGGATCAGCATTTGTTGGAGACATAAAGAGAAGACACCTCATGGAAGAACTAGCAGCCATGTTGCTTTCATGGCTGGAGAAGACTGGCTTGCCTGTTGGTTAGCTGTAGGTGATACCTAAAAAGTACATATTCTCATGAGCCCCAAATTCTGAGCGCATGGAGGTGGGGGAGGCGAGATCCATTTCTAGGAAGAGGGTTCTGCTAGAAGAAATAGGGCAGCTAACTTCTCGCCCTTGAATGAGAAAGGTGGGATCAGCATTTATTGTTATGTTTCAACATAGAACATGTAAGTCTGATAAAACAAACAAAAAAAAATCCCTGAAGAGAGTCACTATCAGCTAGGGTTTTTTTCTATCAGTCTGTTCTACACCTTGAAAATTACTTGGGATGTGTTTTTTTTCTTTCCAAGGATTTATATGCCTGCACTTAATGCTTATAAACTCTAGACATGGGGAAATGTCTTAAATGTCACTAAAACATTCTTTGAAACCAGAGTTAGCTTCCAGCTTCCCAGCTTACATTTGATTACTGGACATAACTTTTCATTTAAAAATCTTAACAGAGGTTTGACTTTGTTCTTAGCAGACATTGAGCTCTCCCTTATTTCAGTGTTCTGGGTGGAAATAACAACAGACACCCCTGTTCTTTCCAGTGGTGCCTAATTTTGAGCATCCCGTCATAGAATCACGGAATCAGTCAGGGTTGGAAGGGACCACAAGGATCAGCTAGTTCCAATCTCCCTGCTATAGGCAGGGACACCCTACCCTAGATCAGGCTGCCCACAGCCTCAGCCAGCCTGGCCTTAAACACCTCCAGGGATGTGGCCTAAACCACCTCCCTGGGCAAGTCATTCCAGGCTCTCACCACTCTCATGCTGAACAACTTCCTCCTCACGTCCAGGCTGAACCTACCCATCTCCAGCTTCGCTCCATTCCCCATAGTCCAGTCACTCCCTGAGAGCCTAAAAAGTCTCTCCCCAGCTTTTTTGTAGGTCCCCTTCAGATACTGAAATAATCTCTTTTCTGATTTTCAGAATGTATCTATCTTAATAGCAATAATGCTGTTGGTAATTAAATTACATTATGAATAAAGGCTAAACAAGAATATGTGACTGAACTCAGTGCACATTTGAGCGTCCATGAGAAGAACAGATCTAAATATCACTATATTGTGATCACTAAATATCATTATTAGTGAGATCAAATAGCTTATCTGCTTAAACTGTTACATTTAATCTGCCATAAAACCTGCAGAAAATGAACTCAACTTCAGAGAAATTTAAAACATATCTTTTTAATGGCAAACTTAAGCGTTTCAAACAAAAGTGTACTTTTCTAATGCTGCTGATTCCAAAAGTACTTTACAACGACAAGTCTCAAGTTAGTTATATTTCCTAATTTCTAAATAAGATATAAGATTAAGTGATTCAGTAGAAATATAACCAATTTTGCTACCCAAAGCCACATAAACAGTATTTGGTTATAAAACTTTAACAGCCCCATTTATGTACTAAATTATTTAAGCAAACGTAATGCTTCCAAATTGTATTGTTTTGCAAGGTTTCTCCTGGAACCTTTGCCATTTATCATACATGTACTTCTGTCTTTTTCCTACTCAGAAGCACAGCATGAAAAAACTTCATTTCACATTGAAACATCACTATGTGGAACAGTGTGATGAAATGAGACACAGGAGGAGAGTTTGTGTTATACTCTGGCAAACAGTTGGTCTACAGGAATGATAGCATTTTATTCTGTGACTGATATATCAATTGTGTGCCCTAAAATATGAACGATTTGAAAGCAGGAGTTCTGCCTATAATAGATTGTATGCATGTAAAAGATTACAGGTAACATGCCCGAGCCTGCTGGGAGGTCATCACCCAAACCTCATCTAGGAGTTAATGTAACAATGAAATAAATTCTGGTAACATTATATCTCAAGTATATTTAAAGATAATATTACTCTGCTAAACGAAGCAATACTAACAACTAAAACTCTGAGCTTACAGATAAGACCTTGACATTATTTACATGCTTTCTGTGAGCAAGCAGCTGCAATAAAGATCTGCATGTGCTAGTTTGAAGCTAGCTAGAATGTTTTGGTGAGAAGAACTAGATTACAGGCTGGGAAAGGAAAACAATGGTGATGTCTACTGCACTCATAGGCTTACCGAGAGATACAAGAAGAAGAATCAAAACATAGATAAGGGAGTCACTTCTACTTCTGCTGGGGAACTGGCTGAGCTGCATCTCTCTCTAGCCTCTTTGACTAATCCACTTTTCTTCCTAATCCCCTGGCCAAACCTCCATTCTTCCTTGGGACTGGGATAAGGGGAAGGTGAAGGGGCGGTTGGGAGCCCCTCCTGGGGACTCAGGTTTCTAGGAGGGCTGTTGTGTTTCTGTATTACCTTTTACCTTGTATATTTCTGTATATAACTGTATATACTGTCAATATCTGCTTGTATATTCTGCTAAGCTGTAAATATAAAGCTTCATTCAAATTTCCAGAGCCGGCTAAGTCTAGTCTGGGTCATTTCCAAAGTGTAACACCCAAATTATCACATGCATTAGAAGTAAGTATCTAAAAGTTCGCAGGGTCAGTGCAGGTAACCGTAGAGCGCAGAAGGAAAATTCTCACCACATATCTCACAGGACTGCAAGAGCTACATGGTACTAATGTACTAACACTGATTCAAAGTATTTCCTATTTCTGAAATGCTAAAGTTGGTAAAGATTATTTCAATAACCTTCTGAATTAAATGAGAATGTGTGCTCAGGGTTACTTGAAAATCTGAATTTACTCATTTGATCAACTTCAGTACATTAATAATTTTCCCGGGTGTGGTTCACATCATGTAACACCTTCCACACAGGCCCACGGAAAACACTGGCACCACTTCAAAAGACAAAGGTCTTTTGAGTGGATCTAATGTAATTATGTATATAAGTATGTGTTCAAACCCTTTACAGAACAGGGAGCACTTACCGCTCTGAAGCACAGAGCAGTAAGGACAACGAAAATCAAATCGTGCAGCAAACCTTATAAAAAGATCTTTGCATCTCTTAGGATCACTGCATATGTGACAAACTGATGAGTGAGGAGATAGATCTGGCATCATAACCTACACTTACATGTAGGAACAACACACCTGTGTTACAAGCCCTAAATAGTCAGTCCATTGTGTTGTTTTGCATAGGTAAAACCTGAACCAATCAAAGCTGCTCTGTTTCCTAACCTGGTTTAAAACACAGTACTTCTCATCATGCAAAGCCTGTGAAAACACAACTGGAAGAAGAGTGTCGATTAGAAGAGGCACTGGTGAAACACTGTCAGTTGAAACTTTCCTGTCTGAAATTCACATCTTCATCCGTATCCAGCTACATATTTGTGCACTGTAGCACTATCAGAATGAGTGGAAACTTTCCTCTTGACTCCAGTGAACAGAAGATCAGGACTTGGAAGTCACCACAAGACTATCTCATCTCAGCAGTGATTTTAAAAACTGCTGCTCTGATCATTTTCTTAACATAATGGAAAATTCTAACCATCTGTTACAGTGAAAAATTAAACCTGCTTTAATTTCTAGGGCTTAATGAAAACTAAGTGGTTCAGGAACATCCTTGGATAAGAGTGGCAAGAGTGAGTGTTTTTTGGTTAGCAATAATGTTCTTCTAATATTAAACCAGTATTGGAGTGGCACTGAGACATGTAGTTTATGCATATGAGCCTTAACATAGTTTCATGTCACATATGTCACTACTAGTCTGGCCTCTGACAACAAGAGACTCAAAAACTAAAAGTTTTAATTAAATTAATGAGCTTTAACAGTTTTGTGTCACATATGTCACTACTAGTCTGGCCTCTGACAACAAGAGGCTCAAAAACTAAAAGTTTTAATGAAATTATTAATTACCAGTAAAAGTGAGAGGCAACACATGAGGAAGAATGCTAGCTAAATACTGGGCCACAGTAAGGAGAGCAAAATGTTCCCCAGAGCTAAATGCCTGCAGGACTCACACTCACTGTTGCAGGCACTTCTGATGGCAGCCCACCTGAATGGACAATCAACTGTTCTGGACCATGGGGGCATTACCACCTCTGTCAAATCGTTGCAATAGCTCAATCACTACAGGACATAAGCAAATCAACCTCCTTGTCCATAAACATTTAAGTTTGTGCCTTCTGTCTTTGTCCCATTCTTCTCTACAAACTGACTGGGTTGCCTTCTGTTTGTTTTGTATCCCCAAACAAGCACACATGGGAGAAGGGATCACTGTGGAATTCTGTTGAGTGATCCTTCTGTAAAGTAGGCTCTAAGGGTGATCATCAATTAAATGAAACTCAGGCTAGCAAAAGCCAAACAGAACCACAGATGAGTGTATCTCTCAGAGGAAATTTTGCAGGAGATACAGCTTTTATTTTTTTTTCCCTGTGAGTAATTCACAAAGGGTTTTAGATGGCAGAAACAGCACAAGTCACAACTTAGATGTATCTATAGTAAAGCGAGTAAATGAAAGCAGCAGACCCTGAGTGAAGTGGGGACTTGGCCAGATCCTGTAATGCACGGTCCTCTGCCAGCAAAGAAAATCCAAACCCTCTCTGCTCAACGTGAAAAATTTACATTTACAAAGCATCACATGCCAGAAACAAAGGGCAGTCCTTCTGCACTGGGACAAGAGGAGCACAGGTTCCAGGGCTATACACCATGAAAAGTCACCACAGTGAAACAAATCTCTGCTCTGGGGGAAGAGAAGCACTAAGCAAGTAAGTACTTTTTATGCCTGAAAAGCAAGAAGCCTCCACACTCTCCACGCTTATGATCAGTGTTTATACAGCTGAAGTCTTAGTACAGAGAATGAAAAGCCAAATAAACATAGCAATGAGAATTAGCTTTCTGTCTTGTAGATGAGAGTGGGAACCATACTAAATTTGCTCACATGCTCTCAAGGCAACATAATGGACAGCCTAAGTTTTAGAAAAGACTTCTTGTTTTCATGGTAGGACTGAAGAAACTAGAAGGGCTTACCTTCAGGTCCAGTGTTAAAAGACACGTTCATCGGTTAACTCTGCTTGAATGTGCAGAAAGTAACTTTTACTGCACAGAGGGAATTTGGATAAATAGAACTAAATGGAGTGGTACCAAATGTTCATTATCCATCTCTTGCAAGCTGATTTTTTTTCCTTCACTGGGACAAAATCCACCAGCCTTTAAACTTTCTTGCATTTATGAAGTTAAAAGCACAGCCTCTGACTGTCAGTCTACAGTTTGTTCTCATTTATTAGCATCTTAATAATCAACTGTTCAGCACAACAAATCAGAGTAATGCAGGCCAACATTTGCTTCTTCATACGGATGATAAAGTATTCTCACAGCACAACCTCCCTGCCAATGCTTGCTCCTTGCCAAGTCTTGTACCACAGTACATTTAATTAGGCCATAGAAAGTTGATACCCTTCATGCTTCCCAGGTGTACACATAGGAAAAAAAAATTGTGGGCCCAATCCTGTTCTAAGTGTATGCATAGCATCAAGGTCAATGAAAAAAGATAGAATCACAGAGTTTCTTTTCATCAAAAACTCATTTGCTATTCACATAAAATAATAATAAAATACTTTATAGACAGTATAAATGGTTTCACATCTGACACAGCTCAGAAGTACTTAATGCTCAAATGTAGCAATAGCTGCATTATTCATTGAAAGAAAACACAAAATCTTGTAACTCCAGTGAAAGAGGAGAAGGAGAATCATAGAATCAACCAGGTTGGAAGAGACCTCCAAGATCATCCTGTCCAACCTAGCACCCAGCCC
This sequence comes from Tricholaema leucomelas, assembly GCA_013400475.1. Classification (NCBI taxonomy): domain Eukaryota; kingdom Metazoa; phylum Chordata; class Aves; order Piciformes; family Lybiidae; genus Tricholaema lacrymosa; species Tricholaema leucomelas. The sequence continues at coordinate 5,517 of WAAF01006473.1, read as the reverse complement.
TATCCAGTCAACCAGACCATGGCACTAAGTGCCTCAGCCAGGCTTTGCTTGAACACCTCCAGAGACGGTGACTCCACCACCTCCCTCGGCAGCCCAGAGAAGGAGAGAGAAGGAGAGAGGAGAGACAAGGAGAGACAAGGAATTCACACACATACCTGGCTTAGAGACACACCTGTTCAATTCAGTAATGCTGTAATTTCATGTCCCACTTCAGCCGCACTCATTCCACAGCTATTCAGCGCAGCCTTCAAAACTTGTCAGTAAAAATAAAAACAAACAACTCTTTCTACAGCTTGCAAACATAGAAATCTATCTCTCCTTCCACAGTTATGTGCAAGTCCAGCAATATTCCCTGTGGTCAGAGCTGGTTACAAGTGTTCAGCCTAAATTCTGTAGAAGGGACACTGCAGTCCACACTTTGCAGAGTCTGTTTACACCAGTTAAACCCAGCACCTAGCACAGTAGAGCACTGGAGCATGCCGAGGGGTCTTAGCTTAATACAAAGAAATGACAGTAGCAATGCTTCTACCTCTCAAAGAACCCAAAATATTGCATCTTTATATTGCTTATGCACAAAACTCTATTTTGTAGAATCATAGTCTTTTCATAACATTTTATGGAGAGTAAAGTTTCTTTCCCTCTGTTAGCTTGTAACGGTGGACACCTGCCTTGCAGATGGGGGAGAGATGGAAGAAAAGAAAAAACAAATCAAAAGTATTTTCAAACTCTCTAAAATCATTTAATAACTTTCTATGCAATCTGTAGCACCTCTTAAACACAAAATGATGAGGTGCATGTTTCACAAGCATTATTCTGGAATGTGGCTGTTTAAATTGCCTCTTGGCCCCCATGGATTGCAAGACTTCCCTAGGATAACCCCACAGGCCAGTTGTGGTCTCTAGCCTTTGTGTGGCTTAGCAAAAGCTGAGGTCTTCTTCCACTTGAAAAGGCAGAGTCTGTTGTCCCATATTCCTGCTTTTAGCTGCAGAAAGTACTGAGACCAAGACCTGCATTGCAATGACTATGAGTTCTTCCCACTCTTGACAGAAGCCACACAGATGAATGACAAAAAAGTAAAAGTGAGGGGAATTTCTGTTGTCTTGGGGATGAGGGTGCAGAGGTAGCTGTGCCTCGCTCCCTTCCTTGGCTGCCACGGTCCTTCTTCCTCTGCACTGCAGAGGTAGGAGATACCATACAGTGAGGGAACAGTTTTGTTTTCTGGAAGTCATGACATTTCATGCTCATCTTACCCCCCAGCCCTCTCACTATTTCATTCTACAAATCTGCTCTTTTTTTCCTCTTGCCATGTACCAGTTGTGACTGAGCAGTCACCATCTGGTTGCATCACTTCTGTTTGGTCTGATGGAGTTCATTCCTCCCATCATAATTTCCATACCCTGGCCTTCCCCTGCTCCCCACCAGCACACTCCCAAACAGAGTAAATTCCTAAGCCCAGTCCCTTCAGGAGGTTTTTGCTCTTCCTCCTCTGGGGAAAGTGAAACACCAAAATCTGAACTCTTGGGTGGTGAAGTTACTTGCTAGGAGCTGCTTCCCTTCATCCTTCCCTCCCACTGGGTGTATGCAACAGGAGAAAAGTCTAGCAACACCATCAAGTCACTCTTACAAAACGAAATTAGTCAAGAGAGAGTCCTTCATCCCTCCTGGCACACTGCAGCATCTCTATAGCTCCCTGAGCGTTTCCCAACCCAGGTATAACCAAGGAGGCAAAGCAGTGCTTGCCTGCGGCAGGGGCTCTTCTTGTTCCCTCTCCCTTCCTGGGCCACCATTCACTACAAGAGGTGACATACCATCAAGTGCCATCCCCAAGGAAGCCTTGCTCCCAGGAGAATGTGTACCAGGGCAGGACATACACCCCTGGGTGCACACTAAGGGCCAAGTCCCTTTTTACCGCAGCGGATGCAGGAAAGAAATGAGAGCAGAGTGATACACTTTTTCAGACGAATATTCAGGAGTCTTTTCGTAGCTCACTTTGTTTGTTTGGGATATATTTCCAAGTAGGAAGTACAGTCCATCACAATAATATTTTCAATAAAATTTCAAGAAAATGAGACAATAACAAGACCATGATATTTTAAATTGAATGAATTTCAAGATAGTTAAGAATTAGACTCCCAGAGGAATACTTTATGTCACAAGCTATGAACACTACTGTTTAATGTACACTCATGCTCCATCTGTTTCCTTTTCCATTATTCGAATCTCCTAACCAGTTTCTCATGCACACTTTTCAGCTCCATGCTGTGTTTTCTATTTATTGAATACATTTCTCACTTCAACATTTTTCCACCTGAGCTGGCAGTTGTGGCTTTTATGGCTGTACACATGCAGGTCTCCGTAGATTATGAACTTCATATTTTTTCATTTGCCTCATGCTTCAGTTCTCTAGCTTAGTAGGCCCTAAAATGTGCAAATTGAGAGGTGTTTTGAAGTAACCATTGCTATTCTAGGCCATTGACTTGTCATCAATTAGATTAAAACATTGGTTTACAAAAAAATAATGTTTTCTCTTTACTTCATAAAAAATAAAACACTTGGAAAAGGAAACCCAGCTGTGCTAAGAGGCAAATTACTTTATGTGAGTAAGCAAACATTTTCTGGTCAGAGCTACAATGTATTATTCAGGGCCATTTTACTACCTCCGTTTTAAAGTAATGTGTCTGCTCCGTGTTGTTACTAAGTAAAACTGGAAATAAACATCCACGAGCAAACTCGTTTTTTAAACTGCTATCTTCTTTTCTCTTACTACTTGAATTATTTTCAGTTCTGGGCAATGCAAAAACTTTCAGATCGCACTGTGCTCCTCTAATGATGAAGATCAGGTGAAGATGAACTGTATTTGGCAAACAATGATTTATTATGTGTTTAACAGCAGAATTAGCATTGGGTCTTTTCTGCGGTGAATGACACATAAACACAAAAGAGCACGGACCATAATCTAAACAGTTCACCGCTAGATTTAAGATGTGATGCAACAAGTGCAGCAACAACAGGAAAAAGAGGATCCTGCAAGGCAAGCAAAGCATAGAAGAAGCAGACCTGCATCATCACACTTGGTAGGAATAAGATCACAAGCACACACTCGGTCTGCGTGAATGAAAAGCTTCTGCTAAGACTAAATTTCAGACTGAGAGGAATTGAACTGGGTCTTTGCATGTTTAGCAACATTAAAACAAGTAACAGCAGCTAATGGAAACTGCAATGCAGAATAAAGAGAGCCTAGGAAAAAAATAGTTTAGCAAACTAATAAACTTTCTTACCAAACTGCAGTCAAAGCTTTTACTGCAAAGTAAGAAGTAGAAATAAATCCTCAGTTTCCTCTGGACAGGTTGTTTTCTAACATCAACATCTCTCTGAGACCATATGACTTGCACTCTAATTGTTGGTTGTCAGTGCAGTAAACAATTAAAACCCTGTTTTCTTCCCCAATCTTTTAGATGCAAATACAGAGGAGAATGTTATCAAAAAGTCAAAAACGACAGAGCCAGTTGCCTCAGTGCAAAGGCAGCATTTATATTTCCTGCTGGTAGATGCATTTGCCAAGAAATCTCTAATGTAATAAAATTAGACAATTTAACCAGCATGGTAGATTTGCCCACTTTTACTGTCAAGCATCAACACTGGCATTTAACCCCGGCATAAAGATACACGTGACTAAATTTACAATGTAAGGTTTGCAAATATTTCCTCCTTTTCCTCCTTTTTCTTTTTTCTTCTTTTTTTTTTTCTTTGGGGAGGGGAAAGGGGAGGGCAGGGAGAGGGGTGTCAAAAAATGCCCTCTTTACCAGCAGACCATGTGCTTACACTATTTATGATGAATACAATATCGTGGAAGAAATGTATTAAAATGGATTTCAAGAGCCAGATGAAATGTAAACCCGGTATCCTTCCTTTCACCATTAAATAATGTTAGAGAAAGTTAAATAATGCACAAAACATACAGTGATCAGCCAAATGCTGTCTAACCCTATCAAACACAGGTCAATGCCATCATAGCAGCCGTCTGAAATTTCCTCCACTGGAGCTGCCGAACGCTTTGGAAGTACAGAAAGCCTAGAATTGAGACAGAATTACACTAGCATTGTGTAAATAATCAAACTGTGACCTGTGGGGTTAAAACCTATAATTGGAGTGATACTTCAAAGAGATGACTACTTTTTCAGTGCTATTTTGTGCAGCCAGATAGGAAGATGACTTGTTGGGATTTTATTGGCCAGCAACACTACTGCAAAAGTGATATTTTCAACAGCTGCTGGTGCATTTGTGCTCTGACAAATTAGAGGCTAAATTGAAGCATTAAAGAACATCAAAGGACTAATTTAATGCAAAAAAAAACCCAAGTACTCCAACTCGATCCATTTTACAGTGAATTAATAATGCAGATTTATACAGAATGTGATGCATTGGGTGCTTTGTTTTTACAGGGACTTCAAAACCACTCTTTCTCTCATCACAAAACATTAGATTTAGTTATCTGACTGGTATTTTCTCAATGCTTTTCTTTTGGTCCATAAACCCCTGTTAATTACTGGAATAATAGTTGGGAGTAACTTGTAATTTTAAACCATAAAGTATACCATATTATACTGTCTCACACACAGATTAGTGTATTGCTACATACGCACATTGTATCAGATCTATTACACAATTAAGCAAGATTATTTTGGCACGTAATCCTTTTTTATGTAGCCTTATTACTAATGCCACCATTGTCGAGTTGTTAAGACTGAAAAACACTGGAGTTTGCCATAAAGTACAGTAGATGGCACGCGACGTCTCCTCTTTTAACAGAACTTTTACTAGACATAACAAAATTACTTGTTAGAAAGTTCACATCACATCCCAAGGTTTGCTGCTAAGTAAAAATTGAGTTGCCCCACGGAGCTGAGTTTTGTGCTAACTTTATGTCTCGTCTGCAATTCTTGGTAAAAAGAAAACCAAATCAGACAGCACACATATATATGTGTCTGTGCATACGTATGTGTGTGAATGTGGGGTCGCAGTTTCAAGTTGTGCACGTCTGCACACGTGTGTGTGCATATGTATATATGTGTCTGCACGTGTGTGTATACACGTCTGTGCATATGTATGTGTGTGAATGTGGGGACACAGTCTCCAGTCATTCATGTCTGCACACATGCGTCTGTGCACGTGTGTGTATACACATCTGTGCATATGTGTGTGTGAATGTGGGGACACAGTCTCCAGTCATTCATGTCTGCACACATGCGTCTGTGCACGTGTGTGTATACACATCTGTGCATATATATGTGTGAATGTGGGGACACAGTCTCCAATTGTGCATGTCTGCACACGTGTGTCTGTGCATGTGTGTGTGCATATGTACATATGTGTCTGCACGTGTGTGTATACATGTCTGTGCATATGTATGTGTGTGAATGTGGGGACACAGTCACCAGTCGTTCATGTCTGCACACATGTGTCTGTGCATGTGTGTGTGCATCTGCATATATGTGTCTGCACGTGTGTGTATACACG
>WAAF01006470.1:390043-402328 GCA_013400475.1 Tricholaema leucomelas | reverse complement strand
TATATATATAATGGGGGATATATATAAAATGAGGTGTATAGATCTATATATCTCTCTCTATATATATATAATGAGGGATATATATAAAATGAGGTGTATATATCTATACATCTCTCTCTATATATATATAATGGGGGATATATACATAATGAGGGGTGTATATATATATATGTATAAATGATATATATACACCATTACCTTAAAATGGCATTTCCAACCCCCAAGAATTAAACCTACTTAGAACTTAGATTTGGGATTTTTTTTCCAGTATTCACTTCTTTCCCCTTCCCCCCCCCCCTCTTATTATTATTTATTTTAAACCTACTCCTGGCATTAAACAGCACATTTAATGCAGGACTTAGACTTGGGGTTCTTTTTCTTGTTTTCTATTTCCTTCCCCTTGCTGTTATTTATTTTAAACCTAATCACAGAATTAAAGGACACTTTTAATGCAGTACTCAGACTCGGGGTTCTTTTCCTTGCTCTATTCTCTCCCCCCCCCCCCTTTATTGTTATTTATTTTAAACCTAACCACAGAATGAAATGGCACATTTAATGCAGTACTCAGACTCGGGGATTGTTTTCTTGTTTTCTATTTTTTTCCCCCTCCTTTATAGTTATTTATTTAAAACCCAATCGTGGAATTAAATGGCACATTGAATGCAAGTTTTGTTTTCCACGCTTATCTTGAGTGCTTTCCTTTATTTATGCTTTCCATCTGCAGCCTAAGGAGGGTTGTCTGCTCCTTTTTCAAGCTGTAGTAGTGAAAGCTCTCTTAAAATATATCCCTCTTGCCTGTTTTGGTTGACAAAAAGAGCTTTTAGTAGGACGAGTTCAAGTGTGAGCTCGACTTTTGCTTTACAAATTGCATTGGCACGAAGAAAAAGCAAAGGAGAGGGGCTCGAGTGGGGGTTATTTTGTTCTTCTTTGTAGGAAATAGAAAATATTGGATGAATTTAAAGGTCAGTATGTGGAGTACACACAGCAGCTTGTATACATTCAGATCTGCAGACGCTATCATGTATGTAGAGGTAGGCAATGCTATAGGTGTAAATACAATTAAGCTTAATAGCAAACTAAGATGTAAGTCGGAGAGTAAACTGAGTTCTTTCCCTCCCAGGTCTTATTTAAGCTTCACCCTGCCTATATTTGTCTATCCAAAAAATAAAGGAAGAAGGAAAAAAAAAAGAGGAGAAAATGATGAATTGTTAAGTAACAGACAAATCCACACCGATTTCGATGTATTTTCTATACCCCAAAGAAGTGGAATCTGATGAGGTTTTTTTCTCCCTAACGCTACCCTCACACCAAACAAACCTCAGGCTCTCAGGATTTCCCCCCTCGAAAAGAAAACACTTTCCTCTCCCCACGCACACACATTTCTGTTCTCTTTCAAATGGCTGTTTGGGTTGTTTCGTTGTTGGGTTTGTTCAGTTGGTTGGTGCTTGGTTGGTCCTTGTCCTTTTTTTTTTTCGGGGGTTGTTCTTTGTGGGTTTGTTTGTTTGTTTGCAGATTCTTCCCGGTCTCCCCCGCCCGACCTGGTGTAAACTGTTTGAAGTTCAACAACATGGCTAAGTTTTATTGTATTTCCGGTGGAATAGATTTATCTACCCTTCCCATCCAGGCTTTTAAAGGCTTTTCGCATGAAATGAAACTAAGTTATAGTCAAGTTTCTGGCTCCTCCACGCATCTCGTGGGATTTGTTCCTGCGATGAACTTTTAAACTCCCCTAAACTCGCCCTTTTTCAGGCCGGGGCTATCTCTAACTATTGTCTTCTCAACCTTTAATATTATCTTTTCCTCACCCCGTTTGGTCATTTAACCCACTTGAGGACAATCCCCTCCCTCATCTTACAAGGTAAGGCATTGACTTCGTATCATATATCTATAAATATATATCCATCTAAATGTGTTTTGTGGCCTCATACAAAGGGCTGCCCATGCCTGGTCATTTATTATTATTATTATTATTTGCTACATGGCAGTTTTGGGCCTTTTTTTAGCTGCCAAACTTCCCCCGCGGAAGTTACTCGCAGTTCAGCAAAGCCCCCGCGGTTTGGCCGCTTCCCGGCCCCTTTCTTCGGCTTTAATTCTCCCTTTTATCACCCCCCCACTCTCATTATTTTATAACACTCAGCTCTGGGAGCACGTTGGAAGGAGGAAAACACACAATAAGTTGCTCTGTGTTGCTATTTACATGTACAAAACAGTCACAATGAAGCTCTTTTTTTTTATTTGTTTTTGCTTTATTTGATTTATTTGCTCTTGAAGGTTTATTTCTTTCTCTATCTTGCTTTTTTTTCCCCCCCTTTAAATGAATCATCATATACTTGCTTTCAGGGGAGAGGAATAAGGATTAATTGCCTTTTTTTCCCCTCCCTGGGTCCTTGATTTAACTCTGTTCTCTGTGGGAAGTTGCAGGTTTAGCTACCAAAACAACATTATCTGGTAACAGCATTTTAATATGGAGTCTTGATAAATCAGCTTCATCTCGGAAACGCTTTAAATCCTCTTTTCCAGAAGAGATGGGAGGAAGAACTTCTGGATCTTTTTTTTTTCCCCCCACCCACCCCCTCCTCCTCTATTTTTTGTTTTTATAGCTGCGATAATCGCTTCTTTCTCAAAGTCAATAGCATTTTACTGTTTCCTCTGGTCTATTTGTAAACTATTTGTAAAGTCCTGCAGGAGGGATCCGCTCCAGACACTGTACATAGGAAATCATTTGAATAGTCATTTCGTGCAATCCGAGGGGTTTTATTTCGTCTCTGAAAAGATCCTTTTGTTGCTTTTGTTTCCTAGCAACTGTTTTCTATTATAAAAGTTCAGATTGCAGATGATGTCAAACAAAATGGCTGCCCAGGCGCCTTTCTTGGGAATTTTAGCCTTTGACCCAAGGCTGAACTAGAACTGCTCTGTGAATTAGGTAGTTTCATGTTGTTGGGCTTTTAATTTTAAACACAAGAACATCAAACTACCTGATTTACTCCAGTTATCCTCCTCGGTTTTGTTTGCTGAGGGTAGTTAACCCCGGGGAAAGATGAGGGAAAGGCATCACTGTATCTTCCTCCCTCCCACCACCTCTGCTGTCCGTCCTCATCTATCGGATCATATCGGTACCGGACCTTGGTCCATCTCTTAGACCGCTTCGGCACCGGGCAGAGAGGCTGGCATTCCTGTTACATCCCCTGTCCATCCCCTGATCCACACTGGTACCGGGTGTGGAAGGGATGGCATCCATATGCCACCCCTGTCCCTCTGTCTCCTCATCCTTTGGCTCATACCGCTACCGGAGGGGTTGTCATACTTACACCCCCCACTCCGATCTATCCCCTGGCCGTCAGCAGTACCGAGCAGAGGAGTTGGCATCCCTGTAACCCCTTCCTGCCTCATCCCCTGACCCTCGCCGGTACTGAGTGCTATCTCTGTATCCCCTCGTCTAACCCCTAACCTTCACAGGTACCGAGAACAAAGGGGCTGGCATCTCTGTATCCCCCCTGCTCTATTCTCTGCTGGGCATGAAGGGGTTGGCATCCCTGTATTCCCTCTCTGCTGCTCCATCCCCTGGCTCTCACCGGTACCTGGAATGGAGGGGCTGGCATCCTGTATCCTCCCCTGCTCCACACTGCTACCGGGTGCAGAGGGGTTGGCATCCCTCTATCCCCGCAGCTCCACTCCCTGACCTTCATCGGTACCAGACGCGGAGGCACCGGGCCGTGGCCCCCCTCCCCAAGCCCCGTTCAGCTACCGCCGGGCCCCAGCCTTAGGCACCGCCGGGGTAGGAAGGCGCGGGGGGGGTGTGTGTGTGTCTTTGTTTAAATCCTCATTTCAGGGACCTTTTGCGAGACAACGCAGTCACGCCCCGAATAATCAAGAGCTTATTAAAGGTCTAATTAGGCTGCAGCTCCATTCTGAGGCTGAACCCCCCCACACTTCTTTCCAAGGCTGAACCCTCCTCTCCCCAGCGACCAGCAGTCCCAGTTAGCAAAGCCCCTCGGTGTGCGCAATAAAGTTTGCGTCTGGCATTAAAATATTCGCAGATAAATATGCTCAGAGCTCTAGAGAGGCTGAAGTGAGTCTTATTTTAGTAGCTGGGCTCCACACCTCCGTTTAACGAGGGGGTGTCGGGACCACAGAAGCACCGTGTGCAGCTCAGGAGTTTAATTATTCCCATTAATAAAATAAGATGATTAAAGGCCCTGCCGCCCATTTCCACAGCGCTTTGGGTTTATTTTTTCGTTTCCCTGGGAATGCTCAGAGGGAGCAGGGTGGAAAAAAAAGGGAACTCTGTGGAGAGGAGGTTTTTTTTTACCTCCCGTGAAAGGAAAAAAAAAAAAAAAGACGGATTTCAGCCATCCAGGCTGGATGCTGAATATTAAGTCACCGAGAAGCTCATAGGAAGCACGTCCGAGCTTTTAGAGACTGCTAAACGCCAAGCCGCAGTCTGATGATGCGCGCCTGATGCTCCCGGCTGGGCGCTGATCTGTAAGTCGATCACACAGAACATCTTCAGAGGGAGCTGGGCGAAGTTCACCAAAGGGGGAAAAAAAAACCCAAACTCAGGTTTAGGAGGTGTCAGAAGTGCCCACAAGAGTTTCACCACATCCTTCCTCCGCATCCCAACACGTTGCAAGAGGGAATGCGGTGATTAAAAATAAAATAAGTATTTTAAAAACTTATAAAAGAGGGAGACAAAAAGGGAGTGTGGAATGCTGAGCGTGTCAGAGTGTGTGCGTGGGTGAAGTCCACCCGTTCCCACCTTCTGCAAACTGGGAGCCCGGCAGGTTTCCTCTGTGCGAGCAGTCTGCTCCTGAAAGCAATTTTCCCTGCACTGCTGTTTCAAATCCGCATAAAACCAAGTTTTGCATGATCCAGGCCACGGCTAAACAAGCCTGGGACAGGATCTCCCTCTGAGGTTGTAAGAATTAAACTTTGATACCATATCCAAGGTCTAACTCACCATCTGCTGCTAGCTTTTTTTTTTTTCCTTTTTGGCGGAGTGGGTTACTTGAATTTCAGGTTGTTGTGGTTGTTGGGGTTTGGCTGGTTTGGGTTTTTTTTTCCCCTCTACTAGGAGTGTTAAAAGCAAACGAAAACAAACAAACCAAAACCATGTCTGGCTTTTAAACTGGTGTGTGCTTTATTCCCTAAACTGGTGATTCTTGTCGGCGTAGTGCCGATCTCGCCTAAAAAACAAACAGCCGAGCAAGGGGAGGAGAGGGAAAGTCAAACAGCGGAAAATAACTCGGGAGTTTTCGACCCAACTCACAAGCCTCTGTGACTCCATCCTTTAGAAACAACGTGCTGCTTGTGCCCTAATTCAAAGCCCTTAAACGGAAAAGGACAATCTGGGAAAGTTAATCATAAACTATTCGGTAATAATGTCCCCATAGGCAACCACTAACCTGCCTTGTAAATGTCTGGGCTGCTGATTTTGATCTCCCTCCTAGCCACGTAAATAGAGGAAACAAGAGCCAGGGAGGAGAATGCGGGACAGAGAACGGGGAAAGACCAGAATCAGGCCCGGGGGTGTGTGGGGGATATCTCTATTGCTGCTTCAAAAAGGGGATTGGGGCTCATTTCCCAAAGTTTTTTGAGGAGGAAGGATCTCTAGAGAGGAAGAAGGGAGAGGAGAGTGCAGTGGGAAAAAGGGGGTGGGGGTGTCCCGCTTGTCCCACAGCTGCCTCGGCAGCGGTTTCATTCTTTTGTTCGTTCGTTTGTTTGTTTGTTTGGAATTAGAAAGATAAGAGCAACCTTACCTGGAGAAGAAGCTGTGTGGGGATGACTAAACCCAAATTGCTCGTCCAGGAAGGAATTGCCTGCTTTGCGACATTTTGCTGCACATTTCCGTGCTTCCAGGCAACGAGCAACTGCGGTTAACGCAACAAATTCCACACACCCCCCTCCATCCCTTGAGTTACCCTTCTGCCCAAGTCCAGCCTGTCTGATATCACTCTGACCCGCGATGAGTTTTAAGTCTGGGTAAAATGTTGTGAAAAGAGCTTGTTGGGGAGGAAAAAAAAAAACCTCTTTTTCCTCTTTTACTGGGGTTTAATGAAAACAATTCAATCTCAACTTCATTCTCGTACCTGTGCTGCTCTTTTGCCACCCTCTTCCCTTGCTTCGAGTTGGAACGATACCCAGCACGGGTTGTGCTTTCCCTTCCTCCCAAACTAATGCAATTTGGACTATTAATTTGGGGGGGGGAGGGAGAAGTGGGAAAGAAAAGTCCGGTTATATCGTGGTGACCCCAAAATAGAGCTGCAAGAACCCACAGCAGCTCCCGGGGTGTAAAATCCTTGGCAGAGAGGTAGGCGCCGAAGTTATTCCATAGAAGCTGAATATTATTTCAAGGATAGATGCAAAGGAGGAGGAGGAGGAGGAGGAGGGGGGAAGGAGTCTAGTAGCTAGAATGTGGGTTCCTGAACAACAATCAAACTTTATTTAACTTTCTCTCCTTCCAGTTTCCCTTTTCAAATGCGCATATGCTTTTATTTTACAGGGGATCTAAACTCTTTACTAACTGCTGGGATTACAAACCTCGGTTGAAATTGGGATTGATTTCTTTTTTTTTTTTTTGGTAATTATTATCATTCCATTTTATTTTAGCCAGAGTATACTTTCGGTCCTTGGAAAATTGCCCACATGTGTAACTTGTTTTTGCTTCTCTTCAGACAAGGAATTCTCCCCCTCCTCTCCCTACTCACCCCCCAGCGCCTTTCCTCCTCCCTCCCTCCTCACCACTTACGGATTTTTAACAGACGGCAGCATTCAAGCTGAGCTAGCACAGGAAATAGCAAAGGTAGATCCTTGGGCTTTTGGGCTACAGAAACTTAATTCACTTTTTTTTTCCTTCCTTATTTTTTCTTTTTCTATTTTTTTTAGGCGGGGGGGGGAGGCTGCGCCAAAGTTTTTACTCTCCGGGAGGGAATTTTTTTTTTTTCTTGTTGCACTTTCTTGCTTTTTTGGAAAGATTTGCGACTGAAGTTTCTTTCATAACCTCCTAGACCTGCCTAAATGTTTCATTCGGGAATGATGGGTGCTTTAGGCTGAGGGTTTATTCTTGGCTTTATGACTCTTAAACAAAAACAACACCAAACAAACAAAAAAAAAGGCAAATAAAAATAAAAGGAAAAAAATATTCGCTTCTTGTTGTGTTATTATCACTATCATTAGTATAATTTCGGAATGTTTTATATCGCCTAAAATAAACTCTCAGCCCTTTGAAGGTTAGATTATCTCAGAATCTGGTCTCCAGACTCTCCATAGCCATGAAGTTCACTCTCAGCTTTTATCCTCTCTTAGCTTATCCTTATCGCCTTCCAAACCTAAACCTAAGAAGTAAAAGCTCCCACAGCAATGCAAACTACACCTCGTTGGGCTGTGTTTGCCTCCGGGGTGTAAAAATCTCGGTGAGCCCCACAATACTCCCGTCCTACCCTGCCCGGGAGAAAGCTCCACATCCCCAGGTCTCCTCCACCTTCTCAAATCAGTAATAAAGAGGCACAATCAGCTGGAAGAAGGTGCCAGTCCTGATAAATAATAACAACCATCTTTTAAAAGTGGTTGAACGTGTTTCCGGTATGAAATGGATCNTTTCTTCCCCCTCCCCCCCCCCCTTTTTTTAATAATAACTATTTCCAGTTCCACTTCCCTTTAGCAGCTCACAACAACCTCATATCTAAAATTAATCCAGTTTGCAAACTGAGCAGAACTCGCACATCCTGCCTCCCTTCTCCCAAAGATTCACTTCTTTTAGACCTCTAGGCTCTACTCCGAGGTCACTNTTCAAGGATAGATGCAAAGGAGGAGGAGGAGGAGGAGGAGGGGGGAAGGAGTCTAGTAGCTAGAATGTGGGTTCCTGAACAACAATCAAACTTTATTTAACTTTCTCTCCTTCCAGTTTCCCTTTTCAAATGCGCATATGCTTTTATTTTACAGGGGATCTAAACTCTTTACTAACTGCTGGGATTACAAACCTCGGTTGAAATTGGGATTGATTTCTTTTTTTTTTTTTTGGTAATTATTATCATTCCATTTTATTTTAGCCAGAGTATACTTTCGGTCCTTGGAAAATTGCCCACATGTGTAACTTGTTTTTGCTTCTCTTCAGACAAGGAATTCTCCCCCTCCTCTCCCTACTCACCCCCCAGCGCCTTTCCTCCTCCCTCCCTCCTCACCACTTACGGATTTTTAACAGACGGCAGCATTCAAGCTGAGCTAGCACAGGAAATAGCAAAGGTAGATCCTTGGGCTTTTGGGCTACAGAAACTTAATTCACTTTTTTTTTCCTTCCTTATTTTTTCTTTTTCTATTTTTTTTAGGCGGGGGGGGGAGGCTGCGCCAAAGTTTTTACTCTCCGGGAGGGAATTTTTTTTTTTTCTTGTTGCACTTTCTTGCTTTTTTGGAAAGATTTGCGACTGAAGTTTCTTTCATAACCTCCTAGACCTGCCTAAATGTTTCATTCGGGAATGATGGGTGCTTTAGGCTGAGGGTTTATTCTTGGCTTTATGACTCTTAAACAAAAACAACACCAAACAAACAAAAAAAAAGGCAAATAAAAATAAAAGGAAAAAAATATTCGCTTCTTGTTGTGTTATTATCACTATCATTAGTATAATTTCGGAATGTTTTATATCGCCTAAAATAAACTCTCAGCCCTTTGAAGGTTAGATTATCTCAGAATCTGGTCTCCAGACTCTCCATAGCCATGAAGTTCACTCTCAGCTTTTATCCTCTCTTAGCTTATCCTTATCGCCTTCCAAACCTAAACCTAAGAAGTAAAAGCTCCCACAGCAATGCAAACTACACCTCGTTGGGCTGTGTTTGCCTCCGGGGTGTAAAAATCTCGGTGAGCCCCACAATACTCCCGTCCTACCCTGCCCGGGAGAAAGCTCCACATCCCCAGGTCTCCTCCACCTTCTCAAATCAGTAATAAAGAGGCACAATCAGCTGGAAGAAGGTGCCAGTCCTGATAAATAATAACAACCATCTTTTAAAAGTGGTTGAACGTGTTTCCGGTATGAAATGGATCATCCTCTCTTTTTTCTTCTTCTTCTAATGCCAGAACTTATAAATCAGCAAAAAGTGGCGATTGCACAGACTTTATATCTGTATTTTCTGAAAACCTTGGCTATTTGGTTGTTTTCAGCTGAGAAATGCCAGCGCCAAGAGCTGCTCGCTGAGGATGGATTTTGGCAGTTGTGCATTTCAAAGCACCGTTTGAAAATGATTCTCTCTCCCCGCAAACAATAAAGATTATTTATAAACAGTATCTGGGTTCGGGAGCCTCTGGCTTTCCATTACAAACTGACAGGACTCCCAATTCCCACCCCCCCCACCCCCCTCCTAGTTTTAACTCAGAGCCAAATCCACTTGGTGCTGATTTTGAAAGCAGGAAAAAGTTTCCACTTTAAACTTTTTTTTCTTTCTTTCNCCCCCCCCCCTCCCCTCCTAACAGACGAGCTTTTCATGTGTTTTCTGGTGGGTTCTATTTAGGGCTTAAATATCTAAACGTCTGAATAGTGTCACCCGGAGCAGGCAGCTGATGTGATCTCTCCAGGCAAGCAGAGCTGGGATGAAGCTGTCGTTTGCCTTAAGCCCCTCAGGGAAAAAAAAAAACAACCCAAGAAGAGCTACAAGGAGATGAGCTATGGGGGGATATGGATTAAAAAATAAACTACTGAACAAGAGGAAATCTCCAGAGGAGCAAAAAACAAATGGATTTTGCAGATCTTCTTGTGAGGTTTCCCTTCACTAGGGATCTGGAAAGCTTCGGTTTCTACCTTACAGCCACGCTCCAAAGAGTCTTTCTTGGTTAAAATTTATATACTCCAGAAAATTATATACTCAGATGCTGACATAGTTCATCATTATTTATAGGAGGCGCACCAGGATTATATTTTTTTTCCCTGGAAGAATATATTTATTGCAGGTAAGACACAGCCAATCTATCTGGCGAGCAGAGAACAGGTGTTTTGCTTCAATTAACGTTCAATAATTTCATCTCGACTTAATTCAACACCCTGTTACCAACACGGCTGTTTATCCATCAGTTGTATAAACACATTTCCATTCTCCAAGCGAGTTTAAGCTCCTCGACACCCTTAAATCAGCTCTTTCCCTTATCCCGGGCTCTGCTAACATTTGCAGAGTCCCTCCGAGTCTCTTGTGAAATAAGTTGGTTTCTCGAAATCATTTCTGAAAGGCAATAAAGCCGAGAAATACGACAACATGAGCAGCCAGCTCTTATTTCACCTCTGATGACACAGGGTCTGCTCATTTCAAAATCTCCTCAACTCTAAAAAAAGTTAAACTGGGCGGGGGAGGGGGGGGAAGGCAAGAAAAAGAAAAAGGGAGATAGAAATGTGAAAAGTTGGGGAAAACAGGAATTTCCTCTCCTCGTTTCACACAAGCACAGTTCACCGGGGGTGCGCTGGAGAGAGGAGCGATCCTGCTCCACGCTGCTCCCTGGCAGAGGGATTTATCTGCCTTCGTGAGTTTAAACGCGGAAGGGGTGAAGCGGAGTTACTTTGGATTAACCCCCACCCCGTCCAGGAAAGGAGAGTTGACAGAAGGGTGTGGAGTACTCACCTGGTGACATTTACCCTCGGTTGGCTTGCAAAGGGCTTAGCCCAGGGGCTGGAGAGGGCTTCCCCAACCATCTCTTCAAACCTCACCTTGGCTGGAGTCTGCAGACTGCATCTGATCCTTCAAGCCAGGGAGAGGGTTGAGGGTTGAGCTGTTTGAGTTTTTTCGCTGCCCTGACGGCTTCAAAAATGAAAAATAAATCTGAGCCCGGGCATTAAACTCCGTCTTTCCTTGGCCATCATCCTGACCTTCTCGAGGTTTTCATTTATTTCTAAATCAAACCCGACAGCTTCCTAATTTCGCCTCATTTCAGAGGGGTTCTGGTGTCGGACATGAGGAAGAGTATCGTTCCATCGGGCCGCGGGGCTGATGCTGAAGGAAAAAAACACCTTTTAGAGGAATAAGGGAAAACCTGAGGCTTTGGCTGAAGGTTTAGAAGCGCCTTCATATCTAGTATCAGTAAACCAACTCTGATAGCCGTTTCCCACATCCGCATGGACATGTGGACACACACAGCCCCCTCCTGTAGCCAGGGAGCAAGGCAAAATACGTTTTTCCTTCATTTCAAGCGGTTATTAGCACCTCTCAATGTTATTATTAGCCTGTTAACATTGCTTTCCATCCCCGTACACTTCAGGAAGGATTCACCATGATTTATCCTTCCTAGAAATATCTTTGCCCTTCACTTTAAATATCCTTCAGTGTTGGGGTGAGAAGGGAGAGAAGGGCAGAGGGGTAATAGATTAAAAGAGGCAAATTGATCCAGACTGTTACAGCTGAAGTCCAGAG
Organism: Tricholaema leucomelas; assembly: GCA_013400475.1. NCBI lineage: Eukaryota > Metazoa > Chordata > Aves > Piciformes > Lybiidae > Tricholaema lacrymosa > Tricholaema leucomelas. Next base: position 390,952 of record WAAF01006470.1, on the reverse strand, counting down.
AAACATTTTTTGCCGTCATCACCGAGAGCACCTTTCCCTTAACCAGCATTTACGACACCGGCAAACCCTTTTTGCAATAAACGGATTTATCATCACAACCTCAGCAAACCGACCCCGTATCCCGCTCCCCCCCCCTCCATCCTTTGGGCTGGGAGCCGCGATGATTTCTCCCCCCGCAACTCCTAAGCATCCTTTCTCCCTCCCCCCCCCCCCACCTCCAGTTCGTGTCAATCATTCGCTTCGATGGAAGGAAAAACACTGAAAATCGTCGGGTTTGGGAAAACAGACGGAAAATGGAAGCGAGGAAGGGGTGATACGGGGGAGGGGGGGTGTTGTTTGACACACACCGTGGGCACATACATGTGAGGTGTGAGCTGGGGCGAGGCGGGGGGGACGGACACGGCTGAAAACGCGAGGGATTCCTCTTTTTTTTTTTTCCCTCCCCCCCCCCTTTCTTTTCCACAGGCAATAAATTCAAGGCTATAAAAATCAAAGAAAGCTAATGTAAGTTTTATTAAACTATTTAACCATCACAAGTCGAAGGCATTCGGTAACAAAGCCGGATCAGTGCCTCGCTCTCTTTTACTGGCCTTGTAAAGTTAAATGAAGGCTTCTGATTTCAGCAATGTGGGAAAAGAATTTTAACCCAAGCAAAAGCGACCCTGAGATTATCTCCCCCCACACATCCCCCTTCTAAACACACCGAAGGATGCTCACGGGCAGATATAGATAGATATATATATATATATGTGATATATATATAGCACCTAGAGAGAGATACAACATAAATACATCGTTGAGTCTGAGGAAGGATTTGGATGCAGAGAAGCAGTTCGCGGGTCGAAATTGGGGTGCCACTTCCGCGGCATTAAAAACGTTCATATTTAGCCGCCTTATTTGCTCACGTTA
>WAAF01006470.1:333996-345625 GCA_013400475.1 Tricholaema leucomelas | reverse complement strand
AGGGGGGAGGGGAAAGGGGGGGGGGAAAACAAAAAGAAAAGAAAAAAAACTCTTGTATCTTTCTGTCTTAAAATTGTCCAGTCTGTGTTTTAGTTCAAACTTCAGGCCAGGATTTCTAATCCCAGGCTCATTCCTGATGTACTTTTAGACGTGGCTAAAACTTCACTATGGAGAAAAAAAAAAAAAAAAAAAAAAAAAAAAGAAAAAAAAAAAAAAAANAAAAAAAAAAAAAAAAAAAAAAAAAAAAAAAACCAAAAAAAAAATTAAAAAAAAAAAAAAGAAAGAAAAAAAAAAACCAAACAAACCAAACCCAACCACAACATATAAAATCAGACCAACAAACGCTCAGACGCCTGTAAATACTAGAACTATTTCTGATGTGACGACTTAGACGGTTCGTAGTGGGCAGAGTGAATGCAGTGTTCTGTGTAAAAATGGCATCTGTCATGTCTAGCTGCCTGTTAGTACTTTGCCAATAAGCTTTTTGTATTTGTTTGTAGCTCTACTTGAAGTCAAATAAACGTTTCTCCTATTCACAAAGCCTCCCAGTCGCGCTTTATACGCAACCTCCGAGCCCTACAACAACATCCTAAAGCCAGGGAGATGCCTGGCGTGGAGCTAAAGCTCTGCGAGCCCCTCCTGGGCAGCTCCTTGGAAGCATCAAAACACCAAAGGTTCACATCAGGAAAACCCCAAACCAACCAAAACGCCAAATCATCCTTCGGGAATAAACCATCAACTTTCCACAACTACCCCAAATACCTCTTCCCCTGCGCCCCCCTCCCCCCCCCCCAAAAAACAACCGCAACACAATTCCACCACCAGCGCATCAAACAAACTGTTTCGCAAGTACTTTTAAGTTGCATTAAGACGTGGTAAAAACCCTTTCCCGGCAGATTTACGTGCAAGAGTTATCAGAGTAGAGATAGCCACACTTTAAAAGCCAAAGATATTTATAATCCTCATCTAGGTCCACGTAAAGCTGCGTTCTGTAGAATTATAGCCCAGGGTGTTTGGATAGATGTATTTATTAGCTCTATATACCACGGATCTATATCTCTAAGACATTTCTCTGCTCTCCCCGCTACCCCTCGCTTTATTGTTGCCTTCTTCTTCCACCTCTTCGACATGTAAAACATCCTCTCCCAGCTCTCTCCAACTTACTGAAGCTAAGAGTCTTCCCCCCCCCCCTCCTCTTTCCCTTGCAGATAATTTAGCACCATCAAAGATGGCATTTCGCTACCAAGGCATCAGATAACTCCGGTTTAAACTCGCTAGATTTGGCTAAAACACCCTTAACATCTCTACACCGCTTTTTTTTTACCACCCCCTCCTCCCCTTTTCTTTTTTGCTTGTTTTTTTCCTCTTCCATAGTAAGTAAAGTTGGAGCTTAAAACTTACCAAACTTAATCTCCCTCTGTTTAGGTACTTCTTAAGTGATTTTGAGAGGGATGTGAAGTGGACTGTCAGATCCCAAACCATTTGCTCGCCTTCCCTTGATATTTTTTTTTCCTTTTTCATTTTTCTTTCTTTTTTTTTTCTCTTTTTTTTCCCCTTCCTTTTTCTTTTCTTTCTTTTTCTTTTCTTTTTCTTTTTCTCTCTCTCTCGCTATATTTTTTTTTTTAACCAATAGCAAACTATACCAAAAGTGGGTATGACATTTAGATGTCAAATGGATAGGGTTTTATCTCGAAGTTGGATCGTAAAAATCACCCAGACCTCAGACAGATACCCCTCACTGGCTCTCAAAAGTCACGTGAGGTCCATAAAGTTAGTTTTATGGTTTTGGGGAGTTGACAATGTACAATATATTTCACATTCTCTAGAATGTTAAGTGACACTTTAACTGCTTGGTTTGGCTTGTAAGGGGCAGCAATGGGTGAGCACTTTTCCAGATGAGATTTAACGTTGCAATTGCAGGGAACAATGTTTTGCGGGTCCAGTTTTCAATCCAGGGAGCCAATAGACTGGAATCCTGAAAGTAAGTTTCTTCTGAACTATTATCTGCTTAAAACTGATTTTAGAAGGGTTTGATGTGGTTGAAGGCTGAGCGGGGGTTGGAAAGAGGGTCTGGTCTCTCTTTCAGAGCTTTATTTCTCGCTTTCGGAAGGTCCCTAATTCTTACCCTCCCGAGGATTTGTGATTGAGTTACTTTTCCATCACAGTTTCCAGGCCCGCAAGTAAACTTTGTCGAATCAAGAGATAGAAGGGAACTGGAAAGATTCATTATCGTGGGATGGGAAAGTCTCTGTCGTCTGTGCCGGGCGGGGGGGGGATACACATGCGGACTTCAAGCAAGGTTTGGGTTTGTCCTGCTCCATGCCCAAAGGATGATTATACTGGGAGGAGGTTCGGTTTGGTTTGGTTTGTGCTGGTCGCGAAGAAGCCACGAACCCGGCCCAGGCTTTTGCGTTACCAGTGGCTGTATTCGGTCTGTGTTCCTCAGGTTGTTAACACCTTTGGGTTTTAACTCTTCTCACCTGCTTGCCAAAGTGATTTGTGCACTTTGTTTGTTCTCTGGCCTGTGTAGAGATCGAGGTGGGGGGTTGCCCCAGGGCTATTCTTTCCTTTTTTTTCCCCTCTCTGTTTTTTTTCCTCCCTGTTTATTATTATTATTATTATTTATAAAATATTTTCTCTGCCTTTCTTCTTCTTTTCTCTTACCTTTTTTCTTTCTCTCTCTCAATATCCTTTTCTTTTATTTTTTTTTCCTTTTCCCTACATCTTTTTTTCCTTCGTCTTTTCACCCCTAATACACAACCGAGTGTCCTCACATTTCCGCAGTTCGTTTCTACCATATGGAGACACCGACTGACCGCGCTTATGTCTCCAGCCTGTCTTAAAGTGCAACAGAAAAATAATCAGCGAGCTTGCATAAAGACCCTGGCCCCACCTAAACCTTACTGATCCCTCCGATATCTCCCAGATTCCCCACTCCCCCTCTAAGGGGGACGTGGGTCTGGAAAAGGCAGCAGCAGGCTTTTTTCTCTGGGAAAATAAACAAGCTAGCAGGGAAGGGCAGAAGAGCAGAGCCATGACTCGGGGGCTCGGGGCTACGGCAGGGGCTGTGGCCCCCGCTCCGGGGTGGGGCAGGCAGGTGGCCCTGGCCGGAGGCTCCGGCTCCGTGGCAGCACAGACAGCGCAAAACAAGGTAAAATGGAGCAAAATAGGGCAGATAGAGCAAAACGGAGGTAAAACCCCCAAACAACCTAGACCTGCAGAAGCTGGGTTTTTTTTTTGGTTTTGAAGCCAAGTCTGAAGCCATCTGCAGCAGAGCTGGGGGAGGGACACCTTGTCCACACCTGAACCAGTCCATATCTATCCCCCCCCCCCCTTAAAAAATTCCCAAAAGAAGTTCAAAGCGGAGTACTGGAGGGAAAGGGGTGTTGGGGGTGTCTAGAATTTGGAGCAGTCACCAGCTTCTTTTTCCGCCCCCCCCCTCTCCTCCTTTTTTACGGTAAGACAACATTTGGTGGACACATGTCCGTCTCTTTTACACAAAGCAGAATGTCCTCCTTTAGCACACTTTGGAGATTGCTTTTCCTTCCTTTGGGCTGTTTTTCCTGTCCTGCTCCATGTGTGTCTCCTAATATCTTTGCTATCACCATCATCTGAACTTCTGGCGTCTCCCTGAGCAAGTCAGAGGGTGGCCAATGCAACCCTGAAAAACCTCTGCTCTGGAAACCTGTAAACATAGCCCCAAAGCTGGAAATGTAAGGAAGGGAAGGAGGGCACTGGGAGCTGTCCCTGGCCAGCAGAATGATTTTAGGCTGGACAATCCCTTCTGGAGCTCTGTGCACACTGAACGCCTGGGGTTTTTGGTTGAGTGGGTGTTTTTGGTTGTTGTTGTTGTTGATAATAAAGATGTTTGGCAGGATCCTAAAGGGCTGCAGTGGGATTGGTCTAGAAAGGGGAAATCAGCCGCAGAAACACGGAGGGCTGCAGAGGGTTTTGTCTAAAGGTTCGAAGGAGAGGGGATGTGGGGAGAGGTGTGTGCTGGAGCGGGTGTTAGACCAAGCAGTTGTCTCCTAATGCTTTACCCTTCTGGTCTGGACTGATGATGAGGAATAATTTTGAATGATGTGAACACTAACAAGAGATTTAAGCAAGAAAAGTGACATCCTCCTCCCCCCCCACCCCCAGAGTGTGTTTGCAAATGGGACCACACGTTCGATGTATGCATGTACCCACAGACACCATGGTGCCAGAATATATCCATCTACCCATAGATCCATCCATTCATCCATCCACCTCTTCCCTGTCCATCACCTGCACCACCTTCCAGTCCCCACAGCCCCACTCCAAGGTCTTTTCTATAGTCCCAGGAAAACTTTGCTCCCAAATCCATCCCCAACAGAGGAGCCACGAGTTTTGGTTTGGTTTCTTTTCTTTTCCCCTTAAGTACCACTACTTCTAAACTCCTGGTGCACACAATATGTTGTTTCCGTGGGAGAACACAGACCAAAGTAGCCAGAACAAGAGGATTTTACGATGCAGTTTAGCTTCAGGAGTTTGCAGTGTATGTCCCCTCTTAATTTGGGCATTCTGGGCACAGAGATGGCACCAGGCCTGTGTCGATGCAAAGAAGGGGGGACAGGATTTTCTTGCTGGCATAAGGATATCATCCTTCCCTTTCCTCTCCACCCCTCTCAAGAACCTTGTCCTCACTACCCACACCATCTGCCTTCTACATGCAGCATGAAGTGATTTTTGGAGGGGGTTATCTTTATTTTAGTTTACAAGCTGGTTTTTTTTAGGCTTTATATGTGGATTGTTAATACTTTTTAATGCTCTCTCTCTATATATATATATATCTATATAAATGTTTTCCCCCCTACATAGTGTTATTCCATCTTCCTGTGTTGGATTGATGGTGGGACTTTATCTTAGAGGTGTTTCTTTCCAACCAAAACGATTCTATCGTTCTCTTATTCTACCATAAAGAGCTTTAACTGGCTAGCATTTTGCAGCCTGGAAGGGGTCACAGGCTTAGCACAGACTTCTCCCCACCCTGCCATCCTTAAAAAGAAAAAGGAAAAAAAACCCAACCCTGTTCTCCCTGTTACTGCTGAAAAGGAAGTATAAGGAGAGTAAACAGGAAAACGGAGCTCTGACCGTGCAGGTAGGCGGGGATTGTCCTTTGCATTTTTCATCCTTTCTCTCACTTTAATGACATACATCAGCCATGGGACAATTAGTTCTTCTGCAGCTGTAGAAGACAGAATAAATACGAAAATGCTTTAATAAATGCTTTAATATCAGCTTAAAGAATAAGGAGGATATCGAGGACATAGTTAAGAAGGGAGTGGGGGGGGGGGAGGGAGAGGAAATCTCATTTAAACCTGTATTTGTGCGGATCTTTACGCCTTGGCTCTGGGTCCAGATGGGGAAGATCTCTGATTTAAGTGCTCTAAGCCTTGGGTGGTTTGGGCTGCTTGCCTCAAATCTACCACAGCTTAAAGCAGCCTCTCCGTGAACTCACCTGGCTCACAGCATCTTCCACTTCCTAAAAAATGAGTGGAATCAGACTCACTTTTGCCTTTTATTTTGCCCCCCACCCCCGCCCTGTCCTGCCTCTTTAGCCTCTCCCCATCTCTGAAGGTTTCTTATTTCGTTTAGTAAACCTCACTGGTACTTTAAAGGGGAGGAAAAAAAACGATCCCCAAAGCAGTTATTTCTCACCCAAAAGCCAGCCCAGTCTACACAGACTGGAAGAACCGAGCTGAGCATCTGTATTAATTACATCCCCCCCCACCCCCATCTCGAACCCATCTTTTTGGGTCATCTCCCCAGAGCCCTGTGTCAGGGAGGACACAGGACCCCCATGTCCAGGCTGCTGCTGAAGGGTGGGGGAAAAAAAAAAAAAAGATGAATTTTCACCCATAAAAAAACCCATTTGGTTGAGCAATAGATGTGGGGGGGGGACGGGGTACGACGGGGTTAGGGTCCCAAAGCGTCTGTGAGCCTCAAAGGGAGGTTTGGGGAGGTCTTCAGTGCAGAAGGCAGCTCGGTGCTGCAGTGCCATTGTCAGGCCATCTTGAATGTCATGGCTTTATTTATTTTTATCTCTCATTTTACGTTGGGGTTTGGGTTTTTTTTTGTAAGCGTTTGAGCATTTCAAAGCTTCTTTGCTCCGTGGTTGCTGCGTAAACGCGAACTAAAAATCCCTTTCCAGGCAGATTTGTAGGGAAGGGGGGGGGAAAAATCTCCACCAAAAAAAAAAACCCAAAAAAATCAAGGAGATCATGCTAAAAAAAAACCCAACCCAACCCACCCAACACAAAGAAACGCCACCAAAACCAAACTTCGCCAAGGTAACCTTGTTAAAGATGCGCGTGAGGTCTTGTTTTATTCGACAAAAAGCGATTAAAATCTGTTAAAGGATTTAATTAAGAGAATTAAATGAAAAGGAAAAGGGCACAAATGAGTTGGGGAGGGGAAGGAAAAAAAAAAAAAGGAGGGGAAAAAAAAAAAAAGCGAAGCTATTCTAAACGATTAAATCGCCATTTTAACAGTATAATGGGGTTTGCATACTGAAAAGAGAAATCAGAGCTCATATCTCATCAATAATTCATAGGCAAGAGGGATCATTCCGAGGTCAGCAGACTTGTACAGCCTCAGCTTCTCTCTGGGAGGAGAAGGGTGAGCATCGTATCACAACACAACCCAAACCCCGGGGGCTGCAGAGGCACCTATTTAAGGAAAACATCAGATCCATTTTTTTGTTGTTGAGGGGCTTTGGGTTTTTTTCTTTTTCTTTCCTCCCTCTCCCCCTTTTTCTTTCTTCCTTTTTTTTTTTTTGGTTTTTTTTTTTTCCCCCTTTCTTTTTCTTTTCCCCTTTTAATATTAATTTACCAAGTCTCACTACCCGGGTGTGCTGGTGACAGGCAGTAAGAGAGGGGGAGGGCTGGATGTGGTTCATATTGCTCCAGTACAGACACACACCAACAATGTGGTGATTATGCTTTTGAGAAGTCAAAGGGATCTCTCTATCTCTCTCTTTTTTTTTTCTTTCATTTCCCCCCCCCTCCCTTTCCCCTTTTCTTGCCACAAAAGCGAGGGTTAGAAGGCTTCCGAGTCCTAATCTTGGGAGCTTGGTGGTTGGAGGCAGCGACTCGAAATGGAGTTGTAATTCTTGTGCTTTAATGGAAGCCTCTGATTATTCACCTATTTATTTGCAATAGTCCTGTAAATTACTCCAGCCTACACACCGCCACCCCATGACCTTCCTCAAGAAGGGAAAGCTTTCGAAGGAAACCAGCCCCTTCCCTCCAGCTCTGCTCCCCAAGCCCCTTTTCCCTCCCCCCACAGTTGAATTTCAGGCTGAGAAATTGCTCTTTTCTCTCCTCCTCCCCAACCCCTTCCTTTCCTCCCCGCTTTTTCTTTCTTTTTATTTTCCCCTCCCCCCCCGACCCTTGCTCGCTTTATTTATTTATTTATTGCGCGTCCAATCTGAAGTTAAGAAGCTGATGGGATTATTTAAATCCCCTCCATAAAAGTCTCTCCTCACTTAGACTTCGATGGGCTTTGGCTCCCCCTCTGAAGGATCTCTTTCCAGTCCTAGAATGGATTTAAGAATGACATTTTCTTTCAGACCGTGGCTCTTTTGGTGTCTGGGTTGACTTCTTCCCATTCTTTCCTCTTTTAATGTTAAATAAATTACATTTGGAAGGAGGTTGATAACTTAACTCGAGAGGTGTCCACCCGGCATAGTTTTTCCGTGTTCTGTTACCCTAAATAGCTTTAAAAAGAAACTATTTTGACAGCGAGCGTTGAAAGACTAAGACTAGTCCGAGGTTGGAGGTTTTTTTTTCTTTCCCCCCCTTTCTTTTTCCTCTTTGATTTATCTCTTTTTAACATGTGTATGTATGTGGATGTATATATACACACATATATATATACCCTTCAAGTCAAAACAAATTACAGCTCTGGGATTTGGTGTAAAAGACGTTTGTTTGGTGGCAAATCAGGACTGTGTTTATGTAGGGGGTAAAACAGGGAAAGGAGTAGTGGGAAGGGGGGGGAGGGGGGGAAGAGAATTTTGGATGGAAAGGAGGAGAAAGAGGAGACCCAGGGCAGGGGATTCGGTGTAGCCTTTTCGCCTGTAACATCCCCAAGCAGCCAGCAGAGCTCGCTTCAGACCAAGTTCACTGCCAGCAGCCACGGACCGAGCCGGGCCGGGCTGGAGCTGGAGCGGGACCGGTCACCCCATAGCATCCTCCGCGAAGCTCCGGATACCCCCTGGGGAGGTAGACATGATGCTTGTTATCGAGCTCCAGTGCTTCAAAAAATAGTCCAAGGAGAAGCTACCTTCCCTTTTATCCCCTAAAAATGAGAAAAGGAAACTGAAAAATAAAGCAGAGCAGGCTCATTTCTGCCGTGGTGTGAAATCGCCACTAATAAAAGAGAATTATTGCAATGCAGCCAGGGATTAAGGGATTATATAGATATATATAATGTAAAATATCAAAGCAAGGAGAGAAAAAGAGGGGGGAGGGAAATCAACAATGAGTGAGCCGCAGATAAACATTTAATTCCTGCGAAGCTCTGACTTTTTGTTCTCTCCAGGGAAGCAAAACTATCGCGAAGAAACGTCCAACTGTTTTCCCCTTTTTCTGCTTAAAACGAAGCAGATAGAGTTGGGAAATGAGCGCTGCTTTAGTTTCTAGAGACGTAGACGGTAACTCTGGTCTTGGGGGGCTTGTTAGTACAGCATTATAGCTCGAAGGGTCAAAAAGTTGAGGGTCAAAAGTTTACGCTGTGCGTGACTCGGTCTTGTGTATAACCCTGATAGACTGATGTCAGGGTGGAGAGAAAAAAAAGGGAGAGAGAGAGAGAAAGAAAGCGGGGAGGAGGAGGGGGGGGTGGGTGTGAGGTGGGAGGAAGAGTCTGTGCTCATGGGCAGAGATGGGAGAAGATGATAGCGAGGTGGGAGCGACCTTCAGCCGTGAGCCGGAGATGTAGGAAGCGGGGGGTGGGGGGTGGCAAAAGAGGGGTTGGAGGATTTGGGGTGGGGTGTAGGAAAAAGTAGATTGATTTGGGTCTCCCGTGAGGAAATGCGAAGCGACTTTTTAGTATTTTTTTCCTAAGATAACTCCCTCGAAACGCTGTTTGGAGGCGAATTAAGAGAACGTAGGGGGAAATGCATTTATTAAATCCAATTAGGTGAAGGTCCCTGTAGGATATTAACGCCAGCAGTTAAAAAAAAAACAACATAATTTTAATTCCAGCCTCAATTTTGTTTGGATTGCGTTTAAATTATTCTGAAAAAAAAAAAAAAACACCACCAAAAAACACCAAACCAAAAAGAGCCTAACACAGTTTGGTGTAAACGTGCCCGAACATCTTGGCTTGGAAACGCTTCCAAAGCCTTGGAGAGTTGCCTGTATCACTCTCCCTGAGCTCCACAGTCCCAGAGCCAAACGCCTTTTAATCCGTGCTTGGACTGAGCGCGAATATTCACCCTAAATAATTAAAGAATTACACCAAATAACGCCCTGGATTTACTGTTTGCGTTTCTACCTTAACCGTAGGCATCAAGAATAATGATCGATGGGTAAAATCAACGGATTGATGGCTTAAAACACTCGATATATGTACTTAAAGGCGGTTTTAAGTGGCCGTTTCGTGGCTCGGATGGCTTCAAGTAGCTAATTTTGTTGTGGAGAGCGATTTTTTCCGGCGCAATTTGAATGAAATGCTCTCTTTTCCCTCTCTCCCCCCCCACCCCCACCCCTTGCTTGAAACGCGACTCCACGCTGGTCACTGCAACAGTTTAATGAACTGATATAATAAATATTTCCCTTGGCCTTTCAAAGTTATTTCTACTCTGCCAGACTCTGAACCCTCCAAACTCTAAATATTATTTGCAGTGGGACCGGGGAAGATCTTTTCAATTGCTCCTTAAGCAAACAGTCGGCACAAGGAAAACTCTTCTGGACACACACAAAAAATATTAAGAAAAATAATAATAACCACCCCCACCCCTAACCCTGCGAATTATCCCCCTCCCCTTCGCCTTTTAAATATTTTCAGTGCCTAAATACTTATAACAAGGCTCATTTTTCTTGGAGGAGAAAGAGAGAGAATATTAGAGCCCTGGGAAAGGCGTTCTGGAAAATCCATTTGCTTTCCCGATGCGGATATAGTGGTGGAGTAGGTGAAATTCAAGAGAATGTAAAGCGTTTTGTTTCGCGTGATAAGGCTTCGGGGTTTAATTAATTGCCGTGAATTTGCTTGGTATTTATAAAAGATCACTGTATAAAGGCTACCGTTTAGCTGGAACTTGGGCGATCCATCTCTGCGCCCTTGTAATTACTGCACTTATCTCTCTAGAACAGTCATTTCTACTCCAGGTTTATACAACAGGTAATGGATAATAAAGGCCATTTGTTTTCGGGATATTAAAACAAGCAGGTATAATTTCACGGCAATAAAGGGGAAGAAAAACCAACCCAACACCACACCGAATAACCAACCCCCTCACCACCACATCCAAACTTTCCTTATAATCTTCCCTCCTACATCATAGCGTTTAACTTTCAATTTAGGGACGCGGGGCTGCGTGTTCGTCTGGAGAAGGTTCATTTGGAGGGATGGAAGGAGGGAGGGGAGGAGGAGGAAATTAAAGGTATCATTTTCAAGGATATTTCTAATTTATCTCCCTTACTTAGGTCGGGCTCGGCTTAGCCGTGGCTGGGGAGCTGTGGGTACCGGCCACACACATCAGGGTGGGATTTTCTCTTATTTTGGGTTGTTTTGGAGGTGTGGTTTTTTTTTCCCCCAACTGGATAATCAATTAAATGTGCTTCTTAATCCCCATTTACTTGCCAAATGACCTCTTGAGAAACACGGCGTTGGGGCTGCTGGGGTAAACGCAGAGATGGACCTCGTAGGGATGCTCCGCTCCCCATTCCGGCCCTTCTCGCTCTCCTCTTTTGCTGATCCAAGTATTTTAGGTGAAAATGTGATTTATTTTGGTTCGTTCCAAAGTCAAAAAAGATGCAGAAAGCTGACCGGGAAAATCACGCAAGGCTTAAATCTTGTTGCAAAACAGGTGTGGGCTGAATTCCACCCAACCCTGTGGCCACCCTCCTTCTATTTATACCTCTCAAACGCAGCCAAGAAGTCGGTTTGCCCCTTATTAAAAGTTCTACCCTAAAGAAACACCTCAATCCTTCAGCGCTCCCCTTTTGCTGGGGAGGGAAAGGAATTCCCAGATTAATAAACAAACCCGAAAAATTTGAGCTTCCAGAAAGGTCGGGGGCAGAATTAAATAAGAAATTAAAAATCGCCGTTCCCACTGCTGCCAGGAGACAGATTTCCGGGGGAAGAGGGAGGGATGGTAAGGGAGGGGGGGTTGTGTGTGGTGTGGATGTGTGGAAAAATAGTAAAAGTCCTAAAACTGAGAGCGCGGAGCAGCGCGGAGGGAACGCGGGGTGAAGCGCGGGTCACCGCGGCTCTTGGCGGCTGCGGACACGCCTCGCTGTTTAACAAAGACTGACAAACTATGAGATTAATACCAAAACTTGCGGGTTTCCCACCCCAAAATGCTCAGAGGGCCTCCTGGCGCTGCCAGGAGCAGTTCCGCTCGCCTGTAAGGACAATAGTGGTTTATACTGGGTTGAGG
>WAAF01006470.1:307409-321516 GCA_013400475.1 Tricholaema leucomelas | reverse complement strand
CCCCCCCCCCCAATTTTCCTCCCACACCTTGACCAAACGTCTCTCTTCCGACAACCACTTTCACTCGATAAAATCGATTCAGGAATAATCGAAGGCTTTTGAAAATGAAGCGGTTCTCGGCTCGCTCCTCGCTGGCCGGAGATGGGGAGCTTAGAGTCACACTCCTCCCCCCCCTCCGCGTCCAGTCCCCATCCAGTCCTCTAGGGTCGTGTTTAAATGGGGAACCCCCCACTTTTAGGCTTTGCTTTTAGTGATTTTTATGCTTAATCCGATCTCTCTACAGGCTTTACCTGAGGAGTAAAACGTGTCCTTGCTTGCTCTTTCCTGCCTGGGGGGGAGTCCGGACACTCCCCAGCTCCCCTCAGCTCGGTTTGGAGGGGGCAATTCCCACTTCCAGACTTTTGGTAGTGATTTTTGTGTTTAATTCGAGCTCACTCCAGGCTTTAGCCGCGGAGCTGAGGGAACCTGGCTTCCCAGTGGGGATTCAGAGACGCTGGGGTGCTGAAGTGGGGTAGGGGTGAAGATGCTCTGCTCAGGGGTGTGCTGTCCCCCACCCCAGCACTGGGAAAACTGGGAGTCTTTGGAACGTGATCTAAAGGCTTTCATACTCCACTCGCAGCCTTTCCTCGGGTGCCAGTTTCCCCGCGTGGCCGTGGGGACACTCCCCCCGCTCTCTCCACCCCCCGCGTTGGTTCTGCTAGCGTGGTGCCAGGGCTGCCAGCTCCGCGGCTGCTTCGCGGCCTTTTCCAGGCGCTCCTTTTGTTGTTCTTCCCCCCCCCCCCACCTCCCCGCTTTCTTTTCTTTCCAGGATCCTTGTACTTGGCAGCTTTCCTCAGAGTCAAAATGTGATTTTTTTACCCCCCCCCTTTTTTAATGCAATAAAGGCCGGCCAAACAATAACAGCAGCAAGGGGAGGGGGGAAGAAGGAAAATAAAAGCCTGAAAGTCAGGCAAGGAGAGGGCTGAGCAATTTAAAACCAGGAGCAAAAATATTCTCAGCTGGTTTAGACTGGGGAACAGTTGTGCCATTCACTGCAAGACTGTAAGAAAAATCTCAGTGTCAGGAGAGGAAAACAAAAAGCCTCACCCCAAAACAAACCACAGAGAACACACAACATGAGAAGCTCGGTGCGGCTTAGCTGAGCCAAAGTCCAGCTAAAGCCAAACTCCAATGAAGGTTCAGAACAGGGTTTAAGTGCTGTCAGCTCCAGGAAAGGTTTAGAGCAGGGTTAAAATGCTCCCAGCTCCAGTCAGGAAAGGTTTAGAGCAGAGTTTAAACACTTTCTGCTGCAAGGAGGGTTCAGAGCAGGGTTAAAATGCTCCCAGCTCCATGCAGGAAACGTGCGAAGCAGGGTTTAAATACTCCCAAGCTCCAGCCAGGAGAGAGGATGAAGAAACAACCCCCAAATCGCTCTCTTTATTAGAGAAGAGGCTCAGAGGTGAGTGCCCTGAGCACATCCTCACCCCACGTTGGCACGGCCGTGCCAGGCAGCCCTGGGCAGGGGGAGGGGGAAGATTTCTGTCCGTCCAGAAATGCTTGGTTCAGTTCGAAACTTCTTCAACAAAAAAAATCCTGTTCCGGTGGAAGGTCACAGTGGTCCTTTGAGTATGAAACTGAGAGACCCCCTTCCCCCTTCCCCATCACGTGATTCATTAAATAATTAATGCAGAGGTTGCAGAATAGATATGTATTCGTCAGGAAAATCGCAGACATGGTCTCCTTGTGTCTGACGTGAAATTCAACTGTCCTTTAAAAAACAAGCCTATAGCTGAGGGAAAGAGGAGGAAAAAAAAAAAAAGGAGGGAAAAAAAAAAAAAAAGGAGAGAAAGAGCGAGAGGGAGAGAGAGAAAAGAGGGGGAGAGGAGGAGAGAGGGAGAGGAGTCTGCAATAAAACAATTCTCAGGAACCACGAAGCCACGCCGAGGGCTGGATTATTGTAAGTAGCAGGGGCTTCCCAATTCCGAGCGTGTCTATATGTCCATGTAAATTTATTGTTTGTTATTAATGTTATTGTCGTAAAATGTGACAAATCGCCGTCTTCATTTCCTCCCATTTCTCTTCACCCGGTGCTATGTGTGTTTATACCCATCCAGGCATTTCATTGATATTTTTAGGAATATTCCTCTCTCTCTCTCTCTCTCCCTCTCCTTGCAACCTTCTTTTTTTTTTTCTTTCCCCCCTCTCTCCTTCTCTCTTCCTCCTTTCTTGATTTATTACAATAAACATGTCAGCAGCAGCGCGGCTGCCATTGTGTGTGTGTTTGGGAGCGAGTTGTGTTGTTTATAGTGGTGTCCAAGATAAATCATTTCTCGAGTGAAAATGATGTGCGAGCGATGATATTTTAGAGCGAGGATCTCTCTCTCTCTCTCTCTCTCTCTTTGCCCCACTCCCTGGAGTTGATTATTTCAGGCGATTTACAGTAATAGATCAGCAGCTAATATGAAAGCTCTGTAGCTGGGGGTCTTAAATTACAGCATCTGTGATTACCAATTAAGGAGAGATTTGTATAAATTTGGGAATGCGGGAACGCCTCGTTGGCATATAAACCTAGGAAAAGAGCACGACCTTAATAGCAAAATTACAGCTCGGAGTCCTGCGTTGCAGCATCCCCTTTATCAACGATAACTCATTTAGTCCCCAGCTCCCTCCTCTCCCCAGTCCTCGACTGGATTCCTCGCTGGAGAACAGGCACAGGTTGCTCTAGCAAAGCGAAGAGATTTCTGGAGATGCCCCATTTTAAATCAAACACGAGAACGAGACTTAGACCGCAACAATTTAATGGCTTGCGGCAGGAAAGCTGCAAAGTAGCTGCCTCTGAGAGGGGCACACTCTGGTCCCGAGCAGGGAGGAGAATTCGCCTATCTAAAGCAGAACAATAGGGACCTGCGGGAACTGGGGCGCTGCCGGGGGACCCCAGCAGACCCTTCCCCTCCTATAACCACTGACAGAAAGGGGAATAAATTCATTGCGGATGCTTCGTTCTCTTTTTCTAGCAGGAGGATAAAATTTGCGAGGTTTTCCTAAAGCGCCCCATTCTCAAAAGGCTGAGGAGGTGATGGATGGAGAGAGCCAGGAGAACCTTCTGATGATGAAAGTTGGAGAAGGTGCTCTAAGGAATGTTTTTTTGGAGCTGGGCCTGTTATATCTCAGGGAAAAAAAAATGGTCTCCGAGGAGAAATAGGCTTAAACAGCAGCAGAACCTGGCCGGCAGCTGTTAACCTTTGCAGCGATTCCTCCGGATAGCGCAGCTGAGCTCTAGTTGGGAAATCTCATCCAAGACACTGAGGTTAGGGAGCGAAGATAAAGCTTTGGGGACGAGCTGTGTGTCCCAAAGAGGGGACACCGCTACCTGTTTCACTGCCAGAGCGGGGAGCGCATACTCCGCGGAGAACAAGGGAGGTCAGGCACTGCCCTTTCCCTCCCATCTCCAAACTGGACCAAATTGGTCCTAGCCGGGAGTGTTGAAAGGGAAGGAGGAAGTGGGAGATGGCGTTTTTAAATATTTTACAAGCTCCAACATGAGAGGAGTCAATAAAACTGACAACAGGAGCAAAGATTAAATGTTCACACCCGGATTCTAGGATGAGAATTCCCGGATTTTTCCCACTTTCCTTTCTTTTCCCCCCCCCTCTCTGCTTGCCAGCTCCAGCTCACCCCACCCTAGCGCGGATATTTAACTCTGTCTGCCAGAGTAAACCTTTATGTAGTAAAATTAGAGCAACTCAGCGACTTTCATTAAATATTAAGGGAGATCCAGGGACGGTGACTGAGCCAGAAATACAGCATCCTTCTCTGTCAAGCCTCATATTAATTTAAGTTGGCGGCTTCAAAAGGATGCAGCTCACTCCTCCCCTCTTTTTTCCCTTCTCTCCCTTTATTTTATTATCTTTTTGTTGTTGTTGTTGTTTATTTTGCTGCGGGTTTTGGATGCTTTTTCTTTTTTTTTTTTTTTCCTTTTCTTTTCTTTCTTTCCTTTTTCCCTGTCGATTTGGGACGTGGAGCGTGAGAAATTAGCTACTGGTAGGGGGATAAGTTAGCTTGGTGTGGGGAAGCCACCACCCCGCAGCCCCCTCCCTGAGAGGCAGTCCCCTTTAAATCAATACTGAGGCTTTATTTATCCCCGGTCCAGACGTCTTTGTGTGAGTGTCCTTTAATAATCAGATGTCAGGAGGAGATGGGGTGGCCGAGGGCTGCCGGGTCGCTCTGGTCCAGCCTTCATGCTGAGGACACAGCCTCTACCCCGGGACACCCCCTTCTCGGCTCGGGAAGGGAGCCTGAACCCAGGGTGGGGCTCCAGATGCCAAATATGACCCTGGATAAAAGCCCCAGACCCCATTTAAGGAACTCAATGTCAGAACAGAAGCTCAGATCCTGAATAATGGCTCCGCTTCCCCATTAGGAGAACCAGACCCAGCAGGACACCCCATAACAGAGACAGGACCCCAAACCTCTTGAGAAGAGCCTCCAGCACTGGAGGGGATCCCAGACCCAGAACAAAACACAGATTAGGGCGCAGACCCCAGACCCAGGATAGGACAAAGACTGGGAAGGGGACTTCAGACCCCGAGAGAAGATCCCAGACCCAAACTGAGAGGAGGGCCAGGCGGTGGAACGCAAAGCTCTCCCCGTCCTGCTCCGTCCCTGGCCAGGGGCTGTGGGAGGGGGCCAGAGCAGAAAGAGGCTTGGGTAATGCAAAACGTCCCTCCGTGAGGGATGCGGGCTGGGAGGGCCGCCCGTTACCTCCTTTACTTCTCTCACTTAGCCCCACCTCGGTCCTTGTTTCTACCTCGAACCCTCATCCCTCCGCTCCCCCCCCCCCACCCCACCTCATTGTAGCTCCATCCTCCCCAAACCCCATATATTCCCCTTCCCTGCGTTTAGCAGGGACCCCGGGGGAAGTGCTTCCTTTCGCGCAGAGAAGCCCGGAGCAAAAGCCTTTGCCCCGCGCATCCTCCGCGCATCCCCGCTACCTCCTCTCTCAGCCCAAGAGCTTCACTCCTGTCCCAGACCGGCTCAAAACCAACGACCGAGTAATTCCTTACCATATTTCAGCTGCATTTCTTTATTAACTCGCTGAAACAGAGGTTGTTTTTTTTTGCAACCAGCTTTTGTGCTTTAGAATTTTTTTGCGCCAGTGACCTGCTTGAAGTGGCTGGAGCAAAGACGTTAATTTCTGCGCCTTTCTCCTTGCCTGTTACCTCCTCAACAAGCTGCTGGGCTACCAGCGCTGCCGATTCCTGTTTGTCTCATCCCCAAAGAAGTTCCCCTCCCTTCCCCTCTCTCTCGGCCATTCTCGAGTGCGTTTTTTTCCCCCCCCTTTTTTTTTTCCCAGCGGAGGAAGCCATTAACGCTGTAAATATGAGTCAACAGCACCTTAATTCATAATTTATTGCAGGCGGTAGAGTTATTTAAGATCAAAGCATGGCGGAGATTGAGGGCTGCAAAGCCTGGAGAGCAGGGAGCAGAGCGATGCAGGAGGATAACGCAGAAACCTGTGGCTTAGGCTGGGAGAGGCGCGGAGCGGATTCGGTCGCAGCTTCTCCCCTCCCCGCCCCCCTCCCTTCTTTTCTTTTTTGGTGTTGTTTGCTCTTGAAAAAGGGTTTCATGCTGCCCAGCCCAAAGAATCACCTCTGGGCAGTTCAAGAGAAGAAGCTCAGACCAAAACAAAACCAGCATCACCCCAAAGCCAAACCAGCATCACCCTCAATCCGAGGCCTGAGGAATGACTGGAGAGGGCTGGGACTTGGTAGCAGCTTCATTTTCCTGTTTAAATTGGGAGGCGAAAACGAGTCACAGGCAGACGAGACGAAAGGGAAGAGCTGGGTTAAACAGGGAAAAGTTTAGGAACCGTGACGTTTTTCTTTGATGTTTTCTCCCCCCCTTTTTTCCCCCCCTCGCGTGTGTGTGTGTGTTGGGAGGAGGGAGAGGAGAGGAAAGAAATCAAAGGCAACAACCACTTTTCAACACTTCCCTGCGCGTTAGCATCCCGCTTAAAAAGGAGAACTGTAAATCAGGGGCGATGGTGGAGATTTGACATCTTTTCTTTCTCTCTCTTTTTTTCTTTCCCTAAGAGTAGATATGAGGGGAGGGGTTAAGCAGAGCTGCTCCCTCCCCGTCGCTGTTTCGCCTCCTTTTGATGTCCAGCTCAATGGGAAATATATCAGAGCTTTTTTTGGCAGCGGTATCTAGAGGTCAGGGAAGAAGCCTGAAAAACTTCGGGTCAAATTCTCCCCGAGCAAGTCCCGCCGAAATCAATGGCGAACGGCGATCCAAAGTCCTTGAGCTGAGGGGTGGGGGACAGAGAGAAAGGGACCATTCCTCCCCCCCGCCCAGCGCCGCCAAGCCCACTTCTCCCACTGCCCTGGTACCGAGGCTGCTCCCCGGAGCTTGAGAACCATCGCCCAGTTCCGGTTCCAGCCGCTCGTCGCTGCCCAGTTCGGGATGGGTGGGTGTTATTTGAGGTGGGGAGGGTTCTCTCCCGCCTCCCCTCCCGGTTTTTTTTTGGGAGCAGGAGCCGTGCCATGGCACGCTTCTCCCTTTCACCAGCATTCAAGATCCATGTTTCCTCTCCCCTTGCTGAGGTCAGCTCTAGCAAAAACCAGTCTAAAAATAACCCCCAGGATCTGAGTTGTTGCTACTGGTACCTCTCTTGCTCTGTGCTTCAGACTCCAGACTCCACAGTATTCCCTAAATAAAAAGGGCAGGATTTGGTGGCAGGGGGTGTTGAGAAGGGGGTGTCTGTGTGTGTGTGAAAGAAAGTAAGAATCCCGATGGACTTTGAGTAACTTTAATCCCCCCCCACCCTTCCCATTTCTTTCTCTCTTTCCTTCTTTCCTACTTTTTTTTTTTCCCCCCCTCTCTCTTTCCCCGGACGAGACATATGGAATCAATTTTGAATCCTGACATTGAAGGCTGGCCAATTCCTACTGGCTCTGTAAAAAAAAAAAGCCAGAATCCATTTGGTTCCCTTCTCTCCGGCACCCCTTGTCACTCAGTATTAGAACCGTCTTGCAACATTTTTAAGTCTTTATAAAGAGAAACAGCTTTCCAGACAGATACCGAGGATTTGGGAGTGGGGGGAGGGTGGTGGGGTTTTGTTTTTGGGGGTGTGTGTGTGTCTTTTTGTTGTTGGAGTTAGTTTTTAAAGAGGAAATTTCGGGCAATCCGCCTCTTCTCCCACCACCCATCTCATCCCCCTCCTCTCGGCACCGGAGGGTCGCATCCTTGCGATGCTTTAAGATATTTTGGGAAAGTTTCTCCTTTTTTTTTTTTTTTTTTTTTTTTTTCCCCCCCACCTCAAGTTTGAATGGAAAGAGTCAAAACAAACAAACAAACAAACAAATCTTTGAAGGGGAGNGGGGGGGGGGGGGGGGGGGGGGAGGAAAATCCAAACCGGCCGAGAAAGCTGTCAGCAAGATCCACCGAGGTGCAATAAAGTAGTTTCTTCTTCTTAAATTTGCCTGCTCCTCGTTGTCACCTCGATCCGGTTCCTTCTTCTCCAAGCCTTGGGGTCTCGAACAGTCTCACAGGTAAGAAGTTAAATAAATAAATGCTGCAGCTCTACTTTTTCTCCTTCCTCAGTTCCGGCTCTGTGAGATATAATTAATTGCTCCAAAAAGCTTTGACAAGCTTCTGCAACAGCTCATCCTGAGCTGTAGCTGACTTTCTCCCGCTAGCAAATTAAAACTGATGCCTTGGGGAAGATGAAGATGAGAACCCCTCCCCNCCCCCCCCCCCCAAAAAAAAAAAAAAGCCAAAAACCCCAAACCAAAACAACCCAAAAAATTTTGCAAGGGAAACTGAGGATGAGCCCCTCCGCCCCCAATGGTTTAGCAGGGGAAACTGAAGGTGACCCCTCCCCCCCCCCCAAAAAAAAGAACCCCCCAAAACAATTCGCGCAGAGGAAGCTGAAGATGAGTCCCCCGCAGAAAATATCATTTTGCGAGGTCCAGATTCGAGACTGGCCGCAAACTGTTACCTTCCCCAGCGCTGTTTGTCCGGCATACATTTGTTCAAGGTTTAGCACCTCTCTCTTGTTTGAAAAAGAGACTACAAAAGCCCGTTGGAGAAGAGGGGTGTTAAGCTGAAGAATGTATCTGAGGGTGATTTATGGCCCTACAAAGTTTTTTTGTTTACTCGAAGCAGACCCTAATTGCAAGGGCTTCTTAAAGGAAAAACAAAAAAAAAGGAAAAGAAAAAAGAGAGGAAAAGAGAGAGAGAGATTGAGAAAGATTTCCCAAGCTCTGTCTATGTCCATAGAGAGTTTTCCCTCCCTAGGTCTGGCTGTAGTGGCCAGATGTGACTAACAAACATCTGGTTATTTGAGCTGCTTTTCCTTTTAGTTGGCCACTGCATTTGACCGAAATGGGTAAGATTTGAGTTCAAATATTTGGTTATAAAACCGGGAGCTGCTGGGGGAGCCCGAGAGGGGGAATGTGGGGGGTTTAAAAGAGGTTCAACTTTTGTTTGGGTTTAAGTGTGTGTGTGTTTGGGATATCCTCGAAAATGGGTCATTTCTCTTAGAAATTCCTTTTTTTTGGGCGGGGGGGGATCGAAAGGGAAAGGATCAAATTCCGTTTGGGAATATTAGATGTGATATTTTCTATGCGTCTGTGCTATTACTTTCTGGCTCCACAAAAATAATCCCCTTCCTCATCCCTCATCTTTCCCTCCCCCCTCCTGCTCCCCGTGAACACCCAGTGTGTATTTTAAGAGCCAGGCAACAAAATCTTCTGTACGGAGGACTAAAAACCCCTTCCGATAAATCGAATTAAACCTAGGAAGTTGTTCTGTATCTCTTCTATGTTCGTACTCTCTGTGCTCTTTCCAGTTCCTTCAGAGCGAGATAATAATAACTCAAAACCCTGGGACAATCTGTCAGGTCTAAAAACGTCCTCATACATTGTGAAACTGGCAAAGTTTAGCCTCAGTGTCTAATATTTCCCGAGGCAAAGTGGTATATTGGCAGAGGGCAGGAGCTGGGATGTAGAAGTGTCTGGTTTGGGAGCTCTGTTGGGTATTTTTTTGTGTGTGTCTTTTTTTTTGGTACCGACAATTGCTTTGCATTAAATTTCCTCAGCTTGAGAATTATCTTTACTCGCCTCCAGCTAAACCTGAATTTTATTTTGGCTGGTTTTTTTTTTTGGTTGTTTTGTTGTTGTTGTTGTTGTTGTTTTTTCTTAAACCAAGCTCTTGATGTGTTGGTGAATGAAACCCGAGAAGAAACCGCAGGCCCTAAGTGGCCGTAATCTAATTGATTTCATCATAAATCATTAGCTTCATGAAGAAGCGAAGTTTTCATTGAAGTAAATTGATATTAATGGACACTTTCTGAGATGTAACTGCATAGACCTATATGGTGGCAGTGGTGGTCCTGCTTCTGCCTTTTTTTGGGGTAGGAGGTTTGAGGAGAGGTGGGGGGGGAGGTATTCTTCCAGCTTCCATTTCTCCTACCCTCCCTAAAACATAGACCTTTTTTTTCTCCAGTTTGGGGAAGCTGATCCCAGGTTTAAGGTCTGAGGGCTCAGATCCTCTGTAGAAATCCAGAAGTGCCGAGATGAGGCTTTTATTTTTGAGGTGCTGAATCCCAAAATAGTTAAGTTTCTTCGATTTATTCCTCTAGGTGGGTTCTCCCTTCTACCCAGGGGTTTGGTGGGCATAGGGATGGGATGTTTTGCGGGAGAAAAACCCAGGCACATTGCAGGGAGGTGCATCCCGGCTCGGCCAGCGCCGTGGTAAAAATAGAAATAGGATCTAACCCCCACCTCCTTTCCATCTTGGTGT
This sequence comes from Tricholaema leucomelas, assembly GCA_013400475.1. NCBI lineage: Eukaryota > Metazoa > Chordata > Aves > Piciformes > Lybiidae > Tricholaema lacrymosa > Tricholaema leucomelas. The sequence goes on along the minus strand of WAAF01006470.1, from coordinate 311,733 downwards.
CCTCTTCTGTGTTCAACATTGCTCTTTCCAATTAAAAATTAACTGAGAGCCCAGGATGGCTGAAAGCCCTTTGATATGGTGATGAAGTGACAGAATGATACCCTTACAGTAATCGAGGGCTTTTAGCGACGGGCTTGGGGGTGTGCAGGGTGTTTGCGGGGTGCAGGGAGGATGTAGAAGTCCTCCTGCGGGATGTGGGATCCACACGATTCCCTACAAACCATGACTATTCAATGTGAATACGCCGAAACAGAGAAGCAGAGACATTCCTTTGACATCACTTCTCTCTCTCCCATCTCTGGAGGCTCCCTCTTCACAAAGGGTTAGTTTTTACGAACTATCAGAAGGAAGCAGGTAAAATGGAATCGTTTCTTCTCTCAGGTTCCTTCTCCCCCATGCCAAGCTCGTCCTCCAGCACCAGCCGAGTCCAGGAATCAGGCGAGTATCACTGAATAAAAACCAACAACAAACAAACCAACCTTAATTTTCTCACAGAAACGATCACAGCAGTATCATGAATGCACTGTCCTCCAGGAGGAGAAGGAAGGGCAGAGGGAGAAAAGCTTTGAATCATCATTTTCTATCCCACCTCACTTTTCCTTCTTTTTTAGTCTTTTTTTTTTTTTCCTTTATTTTTAAGGAGGGTGGGGGTTAAATTGGGAAGAAACCAAGAACCTCGACGTGAGCGCAGGAGCCACGTCGTCGGTGCCAGGACCAGCGGAGGCTGCCTGGCTGCAGCTCTTGATGGGGCTACGAGCCCGTTTTCGGTGCTTCTGGGCGCTGTCCCACTTCTGGGAAGGCAGACAAGCCCCTCTCCCTTTTCCCCGCTTCCCAAACCCTTTATTTTCCCCTTCTTTCCCGACGTTTTTGAACCACTAAGGCTATGGGATGTGGGTACGTCCCTCGTTAGAATCTGGTCGCTTCTTTCACTTTTAGGTGAAAAGATTAACAAGGAAATTTAAAGGGAGAAAGAAAGAAAGAAAGAAAGAAAGAAAGAAAGAAAGAAAGAAAGAAAGAAAGACTGGAAGGAAGGAAGGAAGGAAGGAAGGAAGGAAGGAAGGAAGGAAGGAAGGAGGGAAAAGTAGCCCAGAAGGGCCCAAATACCAGAGCAAGCCTCGGCTGCGGCTGGAGGGAGCGGGCGGCATCGCCTGTCAGAGAAGTTCGGGGAGTTTGCTGGTGGGGGACCTGGTGGGACTGGAGAAGGGGCAGAGCCTACCAGTTCCTAATTCTGCACAAAACGGGCAAAAGGTTGACGTGTCCCAGTCACGTGAGCGCATAATTCAAGCTATTATTTTGGCATTTGGAAGAGGAGGGGTGGAAAGGAGCGGGGGTGGGGGTGCTGTGTGTGTTAGAAAAGTGGGGATGGTGATTCCCAGCCCATCTCTGGTGAGCCGCTCCCGAAATAGCTACTGATAACAGTAGCAGAAACTGCCTCCTCGTCTCACCCCTCCACGCACCCTCTGTACCCCCCTCCGTTTCCCACCAGCACCTTACACCTCACCCGGGGCGAGGTGGGAGGTGGAGGGGTGGGTGAGGAGAGGTTGTTTGCGATGGAAGGATCCATAGAAGACGGGGTGCTACTAGGGTCAGGGGGGGACCCAGCCGCGGCAGGACTGGGGAGTTGTGTGTCTGCCTGGTTGTTGTTTTGGGGTTTTTTGGTGAGACAATTCCAAAGCACTTCCGCTGATTGATCATTAACCTGGTGAGTTATTGCTCTTCTAAGCAAAGGTCAGGGGGAGAAAAAGGTCTAATCTGTCAAGGCAAACCCACCGCTCACTCAGTTTCATTTTGATTTCTTATCCGAGCTGGCTTCTGTTTGGGGTTTCAGGAGGTCCTGGACCTTCCATAATTCTCCCTACCTTCTCAGAGCTCTCCCCTCCCTCGGGCAGACCAGTTGCAGAGTGGGAAAACTCCAAATCCTTCTTTTTAGACCAAAAGCGGGGAAAACAAAACAAAACAAAACAAAACAAAACAAAACAAAACAAAACAAAACAAAACAAAAGAAGTTAAGGGAGGACGAGCAGCCTCATGGGAGGAGGCTGTGGGTGCTACCCCGGAGAGGGGGGTGCGGGATAAGCAGGGCCGGGCTGGATTCGCACCGCCTCCATTAGAAAGCGGATGCAAAAGAAGCCCCACACCACCACCACCACAAAACCCAAACAGAGACAAAAAACCCACCCAAACAAATCACAAATAAGAAACCCGAAGAACATCAGGAGGGGGAGAACCTCATTCCATTCCTTCTCAGTTCGTTCTATGGGGGAATAAACGAAAATCAAAGCAAAACCAAACACCTCCCTCCCCCCCACCTCCTCCTCCCCGACCCCTCGCTACCCTCCTTACTGGAGCCGTTATTTACGCCAGCTTCTTTTTGCTTGTTAGTTTATCTTCTCCTCTCTCCTCCCTCTTTCCTCCTTCATCCACTCCAACTTCAAGCGATTTCGCCCTCCTTTCCCCCTCCGCCTCCACCTCTCACTTCTCCCTTTCCTCACCAGGCCTGGCGTGGGAGGAACTGGCCGGGGTTCAGCCAGCTCTCAGCATAGAAAGGGTGGATTTTTCCTTCTTTCCTTCTTTCCTTTTATTCTTTCCCCCCCCCCCTTCCTTTTCATAAATATCTGTGTGTACCCTACAGAAGGAACTGGAAAGCTTCCAGTTAAAGGGGGGGGGGTGGGAGGGCGGGTGGGAAGGCTGTGATGTAAGTGGAATATTGCCAGGGCTGTGTATTAAAGTGTGCACGCATGTAATAATAATACTAATAAAAAATACAGCGATAGGCCCCGACTCGAGAAGGTCACGAAGCATCCGCGGGTGATTTATGGACTCGGGGATGTTGTCACAGGCAGAGCAAGGGTGTGAGTGGAACATTTTTATTTGAGATTAATAACATCAACATACAGAACGGAAACAGGATTATTAAAGCGACTGAATGTTTCCCCAAACGAAAATAATTCTAAATGAGATTGCTTTTTCTCTCTTCCCCTTCTTTTCTCCCTTCTCCGAGTCCTTCGTGCCAGAGCTGAGGTGATAAATCTCGGCGCGGCTTTAAAAATGTTTACGGCTCCATACCGTTAATTCTGATGGCAAATCGCTGCTGGCTGCACGGTGTCCTCGTCTGCCACAAAGCAGCTCCGTGTCGCGTGTGTGTGTGTGTCCCCCTCCCCTTTCCGTGGGGACCACGTTGGAGAATCACGAAAAAAACCCAAAACACATATTCAAAATACTTGGTGGGTTTTTTTGTCTGCTTTATAGGAAAACTGCCTCCTGTTTTCCCTCCTGTTATGCCGTAGCTGAGTCCCGAGATAATTAACCGCATGTATTTAATCTCCTAAACGCATTAACTCTGAAATTACCACCAGAATTTAACCCAAACTCTCGATATTTCTGTAGTTTAAGTTACACTCGGGTTCAGCAGCAGCCATGGACAAACCACTCACCGTCCCCATCTCCCCATCACTAACACGAAGTGTTTCTCTCGCCGGGGGGGAAGAGAGGGGGTTTTCTTCGGGAAAAGGTGGAAGGAAAAGTGCAAGAGAGAAGGGATTACATCAAATCCAGGGAAATAAACTTGGGATCCACCGCCTTTGATGCGAATATCGGGTTATCGATGGATTGAGGCCATGCGGCTCCTGTAAACGCTGCGGTGGCTCAGATGGGAGGTGATCTCAGAGGAAATGCTGGGGGGGCTTTTGTTCATTAGATCCCATCTTCTTCCCATTGCCACCCAAAGGTTTCTCCCTATCATGAGTCCCTTTGGCCTCGTTTTTCTAACCCAAGTTTCATACTTTTTTTCCTCTCCCCCCACCCCCTTCTTTTTTTTTTCCCACCTCCCCAGCTCTTCTCCTTTCTCCAAATCCACCGCTGCCTCGGATTTGCTGGACCAGACATCCGAGGACTGGTGAGTTTGGGCTGAACGTCCTACCTGGCCCCCCTGTCTGTGTGTGTCTCGGTGTTTTCCCTGCGTGATCCCATTCGGGAGCCATTCCTTCTCCAAAGACACCCAACGTGACTTCTTTTTTTTTTTTTCCTTTTTCCTTCTAGTTCTTTTTCTTATTTTTTTTTGACTCCTACCCCTCCACCCACCCCCCAAACGCGGCCGCCCTGGTTTTCAGCTGAGTATTTTCATTTTGCTACTGGCTTGTCTTTAAACTTTGGTGATTTATGGCCGTTAACTCTGAGGGAGTGTTTTAAAAGGAAGATATTTCCTGTGCTCCCTTTGAAGGGGGAAACCCGCTCAGATCGCAACATTTGCTGCTGATTTCGTGGCCAGGGAGTTACATTTTTAAAGGGGGGGGGGGGGGGGGGGGGGGCAGAAAAAAAAAAAAAG
>WAAF01006470.1:297107-307247 GCA_013400475.1 Tricholaema leucomelas | reverse complement strand
ATAAGAAAGAAAGAAAGAAAGAAAGAAAGAAAGAAAGAAAGAAAGAAAGAAAGAAAGAAAGAAAGAAAGAGAAAAAGAAAAACATCAGCTACAACCCAGGCAAAGATGGCAGCAACGCAGGGAGCCTAAAAACCCCGACCTACTTACAGGAGTTCAACATATAAAAGTGCAACGACCTTCTTAAGAGGGTTGGGGGGTTTGTTTTGGGGTTTTCCCCTCTTTTTTTCCAGTTGTTAGTGAAGGTTATAACAAAATGTTGCACTTCAAAGAAGTTACTTGCAGATTCCGAGGTGCTTCTGATTGTCTGGGTACTCCCAATAGGTCAGTGGAGATCCATATCCACAACCCTCTAGAGTGCTTCACCTATAAAGAAGTCCCTAATAGTCCACGACTCTTTTTTTTCTTCTTTCCTTCCCTGGAATTTCAGCGCCCGGGTTCCAAAATAGGAACTATCTTGTAGCAGAAGATTTATGTTGGAGCAGTTGGTAAAAAGTCGGATGGGAGGGAAAACAACCCTGCCCTTGAAAGATCTCAATAACGGTGTCCCCCTGGTTGAGACCCTCCCGTCTGGGATCCGAAGGCTGCAGACAAAACAATAGCTGGAAACACACCGTAATCCTTGGGATATCCATCACCTAGAAACTCTTGGCTGTCCAACCCAGAGTGAGTCTTTTCCAAAGTCAGATGTTTGCTGGGACACTCTCCCTTCTCTTTCCAGAGTTATCAGCCTAAAAGGTACACACACGCACGGGAGGGGGGAAGGGAAAAAAAGGGTGACGCAACCCCCCCCTCCCTACCCCCCCTACGGCTCATACCTTCCCAGCAAAGTCCAGAAGGCTTTTGTGACCCTTCTTTTTCTTGCTTTGCCAAAAGCGAATTCCCACCCGTCAGCACTTCACCCAAAGGGGCGAGAGGAGGATTTCAAGGAGGGAAGAGAATCGGGATGGGAAACAAAAGTAGCACTTGACTCACACACACACAAAAAAAGTGCAGACACCTAAATTCCTCCTTGCTCTGCCTTCCTCCCACTCGCCAGCTACTCCTCGTCACCGACTTTCCCTCCCCCCCACCCCTCCCGAAAAACATCTTGGCCAGTTTCTGTTCCCAGTAACCGGGATGGGAGCCGCGGGAAGAGGCGTAAATCTCAGAGGCGACAGATCAGCGCCTTGCACCGTGCCAATGGTGTTATTAATAACAGCAATAATAATAATCAGCTTTATTATCCATCACCTCCCTGCCTTAGCCTCCCCCGGGGGTGATTTAATTCACACACACACCCCCACCCCCCCCAAATCTAACATCTAGCCCTCAGCGGGGGGCGGGGGGGGGGATCCCCAGGATGCCCCAGACATTAGGACGCTCCAACTTTTACTCCGAAGTTCCGCGGGGCTGCGAAGTTGCAACACGAGAGATTCCTCCCCTTACTCCCCTCCTTTTTTTGCAAACCCCACTCAGATTTTCGGCTCCCCCCCGAAAAAAAATAAGTGAGTTTGATATGGGGGGGCGACGAGGGGGGAGGGAGGGGGGAACGCGGATGCTTTTCAAGGAGCCAAACGCGGCTGAAGGGTTTGGGGCGGGGGTAAGGCAAAGCTGAAGCTATTGAAAGCGTCGCTCTGGCCGGCGCGGAAAGGGGGAGAGAAGAGAGTCTGTGCCGGGGCGGGAGCGGGGGGGACACATACACTATGACTATGTTGAAACGGTTTATTAGCATAAATTGACACCTAATTGTTAAACACGTGAATCAAAGGCAAAGCTTTGCCATCTCTCTGCCTAGGCCTCTGTCCACCACGGTTGCAATTAGCATAATTTTTCACTAGTGACGCTGTTCGGGAGGTTCCTTTTGCCCGACAATCCTAACCCAAATCTTTACTTTTAANCTGCCCCCCACACACCCCCACCACCCCTTCCCCTCCTTAGGCTGGATTCTTTTCGTTATTATTTTCATCCCAGCCAAGCATTGCATAGTTAAAAGAGGGGAAGAGGAGGGGGGGGGGAGTGTGTTTGTGTTGTGTTCAGCTTTTCTTTCTTTCTTTTTTTTTCCTCCCTTCTCCTTTCCCTTCTTCCCCTTTGCCGTGCTAAAGCAGAGGCCATTGTTATCACTGAGCAGCGCCTACCAGGCTAGAGGGCAACCAGAATCTCAAGGTTTGGCCACTTAAAGCCTCCTTGGTGTGTTCTTTTTTTGTTGTTGTGTTCCCCCCCCCCTTCCCTGCACATCTTGGAAGCTGGAAAGCATCTCTATTTTTTTTTTCTCCCTTGTTGTTGGTTGTCGGGGTTGGATTTTTTTTTTTCCCTCCTCTTCTCTCTTCCCAAACGGAGACAGAAAGACAATCTGAGCTGCCGTAACCGAAAGCTCCACTGGCTGAACCCCCTCCCCCTCTGTTTTGGCTTTTTTAATATATATATATATCTATCTATACACACCTATAGGCACGCATATGCTGGATTTTTTGCCCGGCGTTGATTCCTTGAACGTTTTTAAAGGAAGGAGGGGGTTGGAGCCGAGCGGGGGGGGAATCATTCCTTGCTTATTGATTGCGTGGATGCTGGATGTGAAAATATATTATGTCTGCCTGTGCTTGGCTCGTCAGAGACTAAGGTAAGCCGGACTCAAATAGGCTATCACTTTGTGAATGGCGGAGTATATGTCCCAATGATTTATGACCATATGACTCCAATCTCGGTTCAAGAAGAGTTCACAAGCTTTAAGCTTCCTTCCACGCAGAGACTCTTTTGCAGCCCTCACCCAGGGCCCTTTTTCTCTCTCTCTCTCTCTTCCCCCCCCCCCNCCCCCCCTTCCCCCCTACCCCCCTTTTCTTTCTTCGCGTTACAACTGGGGAGTTCTGGTTGGGGTGAAGCTGGTTTGGGGGGGGAGGGAAAAAAGGAAATTTTAGGAATGTGTCTCCTTATTTTGCAGGCAGATCCTCCGCAAAGGCAGTGCCTGGGGTTTGAGCTCTTTCCTTAAGCGGTCGACCTATTGTTAAGGGCAGGTTTCGAGTATTTATTATTAATAATAATTTAAATGAAAAGCGGGGCTCTGCCCGGTTTGGCTGGTTGTGGGAAATCTGCCTTGGGAGGGGGGCAGGGGGAGGGGAAAGGCTCTGCTCCTCTTCATAAACACACTCAGGTCGGGAATTTCGGATTTCCAACATGGAGGGGATGGCTTTGCAGCAGAATCTCTTTGCCTTGGATTTTTTTTCCCTCCCCTCCCCGGCTGCCTGTTTATTTTTTTCCCTCCTCTCCCCGTGGCTCACTTCTCTCTTCTTTTATTCCCCCCCCCGCCCTCGCTCCCCTTTCTCCACACTTTATTCTGATTTATTTCTTACGTAATTTTCGGAGGGGGTTTTCGTTTCAACCTTCCTTTAAACCCTCACCCTCCAAAGTTGCAGGCAGAAGAGTTGGCGCTTTAAATGTTACCGCTCCTTGCAAAGTGAAACTTGGAGCGGGATGAAAACCTCCCCCCTCATAAAAAAAAACCCCAAAACCAAAAAACCAACAACCCCCCCCTCGGATACTTCCCGACTTTAATTGGAACAGGAGATAATCGAATATTTATTATTCTGCCTCAGATTCTCTTTTTTTTTTCCCTGGGAGGTGGGGGGTGTTAAACAATTCCTTGGAGTAAATAATTAGGATCGCGGCCGTCCTGGGTGAAGATAAATGAGCAGCATTTGCGAGGCGCTGAGAGATGAGGTACAAAGCAAAACCTTCTGTGGAAGCCACAAGCCAGCGAGCTTTTGGGAGAAGAAGGTTGTAAATTTATTTTACGGACATTTAAACAACAGCAAGAGGGGGAAAAAAAAAGAACCAAAACCCAAACGCAAACAAACCAAAACAAAACCAACAACAGCAACAACAACAACAAAAAAAACCCAACCCCACCAAACCCCAACCGAACCTCATCGCTGTTATTTTAAACTGCCTCTAACTGAGCCTCGGTGTTGGTTTGGGTTTGGTTTGTTGTGGATTTTTTTTTTCTCCTTTTCTTTTTGATTCCTTTTTTTCCCCCCTCTCTTTTCTTTTTGATTCATTTTTCCCCCTCTCTTTTCTTTTTGATTCATTTTTTCCCCTCTCTTTTCTTTTTGATTCCTCTTTTTTTCCCCTCTCTTTTCTTTTTGATTCCTCTTTTTTTTCCCCTCTCTTTTCTTTTTGATTCCTNTTTTTTTTTGTCCCTCTCTTTTCTTTTTTATTTCTTTTTTTTTTTCCCCTCTCTTTTCTTTTTGATTCCTTTTTTCCCCCCTTCTCTTTTCTTTTTGATTCCTCTGGCAGACGGAAAGGCCTTGGAGAAATTCCCACCTCTGCCCTCGTAGATATTTGCAGGAAAGCTATTCATAATAAAGGCGCTGCTGTTTGCTAATTAATTCACAGCTCGGGTACTGGAGTCTACTTTTTAATAAGACATATTTATCATGGTGAGGAAACCAAATGAGGATAAAACTCCCAGCCAGGATATCACCCCGGCTGGAAGACAATAATACATCTCCGTGGAAGATACAATACAGATTGGGGAATGCAGAAAGGATTTAATCACTGTTAAAATAAAAAGAAGAATAAAAGCCAAGCAGTCCCTTCGTGGGCATAGTGTCTAGGGCTGGTTTCATGTGACATGACAGAACACAGCAGTCAGGGAAGGAGGAGGGGGGGAAGAAAAAAAGGAAGAGTAGTTGTTATTTATCTTCGAGTTGTGGCTTCTGTTACACTTCCCCCCCACCCCATCCCTTGGAAATATTGTGTTAGACTTTATCTGCAGTGAGTTTAGTTTAGTTTATTTTAAAGGAATGAAAGAGCCCAGATAAAATTAAATATACAGGAGATACAATTAAACCCACAAGGGCTAGCAATTCCAAACCGGAATGCAGAGTGGATCCTTGCAAACTCTGAGCTGCAGAGAGCTCAGGGCTCGACCTTTTTTAATATCTGTGAGGTGCAAGATGAGTCTTTAGCTAAATAAGCTGCAGATTATTTTAAGGGCAAGGTAGTTTTTACATTTCTAATGGCATGGTAGGTTTTGTGTTTCTAAGGGTAGTTTGGGTCTGTTTTTTAAGGTGGAGGAAGTTTATGCTTGGAGAAAGAGGAAGGAAAATAGAGAGAGGGAAAGAGAGAGGAAAAGAGAGACAGAGAAAGGAAAAGAGAGAGAGAGAAAGGAAAAGAGAGAAAGAAAAAAGAGAAAGAAAAAATGAAAGAGGAAAAAAGAAGGTAAAGAGAGAAAGAAAGAAAGAAAAAAAGAGAAAGAAAAAATGAAAGAGGAAAAAAGAAGGTAAAGAGAGAAAGAAAGAAATAAAGAGAAAGAAAAAATGAAAGAGGAAAAAGAAGGTAAAGAGAGAAAGAAAGAAAGAAAAAAAGAGAAAGAAAAAATGAAAGAGGAAAAAAAGAAGGAAAAGAAAAAGAAAATAAAAGGAGGAAAAAAAAAAAGGGAAAGGGAAAGAAAAATAAAATTAGGAAGAGAAAGGAAAAGATAAATTAGAAACAAATCATAAAGGCCAGAGAGAAAATGAAAAAAAAAATGAAGGAAAAAACCTCCCCAAACCCAAAGTAAGATTTTATTTTGTAATTTGAGGCTTTGGACTGAAGATTTTAGACTTTTGGAGCTTAGATTGAAGGAAAGAGGAAGGATAAAAAAAAAATCACAGGGGTAGAAAGTTAAGAGCAAATGGCCTGGTGATGTGTTTGTTTTCCAGGGATTAAAAAAACCCAACAACCCAAACCAAAAACCCACAACAGCAACAAAACCAGGTTTGGAATCACATTTTCCCAGTGGTAGTTGCAGATTCAGGACGGAGGAGTACAAAGCAGTGCAGGCAGGGGAGGGAGGAGGTATTCTAACTACAACCTGTGCTGCTAGAAAGAGAGAAACCAACAAGCAGCCCGAAGAAAGCACATTGCTGAATTTGTGCTGTTGCTTAAATCTGCTTAAAATGTATTCCAAAGGCAGTGGGAATCTCTGTGCCGACAGCAAAGCGAGTTGGCTGTGCCAGGTCACAGTTACCTGGGTGAAAGATGTTGGCTCTTTGCTTGTTTTCAGGCTAGCTCCAAATGTTTGCTGTTTTCAGACACACACACACACCCCCCCCCATATTTTGGAGGGAGAACCTTGCAATAAACTTAGCAGAGCTTTAATTTCTGGTAGTAGAATGCCTCGCTGGTTTTCATGGGTGTGAATGGGTGGTGTGAAGAGGTCAGGGGTAAGAAAGCAAAGACTTTTGACTCCTTTCATTGCTTGGAGCTGGCAGTTATCTGTTCTATATTCTCACGTTTAGATCTGTGCTGTCTGCACGTGGATGTGTGTGTGCCTGTACACGACACATCTGTGTGCTTGTACACATCTAGAGCGGGGATGTGGGGGTGCATGGAGGGGGGGGGTGGGGTGTGTGCATTGATGTGCAATAGCTAAAGAAGTCAATAGATGTATGCTGATGCAACCACGTGTGCTTATGGAGCATGTGTGTGCTTAGACGTCCTGGCTGCTGTCATTCTGAGGAATAAAAAGGGGCAGATAACCAAACACCAATCCACCAACAGCCAGAAAAGCTAACACCCTCCCAACCCCCCCTTCCAAATCAGCTCAACATTTTGCCACTGTAACATTTGCTGAGCCTTCTTAAGCTGCACGCAGGATGAAATCTGCTCCAAGCATCTGTTCACCCTGTTCTGCGGGACCCTATTCATGTCATGGGCCTTTCAGGCTCCAAGATGGATTCATAGGCTGGGTACTATTATTGTGTGTTTTCTCCTAACCTTTCAGGTCAGCTTCCAATAGACAGCTGGAAACGGCCTGTCACGTGGCCTTGGGGTGCCAATGTTCTGCCATAGGGGTGTCAAGACCCTGGTAGCCGTAAAAATCCTTTTGGGGAGTCCCAGAGATGCAGAAGACGACCTACTACGACAGCTCCACGCTCTTTGGGGGTTACTCCTACGGGAGCGCCAATGGGTTTGGTTACGAAGGTCCCCAGCAGCCCTTCCAGACGGCATCTCATGTGGAGAACGACTACCAGAGGTCTGCCTGCTCCCTCCAGTCTCTTGGCAACACAACCCCACACGCAAAAAGTAAAGACCTGAACGGGAGCTGCATGCGTCCGAGCTTGCCCCAGGAGCACCATCCGCCTCCCCCAGTCTCCCCACCCTCAAACGCTGCCGCCAACAGCTCCGGTAGCAACAGCAATAACCAGTCGGGAAGCAGTAAAACTGCCCCCAGCAAAGACAACCTCAGTGCAAACGCCAGTCTCACCAAGCAGATTTTCCCCTGGATGAAAGAATCGAGGCAAAACTCCAAACAGAAAACCAGCTCCCCCAGCACAGGTACACCGCTCTGCTTTTGTAAACCTCCCCTCCTCCCTCTTCCCCGGAGGCACTGCTCAGAGTGGTCTTGTTGGGAGGGAGGAGAGAAAGGGGGAGGATGCTGCTGGTGGGTATAAACCCAAGACTGCTATTCCTGCTTGAGGAGGGGAGATTTAACCCGGGTGTTAGAAATTCTTTACAGTGAGGGTGATGAGACACTGGAGCAGCCCAGGCAGGTGGTTGATGCCCCCTCCCTGCAGGTGTTCAAAGCCAGGTTGGATGAGGCCTTGAGCAGCCTGGGCTAGAGGGAGGAGTCCTTGCCCATAGCAGAGGGGTTGGAACTAGATCACCTTCAAGGTCTTTTCCAACCCAAACCATTCCATAAACCTAGGAATCCCCATGCCCTGGCCAGGCTGTGCAAGCTTTGGCTCATCCTATAGCACTGACTGAATACATTTGTGTTATTTTGGGTTTAATTTAAACAGAGCCAGCCCACCACAGGGAGATCACAACCAGCAGCTTGCATGTACAGAGACAGGAAAACCTGCATCCACCACTCAGTGCAGTGAGGCTCAAAGCAAAGCCCTTGTGCTCTCATTAAACATGGTTTGGTGGGCATGATGGTATTGAGTTGATGGTTGGACTCAGTGATCTTAGGAGGTCTTTTCAAACCAAACCAATTCTTTATTTCTGTAATCCTATAATCCTCTGATTCTATGATTTGATGATTCCCTGATTTGATGATTATCTGATTTGATGATTCTCTGATCCCCGTCTCGTTCTAGTAATGTTAGGACGAGGGGGAATGGGTTTAAGCTGGAGGAGAGGAGATTCAGACTGGATATTAGGAGGAAGTTCTTTACAGTGAGGGTGGTGAGACACTGGCACAGGTTGCCCAGGGAGCTTCCTCCCTGGAGGTGTTTAAAGCTAGGCTGGATGAGGCCTTGAGCAGCCTGCTCTAGTGGGAGGTGTCCCTGCCTATGGCAGGGGGTTGGAGCTGGATGATCCTTGAGGGCCCTTCCAACCTAAACCATTCTATGATTCTATGATTCTATCCCATGATACCTTCAACCTCACTGCCTCCAGGCACAGCAGTAAACGTGGTGCTTGGGGTGGGGGTGTGCATACAGAGGGCATGTTCACAAACAGATGTATGTTCTGCTGTGCACACCCCTCTAACATCTCCAGGGGTTGGGGAGATAGTCAAGGTGAGGCTCAACAGGGCAACCTGGTCAAGTTGAGGATGTCTCTGCTGACTGCAGGGGTGGCATTGGACTGGATGACCTTAGGAGGTCCTTTCCAAACCAGACCGTTTTATGGTTCTAACACGCCCAAGAAAGCAAATCAGTGTGGAAATCTCACTGTTCTGATAAGTACCTTCATGTAAACTTCTCCACATTGATGTTCTTGACCTGTTTAATTTGTGTTTGCCTCACCAAAAGGCAGGTACTGCTCTGACTCGGTGCTGAGCAACACACGCACAAATATTCCTGACACAGCAGCCCAAGAGCCAGGAGCAAAACACCTCCCGGTGCTGGGCCTGGTGTTGGTGTTAATTGGCTTTGCAGCTCTTTCCTCTCCCTCCCCCCAACCCCTGCCAAATATTATTTCCTCAAAATTATCTGCTGGAAATAATCGACTCCTCAATAAATGACCCTGGAATCCTTTTCTCCATGACATGATCAAATTTTCATAAAGCAGGGGCAGCTTTGGAGAACAGAACTCTTAATAAATGACATGATTATGGAGTGCAGGCTAATGTGAAGGGGTGAGGGAAAAGGGTGGTGGGGATGGAGATGGGGATGGGGGGGAGAAGAGGGGGGATCGAACCCATGTGCCTGTTCCAGGCTTTATTAAGGAACGATGCATTCAATTTCTGCATGTAAGTAATTAGCTTTTATTTCATTTGGTGGCCAGCAGAAACCTGCAGCGGCGAGAAAAGCCCTCCAGGCTCCTCGGCCTCCAAGAGAGCCCGCACAGCCTACACCAGCGCTCAGCTGGTGGAACTGGAGAAGGAATTCCACTTCAACCGCTACCTGTGCAGACCCCGGCGCGTGGAGATGGCCAACCTGCTGAACCTCAGCGAGAGGCAGATCAAGATCTGGTTTCAGAACAGGAGGATGAAGTACAAGAAAGATCAGAAGTCGAAAGGCATGGGGTCCTCTTCTGGGGGACCTTCGCCCACCGGCAGCCCTCCCCAGCCCATGCAGTCCTCGGCTGGCTTTATGAACGCCTTGCACACCATGAGCAGTAACTATGACGCCCCCTCGCCGCCTTCCTTCAACAAACCCCACCAAAATGCCTATGCCATGTCAACTAACTACCAAAACCCCATCAAAGGCTGCCCTTCCCAACAGAAATACGCCAACACCGCCCCTGAATACGACCCCCACGTCCTACAAGGGAATGGGGTGGCCTACGGGACTCCTGCTATGCAGGGAAGCCCCGTCTATGTTGGAGGCAACTATGTGGATTCTATGCCCACCTCTGGCCCATCCCTTTATGGCCTCAATCATCTGCCACATCACCAGGCTGCCAACATGGACTACAACGGGCCTCCTCAGATGCCCCCAAGCCAGCACCACGGACCGTGTGAGACCCACCCCACCTACACGGACCTTTCCACGCACCATGCTTCTTCTCAGGGCAGAATCCAAGAGGCTCCCAAGTTGACCCACCTGTGATAGGGAGCAGGGGCAGGCTCAGGTGAAGCAGATGGGAACCCCCACCATGGGGCCTGGGAGAGGGGAAAAGGGCAGGATGGGCTTCAGGAACATTTGTGTTGAGCAATTCTCTTTCTTTCTTTCTTTCTTTCTTTCTTTCTTTCTTTCTTTCTTTCTTTCTTTCTTTCTTTCTTTCTTTCTTTCT
>WAAF01006470.1:260434-288910 GCA_013400475.1 Tricholaema leucomelas | reverse complement strand
CTTTCTTTCTTTCTTTCTTTCTTTCTTTCTTTCTTTCTTTCTTTCTTTCTTTCTTTCTTTCTTTCTTTCTTTCTTTCTTTCTTTCTTTCTTTCTTTCTTTCTTTCACAGTTTACAGAGAAAAAAAACCAAAACAAATCAACAAAACAACCAAACGCCTAAATAAGAGTGGAAGAGCTGAGGGGCAAATAAAAGCGAGTGGGTGAGGGGGGAGCTGCTGCCAGCAGAATGAGAGGGTGGAAAGAACAAGAGCAGGATCCTCAGATACAGCTCCCCACTGAAAAATAAACTAAATACACTCCAAATCCTGCCCCCCACTCCCTCAGTCGATCCTCTTTCCAAGGCTTTCCTTGGCCGGGGAGCTCAACAGCCCTGGCCAGGGATCCTCCTTCCCCCGGGATGTAAAATGCTTTAAGGTGCAATTCGTTGTTTGTTTTCATGGCATCGTTCAGGGAAATGCTTGGACAGCAGAGGGAAGTGCACCAGATAATTCAGGAATAACGAAATCAAAGCCCCGCAGAGACACTCCCAAACTCCTGGCACAAAGGAAAACGAATAAAAAGGAAGGAATGGGTGGAAATTCCCTGGCTTTATTTCCCCGCGAAGGCAGCAGAGAAGAAAAGTCTCTAAAGGGAGAGGCCAGTGAGAAAAATTCATTCTTCTGCTCGGGGCAAGGGGACCGGGGAGTGATTTCCAACCCTCTTCCACAGTGGGAAGAGTTTAATTAAACATTTATTTTCTGCCTCCCCACACCCCCCTCCAACTCTCTTTAGTGCCGGGCACGGCTCTACCCTGCCCGTAACCGGGAGAGGACCAATCCAACCTCACTTTTCTCCTTGAAAAGTTTAATTTTCTGTGTGTTTAAGATATCCAGGGATTGGGAGACAGTGGTGGCTCCAGGAGGCTCCGGACCGCCTACACCAACACCCAGCTGCTGGAGCTGGAGAAGGAATTTCACTTCAACAAATACCTCTGCAGGCCCCGGAGGGTGGAAATCGCTGCTCTGCTCGATCTCACCGAGCGACAAGTCAAAGTTTGGTTCCAGAACCGTCGGATGAAACACAAAAGGCAAACCCAGTATAAAGAAAACCCTGACGGGGATCTCGCCTACCCCAATCTGGATGAAGGCAGCGACCCAGCGGAGGAACCTGAGGAAAACCCAACCTTCGGGTCGGTTCCGGAGCCCTCTGGGTCGTTCCAAAGCGAAAAGCAAGGCAGTGAGGAACCCTGCAGCCCGGGGGGGTTTGTGGGGGACCTCAGTACCGCTGCCGGCCCCTCGGACTGCGGTTACCCTGAGAGCCAGGACTCGCCTTTGTTACCAGAGCTGAGCATCTTCTCGGCAGAATCCTGCCTGCAGCTCTCGGAGGGTTTTTCCCCCGGGTTCCAGAGCTCCCTGGAGAGTCCTGTCCACTTCTCCGAGGAAGACCTGGACTTTTTTACCAGCGCACTTTGTACTATAGATTTGCAACATTTAAATTTCCAATAACCAACTCCCCCTTCTCCTGCTCCCCATCCCGACTGACCGTTTCTAACCTCTCCCGGAGCACCAGCCCCATCCCAAATCACTGCCATCCCCCCCCGCCACTCCTCCACGCCCCAAGCCTGCTTTAAAGGGTTGAGTGGGACACCCCTCAAAACAACCCCAAACCGTCTCTCATTAATCATCTCATCCCACCCCTTCCAAACACTTCCCTTTCGAGCTCCTCACGCTGTGGGCTGCGAATTACCCTCCTAGTATTTATTCTCCAAGGCTGACATGAAAGGACAGACATGAAAGCACAGCCTGATTTGGGCTAAATGCAGGTATTTAATTCGAGTTTTATTCTTAAATCGCCTCCTGTTTTAAAGAAAGCAGCCGATAGTTCCCACGCACATCAGAGATGTTCACCCCCAGAAAACATTCGTGAATCCTTCCAGCGTCTTTCTCAGGAATCGGAACGAGACTTTTAGATTTCGTAATAAAATGATAATTTAAAATAATTAATAATAATAATAATAAAATAATAATAATAAAAGCCAGAGGAATTTTCCTTCCTCTTTTTTAAGTTTTAGATGTAGACTATTTATTCAAATCCTTTATTAGTAAAAGGCAAATTATTTATTGTACATTATTTTTCATAGAGTAAATAAATGTCTTTATAAAAGTATTTAACGCCAAAATGTGTCTTTTCTTCCCCTCCCTCCCCCACCCCCATTTATTTTCCTTCCCCTTTCCCACTTTGCAGGAAAAAAAATCTTCCTCGTGTGCTTGCACAGAGGAAACAAAAGAAATTCTTCCCCAACTAACATAAATATTCTCTCTGGCTCATTTCGTTCGCATTTTTCTTCAGCCTGGGGTTTAATTTGGGGGTTTGGTGTTGGTTTGTGTGGCTTTTTTTTCACTCATAGCTGGTGACATTTGTTACCAATTTTAATGTTCGCCCTTCGTTGTTTTATCCCCACCCCCCCCCCCCAAAAATTCTTCCCTTAAGGAAGTAGCTGGATAAAGGGATGGAAAAAGACACAAAAGGCAGCGCTGGAAGAGGCTTGGGGGTCGCGGAGCCCCCGCACATTCCTGGGGGCTTGCGGGGGCCTCGCAGTTCCCTGCAGAGATTTCCCCCCCCTTACACTTCTCCCTTCTCTCAGCCTGGATGAGGAGAGCGATGCCTTCAGTCCTTTTCTCCTCCTCCTCCTCCTTCTCTCATCTCTTGAAGCAGAAAATGCAGCCAGGTTGCATCGCAGTTCGTGTCTTAAACATCTCAAACGCAAAAGTCAAGGAGAATTTGAGTAAGTGAATGAAAATTCCACCCAGGAACGGTGAAGCCTGAGGGGTTTTAATCAACAAATAAATATTATAGGAGCAAAAGGGGTAAGAAATTGGCTCGAAAGATTTTTCCCCCTCCCTGCCTTTCTCTCTCTCCTTTTTTTAGCAGTACAAACCCTGCACTCTGCCTCAGCCTCTCGCAGCCTGCAATTTTAAATCCAAAACTCATATATCAGGGAAGGAAGGGGGGGCCGGGGGGATGTTTATGTGGGGGTAGGGAGGCTTATGAATGAAAAGGGGTCAGCGCAGGAATCAATCGCGGTGACACCCCGAATAAATCATATTACGTCTTTGCTAAGTCATTGGTGTTTCCTCAGCCACGGCAGAAATTTGGTCGCCGTTCAAACGGGGTTCGTGCGAACGTAAGGCGGAAAAACGACCCCCCCGTGTGTGTGTGTGTGTGTGGAGGTGCTGGTGTGGGGCAAGGAGTGAGTGGTTGGGGATGGGAAGGGGACAAACCCCACGGTGGTGGCCTTAAAATGGCGCAGGGAGCGACGGAAGGGGCTGAAGCAGCCATGACAAGCAGCGTTGTCACCAGTCCCTTTCTTCAGGGCTGCGGAAAGGGGGTGGCGCAGCTCGCCTGGCTCCCCTGCCCCACGCATTCCGTCCCCCCCCCACCGCGGCCTTCGGAGGTTTTCCCTCGGGATTGTCGTATCCCCTCACGGAAATCCAGGACCTTTTTCTTGGTTTGCTGGGTGCTGGGAGTTTGCCTGGGTGCTGTCATCACCGTCCCGGAGTCCCTGGGGAAAAGCTGGAGTGCGGGAAACCTCCTTGTTGTCTTTTATTTGGGATTAGAAACATCAGAGCCAGGCTTGCTTTCCGCTCGGGGTTGTAAAAAGAAATACAACGAAATAAAGCAAGCCCTCGACAGATGTTTTCAGAATTGCTGCTCGCAGATCTGGATTATCTCTTCCCGCTGTAACGAAAGAGTGTGCGCGCCGTGGGGGGGTGATTTTACGGCTACCATTTTATTCTTAATAACATTGCCAGCTTCTTCCCCTCCTAACCCAGCAGACGTTCCAGCATCCCGCTCCGGGAAGGAATAGGTTTATATTGAAAAATCGAAGTAGGATGCAATTAAAATCTGCAAGTGAACGTTACTTAACACCTCCCCATCAAGAAAAGGAAGCGCCAGGTCAGCCTGGGAGTCATCATCCCCCGCAAAACCGTGCTGCCCTTTCTCACCTACTCTGCTCTGCTCTGCAAATCTCAGAACCGTGTTGGAAGAGGAGAGGAGGGAGGAATCCCAGGCACAGCCCAAGTACCACAGAAGGCTATTCATTATCTTTAAGTTTATTTAATATCTCCAGCTTCTGGAACATACTCAGCGGCAGCGTTGGCACTGCCAGACGTTGTCTATCAAAGCGCCATTTGTTCCAGTGCTTTACATATTTCCCCTCTCGCCTCCCCCGCCTCCAACTCCTTCGTAGTCCTCAATACAGGCTTGTTGGGGGATGGCAAGAGCAGAGAATCAGATGGTCGAGGCTGGCCCACGCCAAGAGCCTCGGGCTAGGGGAGCTGCCCTGAGTAGGGGCTACTCAGCCCTGCTAGGTCCCTGGGCAGCTCAGTCTTTCAAAGTCCCCGGGGCCGCTCAGACCTGCCCAGTCCAAGGGTCACGGAACACTGCCCGGTCCTCAGTGCCGCTTAACCCTGTCCAGTCCCGGGGCTATTCAGCTCTGCCCGGTCTCCGGGGCCTCGCAACACTGCCTGGTGGCCAGGGCCAGTCCAATATCCAGTAACCGGAGACACTGAGCCTTGCCCGGTCCCCAGCGCTGCTTTCCAGGTCTCCAGGGATGCTCAGCCCTACCCTGCAGCAGGGACTACTCAGCACTCCCCACTTCCAGTGCCCTTCCCGATTCCCAGGGCCTCTCAGCCCTACCCGGGCCTGGGGCTGCTCAGCGCCGTTTCGGTTCGGCTCACGGATCCACGCATCCCCTTTGGCCCCACCAGAGAAAGGAGCTTCTTGTTCAGCTTCCAAACCCGTGCCCAGACAGATCTTTCCGCAAATCGCTCTGGCAGCGGATTTCCACCAACACACACACCCTTTCCGTGGGGAAGGGAGGAGGGGAAGGGAGAGGCGGAGGGGAGGGAAAACCAGGGGACACCATCCTCAGGATCTCCCCACTCCACCCTCCTTGTTGGGGCTGGGAAAGGAAGAGCTGGTGTGGGACGGGAGGAGGCAGAGCAGGGGTGGGAAGGGGAGAGTGCGGGGAAGTGATTTCCACGAACCCCCCAACGCAAACCCTGACACCTTATCGATACGGATCTCTAACGAGAGCCCTTCTGCAGCTCATAATGACTTCTCCAAGTTGCTGCAGGTCTAGAAAGCATGCCAGTCACAGCCACAGATCAATTCGACACCCACGGAAAGTGACTTAATAAATGGAACCTCGCCAGTTATTATCCTTGCTAACAGCAGGCCCCTTCTTATTTGTCCTAATTAGCAAGACTGAAATGTCGGAGGAAAGAAGGGGGAATATTCAATAAAATCTAAATTATTGAATGGCTGTAAGATCCCGCCATTAGTTCAGCCATTCTTTACCTTCTTCCAAATGTCAAACAAATGGGGGATGCATATTTGCAACCCTGCCCTTCTGTTCTCCGCGGCTGCGGGGCATATATTAAGCATATTAAGTGTATTCTGCTCTTGATCGTTGTCAAAACACCGCGATTGCCTCGCGATTATTAACGTAGAAACATGCAAATGAGACTCGCTCGGCACGTGTGGTAGGGGGATGCTAAAGCAATATTTGTCTTGTGCTGATGTAGCCTGCGAATATGTTTGCTGAAGAAGCTGCTCGAAGCTCTTGGAGATGTTGAATCAAGTCCCCCTCTTCCCCCCTCTCAGAGCCCCGGAAAGGCTCAAGGCGCAAAAACCTCTCTGCTTCATTTCGTTTAGATGAAGCCTTTAAGGTATGAGAAGAGGAAGAGTTAACTTCTCCTGAGGAGTCACCCTCACCTTCCTCCCGAGCTTTCCGGGAATATCCCCCCAGTGACAGTTGTCACATCTTTTTCCAGCTCTTTACTGCATCCAGGACTCGGGGAAACGCTGCTGGGAAACCACCCCCAAAGGAAGGAACTGGCGGAGGGGCACTTTCTTCTGCTCTCCATCCTGGCTCCTGCATCTGTCCCAGCTTTGCTGGTTAATTTTCTCCTCTCTGTCTACATGGAATAGTGTCTGGTCCGTAAAGAAAATACTTTCTGGAGTTCTTTCGGGGTGGATGACTTCAACTGGCGCTGGTTAATGCTAATTTGACCCAATAATATTAGCAGCTTTGGTGATGTTGTTAATAAATGAATGTCCTAATTAAAGGAAGGGTTTAGGTCGAGCTGACCCACACTGGGCCTGCTAAATTCTGGATCTTAACCAAGTGCAGAGAGTATGGGACTTTTTCCTGAGTTCTGGACCCCTTCCCGGGTTCAGTACGAGCTCTGCAATCCCCTGGAGCTGCCTGAGCCCGGCCTTGCTGAGCCCAGACCCAGCTAGGCCCCGGATGAGAGTCCCTGAGGGTCTCTGAGCTGACCTGGGGGAGGGCAAGTATCGTTTGGAGGGGGCTGCTGTGGGATGAGGAGCTCAGTACGAGCGGGAGCATCGCTGGACCCAGGGGTAGCGGATACAGACATCAGCTGGCAAGAAGGGTAAATGCACCTCAGTAGTGAGAACATCCAACTTACAGACACACCTCTGCCCCGGGGACCACAGAAAAAGAGCCAATGCGAGCTACAAGGAAACAGGGTACGTTCCTCAGAGCAATCAGAGAAGGAATTTGCTCGTTTGGAGCAGGATGCGATGGGGTTCGAGGGGGTTGTGCCACCCTGAAAAGGAAAATTTATCAAAAGAGGCATTTCTCACCCAAAACTTTCACTCGGAGTGTCGGTCAGGAGCCCAAGAGCACAACACTTGCCCTTATCCCTGGTTAAACTGGCTGACATCCATCACCTGTGGATCATCCCCATCCAAGGACCCTCACGTCATCGTGCTGGAGCTGGTCCCTCTGCCTGTCCTCATCCCGTCCCTGTTCCCCAGAGTGGCAGACAAAAGTTGTTAGATCTTATCTTAATTATTCCTCATTTATTGTTCAGTTCAGAACAGTCCAGTGCTGGTAACTCACTGAGAGGATTCCTCCCGCATTGCTTTGAACTCCCAAACTCTGAATCATTTCCCTCTGCCCCCATAAACTCCCAAACTCTGTAGCACTTCCCCCGTCCATATATTATATTCTCTCTTCAGTTTTTAGCCCCAAATATAGCTCAGGAGCCTTTGACTTAACCAAGACACACGACTGGGCTATAAATTTCCCTGACAAATTCTAGGGACAAATCCTCGCTGGTGATAACCAAGTCTCCAGCCAAAACCAACCCCCCCTCCGCCCCCAGCGCCACCACCACTTCTTATAAATCACCCCGGCAGGAGCCAGGAGTGACATTTCTTACGCACGACACAAACTTTCTCCGCAGAGAGTTATTTTTAACTCCGAAACCGAAGCATCTGAAGACTCTGAGCACTCTGGAGCCTTTGGAAATCTCTCGTATCCCTTTTCTGTCGCCTTGCCCAGGAAAAAAATCTGTCTCGGATAAAGATTTCTTACAAGAGGTGCTCCCACAAACCATCCCAAAAGGGTCCAATCTTCCATGCCTGAATTATTTGAGAGCAAACAGAAATGTTATTTGTTTATTTTTACTTTTTTTTTGGGGGTGTTTTTATTTAAAGGAAGGGATAAAACCTCCCCTCGCTGTTCCCTCCCCAGGCTGCTGCAGCTCCGAGCTTCGTGGAGCCACTTTATACCCTTTAAAGGATAAAGCTGCTCGTAGGAGAAGGTTTATTTTACTAAGTAAGGTTGATTTTTACTCCGTGGGGTTGAAACGAAATATATGAGCTTCCCTTACTCCATAAGGACGGAACAAAACACGTGGAGTTGCCTAGGGGAGGGGGCAAAATCCCCATTTTACTCATTTAAGGAGGAAGTATGTGGAGTGTTTCCACTGGATGAGATCCTCCTTGGGCTTGTTCTATCGCCTCGGGATGAGTGTAGTGCCCAAAGGATACGCTTGGTGGGCATGAGAGCTCCCCCGCCACCAAGAACTCCAATCTGATGATGCTGTGAGCTTCTCACCTCTTGTCTGCTCATCGGATAGAGCTGGCAGGGTAGAGAGGTGGGGGCTGTTCAGGCTCGGATCTGCTCTTGAGGGTGAGGAAGCAGCTCTGAGCAGAGCGATCTGGACAGAGATGGAAGTGACATGTCCTCTGCTCCCAGGGACCGGCGGGCTCCGGTCCTGGACCTTCAGGAATCAAAGAGCTAAAATTTCGCCCCTCACCTTCCATCTTCCATCCTCATCCATCTCCACATCGGTTCTTTGAATCCTCTTGAGTGAAAGCAGCATCCGCGAAACGGTGCTGCCTGTGTTTAAGGAGGCGAGGGAAAATAAGTCTCCTTCAGGAAGTGAAAATCAAGTAATAAATATAATGAGAGGTTAAGTAACTATTTGGGAGAATGTGGAACAGACCTCTAATCACCTGAGAACCTCCACCAATGTTTCATTCGTCCTCTTTCCCTCTCTTAACTCCCTATAAAGGAGGTTGTAAGGAAGCAAAGGTGTAAATATTAGAATTCGTCTCTCCTGATCATTATTTATTAAAGACAATCTGATTTTTCTTTCCTCTGCACGTTGTGAGGTACCAAAAGTGGGTCTAGAACCTTCTGCATGAGGGGAACTAAACCAAATACTCACCGAATCGTTTTGGTTCCAAACTAAGATCATCGAGATCCGAAATCATCGAGTCCAACCGTTCTCTAACTCTGCCAAGTCTGGTGCTAAACCATGTCCCTCAGCACCACGTCTCTGCCTCTTTTAAACACCTCCAGGGATGGGGATTTAACCACCTCCCTGGGGAGCAGCAGTTTGGTATCGGATCCAGGGCAAGAGGCTAAGAAGTACAGATTGGGAAGCGATTCCCCAGCCATTCCCAGTGTTCCTGCACTCACCATGAGGTTGTGCCTTCTGAAAACACCACGCAGTCGCCACAAGCCACTCGTTTGGGGCAAGATCTTGTCACTTGGGGGTACTACAACCAGAGCCGGGCGACAGCGTGGGATAGAGAGCAGCCATTTGCTTGGGGCCACCAGCTTGGCTCCTCCAGGAAGGCGGACTTAGGGTACAACCCAGCACCCCAAGTGAAGACTCGACACCCTGAAATCTGCCCCGCGGTTTGCTGCTTGAACTCCCTCAGCACTGAGAAGGAGGCTGAATAAGAAGAGGAGTTGTGGAGATGAGCAGATGAGGAGTGGCCCTGCAGTGCCCGGGGACAGGGGAGGCGGTGACCCCTTTTTTGGAGGGGAAACCGGCTCTGACACCCCATCTTTTGAGATCTGACAGTTACCTCCCCAGAGGGACAAAAAACCCCAACCCTTTGCCAAGGTGATTACAGCTCCGCACATCGCCTGCTCGGCTCTATCGTCACTTATCTCGTCAGCATCTTCACTTTCCCCCAGAAGCCGGGGCTGAGGCAGCTCCCAGGAGCCCGCAGACCTCCTGTCATCGGGCTGCTCGCTGGATTTCGTGGCTAAAACGGTGATTCCATCCCATCCTTTCTTTCCATCCCCCCCAAAGGAACTTTGTGCTCTCACCTCAGCGCTGCCTCTGGTCTAAACTTTGGTTTAGCTTCGCTGAGAGGAGCTGGATGGCAAAACTTTCCCCTCTAACACCACTGAGCTCTCCGAGATGATCAACAGCTCCTGAAGATGGCTTTGTTTTAGTGACACAGAGCACCAAAGGAGTGAGTTCAGGGTGGGAAATTAACAGACAACACGGAAGACTCGACTCAAGGATGAACTAAACATTTATCCTCTTCTTATTTTCATTTTACAGCCATAAATCACCCTTCGCAGGCGTCATTTAAATAGAATATGTTCATTTAATCGCAAGTGCAACGTAAAAAAACGCTCCTGAAATCAAATTAAGAATCGATTTCTCTCGCAAGGGGAATGACATGAGAGTTATTTTGGATCTTTATAATCACTTTCAGTTGTTTTATTAAAGAAAAAGAAAAGGGAGGGGTGGGGGGAGGTTAAGAGATTCAGAGAACATTTGTAACCCAAAAGATTTTTCTTCCTGAATGTTTCAGCATCAGCAAAGTCGGCAGAATAAAGACGGATGCAGCTTTGGAAACAGGATTTTTCCCTCCCCGCTTCTTCTTATTGAAGGACAAGAGGTCTAACTGCCTAAACCTCACATTTTCTCTTGATGAGGATTTAAAGGAGGGAGGAAGGTTGATGCCATCGCCGCCTGCGCTGCAGTCCCTTAACAAACGTTAGCCCCAACGTGTTGCATCAGCCAAAGCCACCGGCTCAAGGACGTGTTTATGCTTTTCAATGTGAACTTTTGGCCTGGGGAAGTGGAAAAAAGAGCCCTCTTGGTTCTTCCTAGAGGCTGAGTCGCCAGTAAATATTCTGACAAGTAACAAATGACTGTGGGCGTCATATTGTTGGGTGCTCTTGTCTCCCTCCTGCTAACAAGTAAATAAATGTTGCCTACCTATGTTTCCATTCTCTGAGGAGTGGAGTGGTCAGCCTGGAGTCAGTGTCTTTCCACCTACTCACCAGCTGGATTCTGCTCCAGCCTGGCAACAGATATAGGGAAAGATCGGACCACATTTGGCATGGCAAAGCAGACCCTAACGCTCCAAAATGGTTTAAAAGCCTTAAACATGTCCTGCTTTCAGCAGTAAACGTCTACATGGGTGAGTGGATGGGGGAGGCAGACACATGGACCGGTTTTAGTTGCATCCCTCTAATTGTTCGGTATGGTATTTCTCCAACAAAAGCCATTCTGTCTTCCTAACTTTATTTCATCACCTCATTAGAATATTGATTTAATTATATCGCTTTTACCCTCACCGATCCTCGAGACAAAGGGGGGAAAAAAAATAAATCCAACACATGGAGCCTGTTCTCCTTAGGAGCTTTTTTATCAAATTCCTCAGCCCAGAAAACACCAAAATGTGTTCAAGTTAATTTCTAAGGAGGAAACAAACAACAACAACAACAAAAAGAGTTCGAAGTGAAAAAAAAAGAGCATCCTTTTATGCCCTGGGGGGGACACACAGAGCCATGAGACCTCCCTACCTCGTTTCCCTCTGCCTTTCTTTTTTCTCACATGGAGCCAGAGTTGGGCAAAACCTTTTTCTTCTTTCCCCCCCCCCCGCCCCCCCAAGCTAGGGCAAAGGGAAGTTCTGCCGAAATTGGCTGATCGCATAACTTGGGGGCCTTCTTAGCACTTAAAACAGTCGTGGATCATTCTGATTCTTCACCCCCTCCCTCTCCCCAGCCCCTCCACCTCCCCGCACCCCACCTCCCGCCTCTCTTTTAAAGTCTTTGAGGAAAGATTTTTGACGTATTCGTGTTGTTATCAGATTGATGGGCAGGGTTTGATTGAAACCCCTTTGTCATGTAAATGTCAAGCCCTTGATGGATGAGCTCAGAGATGTGACAAACTTCGGGAGCCCCTCGCTCATTGGGCTGGGCATGGACCACGTGGCCACCTCCCCTTGTCCCCCTCGTCCCCCCCCCCCCAAACACACACCCCAGCCCCTCCGAGGGCTGCGGGGTTCGAGGGCCAGCGATGCGTGGAAGGAAGTTTTACAGCTTTGACATACTACCTAAAGGTTGTAGGGCAGGCGGGATCCCCCCCAAAACAGGCTGACCCTCCTCCATCAGTGGCAGATGGACAATACGAGGATGAACTCCTTCTTAGAGTATGCAATTTGTAACCGTGGGACGGGCGCCTACCACCATTTAGAGCAGAGCTCCCCTTCCTTCCCCTCCTGCTCAGGTAGCCCCGGCAGTGACACTTTTCACGGAGAAGGTCGCTTTGGGGTTGGGGGGAACGCGGTTGCAGCCGCCCATCCTCCCCAGCAAAACCCCAGTTACCCCCCTCCGTCCTCCGGTCGTTCCGGTCCCTTCGCGGGTGCTGCCCCAGCCGCTGGGTACCCAACCCAAAGCTGCGGCCCCAGCTACGGGCACCACCAGCTCTACCTCAGTCAGCAGGACGCGGACGGGGTGTACTTCCAGACGGCTGGATACTCCCCCAACGCGGGATCCAACCTCGGCTCCTTAGCTGAGAGCTACTGCGGGGTGGTGGCAACCCCCGGGCCGTACCAGCAACAACACCACCTTTACGGACAGGAGCAACCTAACTACTTGTCCGGCGTTTACAGCAACGTCTCCCCTTCTTTAAATGAGGACAAAGACCCTGCGTGCCCTTCTGAGCCCTGCCCCAGCTCCACGCAGACCTTCGACTGGATGAAAGTGAAGAGGAACCCACCCAAGACAGGTGAGTTTGGGGAGCGCTGGGAGAGGATGGGGAGGAGAGAGGTAAGGAAGCAGCTCCCCAACCCTAAAGGTTGCCTTCTCCCTCCACCGGGGTTTGTACCCAGCGTAACTGGGCTTATCTTGCAAGGGAACATGGATCTGGGCTGCTTTGGGTTTCTCTTTTTTTTTGAGTGTGTGTGGATTGTTTTAATCACTAGTTCAGCCCCGAAGTAAAAACAGCTACATGTTTTCCAGACACATCTGATGGAAGGGCCCTGAGCTCAATTTCTCACAGGCCCAATGCGATTTAAGCCCAGCTCAGAATAGGAAAAGCTCCAGGCTTCCTGCTTCTTCCAGAGTCGTGGTTTCCATCTCCTCTATTGTTCAACTTCCTTCTTCACAATCTTCCTTAAATCACAATCTTCTCTCCTCCTCCTCCTTCCATCATCACCCTCCCCTTCCACTCCTTCCCACGCACCTTCAAGTCTTATGGTAGTTTGGAAGGAACTTGAGGTGGGAATGGTTGGAAGGGAAGCAGGGGTAGGTGGTGGGGGAGGCAGGTCTGCAGATCTTGGAGTGGTCTGTCCATCCAGGTTGTGTTCTTAGATTGAGACCTAAGGATAAGTGAAGCTCCAAGAGGGAACATGAAGCTTCCTCCAGGTGATGGAGGGACCACGAAGCTCCGGATGGTGGAGGGACTAAAAGTCCAGGAGAAGAGGGGACAGGGGAGGCGGGGGGAGGTGGGAATCCAACATTCCCCATCCCCCTCATCTCAGAGAGAATTGCTCTGGCTGCTCCTGCCCTGTTGGTGTTTGTTCGTTAACAGCTAAAGTGTCGGAGTACGGACTGCTGGGCCAGCCCAACACCATCCGCACCAACTTCACCACCAAGCAGCTGACGGAGCTGGAGAAGGAATTTCACTTCAACAAGTATCTCACCCGGGCCCGGCGGGTGGAAATTGCTGCTACCTTGGAGCTCAACGAAACCCAGGTCAAGATCTGGTTCCAGAACAGGAGGATGAAGCAGAAGAAAAGAGAAAAAGAAGGTCTCGCTCCGCCTGCTGCTTCCAGGTCTGCAAAGGACACCAGTGAAGCCTCGGATCAATCCAACTGCACCTCACCTGAGGCTTCCCCGAGCTCCATGTCATCCTGAAAGAAGGGACATAGGGACCAGCCAGGGGCTGCCCTCGGGGCACAGTTGCTCCTTGCAATCCTCCCCATCCCCCAGACACACAGGAACACGCAGCTTCAGCTCCCAGCCCTGTCCACACACACGCGTGGAGGCCAGGTCATGCTTCCCTTGGGCTCTGGTTGTTCTCTCCACGCGTGATATTGGTTGTCCCACTTGCAATTTCTCTTAATTTATAGACCCTTTGTAAACCACTGGGACTCCAAAGGAGCAGCCGCATCCTCCTACACCCTTAGCAATAGGCGTTTGTCTCAGGGACATTTTTACCCCTCCTCTCCCTCCCCTGAATTCCTCCCCTCTAGGAACTGCACTTTCGACTACAGAAACTTTAAAACGAATTTAGTTCCCCACCACACTCCTTTCACGAACCGTGCACAGGACTTCCACCCGCAGGAATCCTACATTCGATATTTTTATTAACTCCCAGAGAGGTTGTTAAAAAGTTTGAGGGTTAATTTCCATCCCCCCCACCCCCCCCACCCCTCTGTCCTTTTATTTGATATCTGTATATTTTGGAACCATATCTGAGCGGACCAAGGTGCTGGAGACCTTTGCAAAGACCCAGACACCAACTAACAACAACAAACCCCAACTCCTCTGCTGTTCTTTTTGCACTATTTCTGCTTTTAACAGGGTTTTCGACACGCTCTGCGACTGTCACTGGTGCGGAGGTGGGAGGAAAGTTGTGTTTTCAGAGCAAAGGAGATGAGGTGAAGGCTGCTTTGGACAGTGGTCGCTGCGGTAGAGGTGTGAAGGTGGATGGGGAGAAAGCTGAGGAGTGGGGAGGGGGGGTGGTGGCAACGCCAAGCACTGATGCTGCTATTTATTGTCCGCCTCGATAGCCTCAAGTCGGGGAGCGAAGTTGCACAGTTCCTTGTGCTCCCCGCACCCGTCTTAGGCTTATCAGAATCCGATAAAACCATGATTTAACTTCAATCTCAATTGTTTCCCTTCTCCACGAGGAAATTTAGGCTGGGACCAAGTAAAAGCCACCGCCAATTTTGGTAAGAGATAGTTCGAAAGGGGAAAAAACGTCAGCGAGAAACCCGAACCGTTTCTTAATCGGATTTCTCCCATTTCCTCTCCACTCCCTTCCCCCTGCTCTGTATCTCGCAATGAAACTACCTCACTCGAATAAAGTTTACTTTTTGGCTTCCCCCCCCCCCCCTTTTTTCTTCTTTTTCCACACTCAAATCCTTCAAGGGCTATGGAAATCTCTCCCGTCCAGGGAAATGTGGGGAGGAGAAAGCCCGGGCTCGGAGGGAGGAGGAGGAAGGAAGGAAAAGGTCTCCGGTTGCGGCTAAAAGTCCCAAACAAAAAGGCCCACCCCGCATCCTGCGTGTACACTCCCCCCGCCCGACATCCCCCTTGGCATGGGCAGGGTCGAGTCCGGGGGACGGGATTGAACCAAGGAGCTGCCTCGTGGAGCTACTTCGTAGTGCAATGAGGCCTGATGAAAGCAGAAAATCATCCACAGAAGCAGATCTGCATTCATGAATCATAGAATCGTTTCGGCTAGAAAAGACCTCTAAGATCACCGAGTTCAACCTTCCGCCTAGCACCACCATGGCCATTACACCGTCTCCCCAGCTGCTATGCCCACACGTTTTTCGAACACCTCCGGAGATGGTGACTCCACCACCCCTCTGGGCAGCCTGTCCCAGTGCCTGACCGCTCTTTCAGGAAAGAAATTTCCCCTGATACCCAACCTAAACCTCCTCTGACACAATTCCAGGCCATTTCCTCTCATCCTATCACCTGATGCTAGGGAGAAGAGACCAACTCCCATCTCACTGCGACTTCCTTCCAGGGAGTTGTAGAGAGCAACCAGGTCTCTTCAGCCTCCTCTTCTCCAAACGAACAATTCCAGCTCCTTCAGCTGCTTCTCATAAGCTCTGTTCTCCAGACGCTTCACTGGAACGGACTGGGGGGACCGGGGTGGGGGCAAAGCGAGTTTCTCGGTTATAAGGAACAGTTTTGTGAGGTTGATCCAACTCAAAGCGAAGCCTTAATTGTGTTTCCTTCTTTTAGCTTCCCAAAGCGATCCCTGAGAGGGTGTTTTCTACAGGATAAACACCACACGGAAGCTGTTGGCGGAGGGATGGAGCCGCTGGCCGGGCAGAGCCATCCTGGGGCCGGGCAAGGGGGGAGGGAGGAAGGGGGGCAGAGAACTTGCGTCCAGCTCTGACCTTTTTACCTCGAAACGCCTCTGGGATTTCTAAACAAGTAAACAGAGGGCTGCCAGGAGAAACTATTGTTCTGGCTTCGTCAAATTTGCAAATCTTTTCGGTGGGGGCTTGAAGTGAAGAGAAGAAAGAGCAAAGTACCTGCTGCAGCTGCAGCCGAGCCCCGCAGCACCCTACGGCCCCGGGCTGGCTCTTCTGGAGAAGAGGAGGCTAAGAAGAGACCTCATTGCTGTCTATAACTCCCCGAAAGCAGACTGGAGTGAGGTGGGGATCGGTCACTTCTCCCAAAGAACAAGTGACAAAGAGAGGAAGCGGCCTGAAATTGTGCCACGGGAGGTTTAGGTCGGATATTGCTGCAAGAGTGGTCAGGCATTGGAGTCGGCTGCCCAGGGAGGTGGTGGAGTCACCACCCTTGGAGGTGTTCAAGAAACGTGTGGACATGGTAGCTGGGGACAGGGTTTAGTGAGCATGTTGCTGTTAGTTTGATGCTTGGACTTGATCTTAGAGGTCTTTTCCAGACGAAACAATTCATTGTTTTGATTTTTTTTTGGGGGGGTGGGGTGTGTGTGTCCCTGGACACCATCGCTTCTCCCCAGCCGTACCAGCTTCCCCCATCTAATACACCTCTGTTGCCGGAGAGAAAAGGCTTCTGAGTGTCCAATTAGCGCAGAGATAAGGAGAAAAAAAATCAAACCCAAAAGGGGAAAAGGTGAAAAGGGGATTTGGTTACAGGAGCGGTTTGCAAAACATCGGGAGAGGGAAGGAGGGGGAGGGAAAGCAGGCAGCCAGCCTGACTTTATAACCTGTTGGGTGTCAGCCAGCTTGGTTTAAGTTACTCCTTGAATCAAGGCGAGTGAGGGTTTGGCTGAACCTGTGTGATGGAAGCTCCTCGGAAGAGGGCCTTGTGCTGAGGGAGGTCTCCACCGAGGTATTCCCCCTTCCGTTATGCCTCCGGGCACTGCTCTGTCCAGAGCAAGGGGTCGGAGCCCCTCTCGTTCCCAGGTGAAGAGGGCAGGGATGAAACACCCCCGACATCCCTCCTCACCCCCACGGTGAAAACCGGGGAGAGCAGAAATACCGGGACAACAGGGAGGGTCCTGATGTGTCAGTGTGTCGGGCACAACAAAGGCTCTCAGCTCCCATTTGAAACTCAAAGAGAGTCTCCGGAAGAGTTGGCAGAGGCGATGCGGATGCTCCCTTACATATGTAACCCCCTCCGGGGTCCCCCCCCTACCCCGTTCCCTCTGCCCAACTCTCTTTTCTCTTAACAACCACCGCCGCACACAGCTCATCTCTTCTTCACTGCCCTTACCCCAGCTCTCCCTCCAAGTTTCTCACGCTCCCTTTTGTCTTCAGAGTCCGAACCTCACCGCTGGGAAGCAGGAGCCGGCTGGAAAGGCCACCACGTCTTGGAAGGGGATGTCACCCGGCTGGTGGCAGCTGCTGTGGTGCGGGACACCTGAAAGGCATCCGTGTCCCCCACCACAGCTAGGGGGAAGTGGATAAAAGTGGTGCTTTAGGACCCACACAGGTACCAGGGCATCCATCGGGATAGGAGTTCGCGCTCAGCACATGGATGCGGATCCCACAGGCACACAGGAGGCTTTGCAGCATCTCCCTCCCCTCAAAAATCCCTCTCGAGACGCAGCGCTACGGCAATAGGTGGGGATTTGGCATGAAGAGGAGGTCTTCACAGGCTCCTTTGTCTGACGGAAGTGAGACTCAGTGATGTGGCTGTTGCCAACCCGTGGGTTTATTCCCATTTTCACCCTGTGTGCCTGGCCCTGGGTCCCCGGTTCTGCATTTTTCATGAGCAGGAGAATTAGTCGGGTCCCCCTGACCACTCACACACAAAGCCCTGTCTTAATGGAGATTTATTCTTTTAATATCCCAAAGGAAGGGGAAATTCCCAGTTCAAGGAACCTGACCGTGTAAATGATGAATGGCAGCAGTGGTGTTGGAACTGTTGTCCCTCTGCGGGAGGAGGGGACAGGGAAGGGACACCAGAGCCCCTCTGGCTGGTTTTCGCTCCCTGAGCAGGCTGAAGGAGCACACCCAAAGCTCTGTCCTGGTGGCAGCTCCTCTGGGGCCATCTGTTCCTCACCCCTTGGTGGCAAATGTTTCTCTTCTCCCTGGAGCATTTGTTCTCACGAGGTGAGGCCCTTTTGATCTCAGAAGAGGACATTCTATTAAATAATAATAATCATCATCATCCCCTGAAGACCTCCTTACTTTCAACTCCCCTTTGCTGCCTGCTATTAACACTGCTCCTGGAGCCTCTTGGCTCTGAAGGTGTGAAGCATTCTTGGGGGTCTCTGGCTGGTGACACTCCCCTCCTCCCCTTCCTCCCCCCCCCACAGTGACTGTACTGTGGCTATTGTTGCTCTCTAAAAGCCTTTGATGCCTTGAGGTGGAGAAGAGAGGTGAAAACCTTCTGGGTTTCTCCAAATTCGTTTCACAGAGAAAAATGGGGCAGAGGGCCAGTCCTTCCCCGGTTCTTGGAGGAAGCAGAGCAGGATGAGGACAAGATGCTTCCACTACACAGTGAGTCAGGACTGAAGTAGAGTTTGAGCCACCTTCTGTGAGGCAGCGAGGTGACCATGCACCTGCTTCTGCATAAATGTGCTGCTGATGGAGTTGCTATACCCTCAATCAGGTAAAGCAGGAGCAATTTTCATGCCCGCTGTGTCTTCTTGCAACATTTTGACCTGAATGCACACTTAGGTGTCACTAAAATCCCTGCAGAACCAGGCAAAAGATCTGCAGCCACGAGAACAGTACTGATCTGAGGGGTGAGTGATCCCTTGGGTCCCCACTGGGGATCCTGCACATCCAAGAGCCTTTCCCTATTCCTAGGAACAACTCTTGCCCCACAGCCCTGGCAGCGTGGTGAAGCTGGAGTCTGGGAGGTGGTTTTGTTTGGCTACGTTTATAGCCCATCTATTTCACTTGTATTTGTACCAAACATTATTTGTTCTTCAGGATGGATGCTGTGTAGGTTACGTGGATTTAAGTCAGGAATCTCTCATCTGCTGTCTTCTGTCTTCTCCTGGCTCGCCAGACAGAAAGGGTCACCCCGCGGTGCTGTCCTCTCATCCACCCCTCTGCCCTGAGGCCACTTGCTTCCACCAACACACATATTTCAGCACTCCTCAGCTCCAGGGCTGCTTGAGCCTCTCAGGCAGGTGAAATGAGGTCTGGGGCAAAGGGCTTGGGTGGAAGGAACAATTGCAGAAGTGAGTGAACAAAAATGTTTCCTTGCTCTTCAGAGGCCTCACCTATCCGTTCAGTTTACACTGCTCTGACAGCTCCATTTCAACCCCAGCCTTCACGTGGACTCCTTCAATATTTACTCAGGCTGATGGGTTTGCTAAGAACTTGCCTCTGTCAGCCTTGCTCTGTTGGGTTCCCTTCCCCTCGGGCCCAGGTTCACTCAAAGTTCAGCCTGAAATGAATTCACCCAAAGATGGGCTCAGCTTGGCCTGAGGACCAAGGGATGGGGTCAAACCTGGGTCTCTGCAGCCCAGCCAAGCCCGGACCAAGGCCAGCACTCAGCACTCCCAGCCAGGAGGCTGCTTTGAAAAATTATTTGGGGTTAAGAAAGACATACACAGAAAACAACAAAAAGAAAAGAAAGGCTCTGGGCCGGGGAGGAAAGACTGAGAGAGGCAGGAGCTGGTTTTCAGTGCAGGGAGCACAGGTCAGCCCTGCTGGGAGGGTGGATAGTTCATGGACGTTTATTCTGCCCGGGGGGTGGAGGGGGAAACTGTGTGACAAGGGACAACTCCGTGAGCTTAGGACAACCATGGAGCTGAAGTGGAGGGGAAAAGGGACAGGAAGACAAAGAGAGAGAGAGTGGGAAGGAAGGAGGGAAGGAAGAAGGGAAGGAAGGAAGGAAGGAAGGAAGGAAGGAAGGAAAGAAAGAAAGAAGGAAGGGAGGGAGAAAGGAAGAAAGGGAGAAAGAGAGTGAGGAAGGAAGCAATAAAGAAAGAGAGAAGGGAAGGAAGAAAGGACGGGAGAAAGGAAGGAAGAAAGAAAGAAAGAGAGGGAGGAAGGAAGAGAAAGAAAGCAATTACCTGAAATACAAATCAGGCACATATCTATATCACCTATTATATATTTTATATACACATATTTTGGAAGTAAAAGTATATCCAATGGCAAAGGACTAACACCTAAAATGAGTCAAATTGAGGCTGGTTTGTTTCTGCCTAAAGCCATGCCAGGGCAGATGGCTTTAGGTAACTGCAAGCTGAAATTTCCTGCAGCAACAGCTACCAAATGCTGTCTTGAAAGCCCCTGGTCAGAAAAGTGAATCCAAATTTGATGTAAACCAGGAACACTGCAAAGAGGTTTGTGGCAAAGGTCGCGTGTGTGTTGCAGAACCACAATGCAAACCCGAAGTTGATCCAGAGGAAATAACTGGGTCCATACCAGGCTCTGCAGCCGATGCCGTGAGGTGCCTGAGGGATCAAAGATCGTCTGGGAGCGGTCCCAGAGAGCTGTCTCAGGAATTCGGTGGGAGCCGAATTTGCCCCTCTCCAGGGTGTTGGGTCTCTGTTAAAAGCGAGCAAACTTATTTTTGGGCACCTGATTATCTGTGAGGGAACTTGATGAAACGTCTGAGAGGACTTCCAGAGAGTTTGGGGGTAGAAGCTTCTACCTGAGAGCCGAAAGGTTCCCGGGAGGACAGGGACTGCTCCCGCAAGAACTTCTGCGGGAGGAAACTTTGAGGGCTATTTGCAGCCCTGTGCTGGGCAGAGAATCTCAGGCGAAGGGGAATGTGGGGTCCGTGCTGTGAGCCCACAGCTCTTTCGCACAGGATTGTCGAACAGCCACGGGTGAGGAGGTGTCTCCAGAGCAGACGGGAGGAAGGTGAAGCTCCTGTTTAAGTGGCCCTAAAACTAATCCGATGTGATTTAGAGGATTTGTTAACGGCTGTCAAATTGTGGAGGTTATCACGGTCCGTGTTGACCGAACAGCCTGGAGAGGTGGCGAAAAACAAACGTTTGGGTTTCAGGAGGAATAAAACGAAAAGAGAGGGAGGAGGAAGGGGGAAGGATGGAAAATGTCGCAAGGTTCTCCTGGGCTTTCCCTAAGGAGTTAGT
The DNA here is from genome assembly GCA_013400475.1 of Tricholaema leucomelas. Lineage (NCBI taxonomy): Eukaryota > Metazoa > Chordata > Aves > Piciformes > Lybiidae > Tricholaema lacrymosa > Tricholaema leucomelas. The sequence continues at coordinate 268,319 of WAAF01006470.1, read as the reverse complement.
TCAATGGAAATGCTATTTCGTGGAAAACCTTAATCTGTGGAAGTCTAAACTTGTGGAGATCTTCATTTGTGGAGATCTTAACTTGTGGAGATCTTAATGTGTGGAAAATTTAACTTGTGGAGATCTTAATGTGTGGAAAACTTAACTTGTGGAGATCTTAATTCGTAAAGAAAGAAGGAAGTGGAAAACTTAACTTGTGGAGATCTTCACTTGTAGAGATCTTCACTTGCAGAGATCTTCACTTGTGGAAAACTTAACTTGTGGAAAACTTAACTTGTGGAGATCTTCACTTGTAGAGATCTTCACTTGCAGAGATCTTCACTTGTGGAAAACTTAACTTGTGGAGGTCTTAATTAATGGAAAACTGAACTTGTGGAAATATTAACTTGTGGAGATCTTCACTTGTGGAAAACTTAACTTGTGGAGGTCTTCATTTGTGTCAAACTTGTGGAAATCTTAATTAGTGAAAAACTTAACCTGTGGAGATCTTAATTCGTGGAAAACTTAACCTGTGGAAATCTTAACTTGTGGAGATCTTCACTTGTGGAAAACTTAACTTGCAGAGATATTAATTTATGGAAAACTCGTGGGAATCCTAATTGATGGAAAATTGAACTTGTGGAGATCTTAACCTGTGCAGATCTTAATTTGTGGAGATGTCAATTTGCGGAAAACTTGTGGAAATCTTAATTTATGGAAGACTTAACTTGTGGAAATCTCAATTTATGGAAAACTTAACTTGTGGAGATCTTAATTCGTGGAAAACTTAACTTGTGGAAAACTTAACTTGTGGAGATCTTCACTTGTAGAGATCTTCACTTGCAGAGATCTTCACTTGTGGAAAACTTAACTTGTGGAGGTCTTAATTAATGGAAAACTGAACTTGTGGAAATATTAACTTGTGGAGATCTTCACTTGTGGAAAACTTAACTTGTGGAGGTCTTCATTTGTGTCAAACTTGTGGAAATCTTAATTAGTGAAAAACTTAACCTGTGGAGATCTTAATTCGTGGAAAACTTAACCTGTGGAAATCTTAACTTGTGGAGATCTTCACTTGTGGAAAACTTAACTTGCAGAGATATTAATTTATGGAAAACTCGTGGGAATCCTAATTGATGGAAAATTGAACTTGTGGAGATCTTAACCTGTGCAGATCTTAATTTGTGGAGATGTCAATTTGCGGAAAACTTGTGGAAATCTTAATTTATGGAAGACTTAACTTGTGGAAATCTCAATTTATGGAAAACTTAACTTGTGGAGATCTTAATTTGTGGAGATCTTAATTTATGGAAAAATTAACTTGTGGAGATCTTAATTTGTGGAGATCTTAATTTATGGAAAAATTAACTTGTGGAGATCTTAATTTGTGGAGATCTTGATCCGTGGAAAATGTAACCTGTGGAAATCTTAATTTGTGGCAATGTTACCCTGTGGAAATCTCACCTCTTGGAAATCTGAACTCGTGGAAATCTTAATGTATGAAAAGATTCCCTCTGGGAACTCTCACCGTGTGAAAAACCTCACCTGCCTTTGCCTTTGTTTTATTTCTCCCTTCATTCTTCGTCTCTGCCCTAATCATTCTCTTCGCGTTTCCCTCTCCCAGCTCAACATTGGATGCTTGGGCTGCCTCCTGGTTTTTTCCTCCCCCCCCATCTCTTCAGAAGCTTTTGGGATGAGACAGCTAATGATGGGGAAAATGATGAGGGGAAAAAACAGCGAGTAAAAAGCGTTAGCAGAAGGAAAAAACCGCTGCGTATTGCAACTAGAGAAGCTCTGACCACACACAAAAAAACCCTCACTGGACCAAATCGTTTCTCTAACTTCTGAATTCAGAGAGTCCTTTCTTCTTGCCAGCTTGAAACATCAAAACAAGGACCAAAAAAAAAGAGCTTTTCACCTCAACTTTCCTTACTTGAGGTGGGCGAGGGGAAGGATTTTAACCCCGAGGACATTAATAATATCTTGGAGTAATTTTCAATCACTGCCACGAAATGTTTCTGTTTGTGAGGTGCTCTGAACCTGACCCACCTGAAGGTTTTGGCACTGCTGGAGAGAAAAAAAGAGCAGGGCTGGAAATCCCCTTCTCTTCCCGATGGGAATTCTCCCCTTTCGCTCGGGTTGGTGTGGGATAGGGTGGCGGATTCAGCGCGCATCTCAGCGCGGCGGAAACACTGAACTTAAATCGGTCATTAGAGAAAGGCAGAGGTGAAAACTGCTTCTTAGCGCCACTTTAATTGTGTTTGCCGCGTTCGAGCCAATTCACATTTAGATGCCGATTGAGAGAGGGAAAGAGCTCACAAACTCCCTCCAGCTCCCACATTTCAAAGGCATCCAGGAATTTTCTCCATCAAACACTCTCAAATCCACTGTTTGAAGCTGTGTGGATGCTCCTAACCAAAGAACTCAACTGAAGGCAGGTTCGAGCTGCTCTCAGCCCCGCTGCAATTTCAGGACCCCCCTGAAAGGAGCCTTGGGGAACTCGGGAGGTTCCCTCAGCGCTGGGACCTGCTGCTCCCCCCCGGGCTTGGACTCCCTCAGTTCTCCCCATTCCCTGGCCAGCCGCAAATATCCGCTGCTGAAATGGTGAGAGAAGAGGGAGAAAGTGAAAGTCCTTCCCTTTGAGACACCCAGATCCGTTTCTTCAGTTTCCAAAGGAAACTTAGCTTCCCCCGGGGGAAAAAAAATGGGGAGGTTGCTGCCTTCCAAAATGATTTCCCTGCCACTCTCCCTTTCAATGTGTTATCCCCATGGCAAAATGGGGAATAAAAGGCTGTTTTTCAGAGAGTCATCCAGGCCAGGATGCTGTTGGCCTTCTTGACCATGCTGCTGATATTCCTCAGGTAAGCTGGACCAAGCCCATTTACCTTTTCCTGGGGACATGACAGTCAAGCTGACCCATTCCCAGCTGCCTCTGCTGCTGGCAGCAAGCTCTGCCTGCAGGAGGTGGGTGGCCTGAACCCTTTTCAGGCCAGTTTGGGCAAGGTCCATTTGAACAGCTGACAGAGGTGGTCTGAGGTCAGCTGGCATTTGAACAGCTGACAGAGGTGGTCTGAGGTCAGCTGGCTGGAGCTGCACAGCGTGGGCAGAGCCTGAGAGCAGGGATCTGGAGCTTGCAGGCAGTGCCAAGCTGGTGAGGGTGATCCCCTCTGCAGCCTTCCAGCAAGCTGCAGAAGTATTTATTGAGGACCTGGATTTTTGTGATGCCTTTGACCTGCTGTGTTAAGCTTTGCCCAGCCATACATGAAATACACTGAGAGGCCTGTTTGAGCCAGCCTGCACTTTTCTGTCATCATCAGCACTGGACATAAATCAATTGCAGAGTCTTGGCTATGAAAGGTATGAGTGGAACCTCATCTGGCTTGCTTAACTGCTGCTGTGCCAAGGCTTCAGTACCCTGCTGGGCTGGACTCCATTCCAGATGAAGCACAACATATCAGCTGTCTTTGGTGGTTGTCATCTCTCAGCAAGGAGCAACATTCAGGGAAGCACAAGGATATGTGGCACTAAACTGATGCATCTGATGCCTGCAAAGGATCTGCTCAGCACCCAAGTGATGCTCTCGGTGAGAGCAAGAGGATTTCAAGTCACTCTCAGCATCCTTTCAACAGGCTCACAGCCTAAAATTGGTTCCTTCTGAAGACCTTTGCACAACTTTAAAACACAGGTTCATAAAATTTGGCTTGTACCAGCCACTTGAACATCAAAACTTAAGGCAGTGATCAGAGGTTGACAGCATCAAGCCAAGACTGCTGATGTTGCTGGTAGTAAATTCAGAGCTGCTGAGCTTCCTGGAGATCCTCTCCTACTTGTTCATTAAATGCAGAGCTTGTGAGAGGTGCCAGCAAGAGGCCCTGGGAGAACAAGTCCTTGTGTTCATCCATGGCAGGGGAAGTGTCACCCTGCCAAGGTTTCCTTCCCTCCCTCATTTTGAGGCATGGGGACCTGGTGTCAATAATTCACCTGATCCCCAGTCTGTGGCTAGATACTATCATAGAACCAGGGCCACGAAGATGCTTAGAGGGCAGGAGCACCTCTGCTATGAGGACAGGCTACAAGAGTTGGGGCTCTGCAGCCTAGAGAAGAGAAGGCTTTGAGGAGATCTTGAAGTGGCCTTCCAGGATCTGAAGTAGGCTACAAGAGGGCTGGGGAGGGACTATTGACAAGGTCTTGTAATGACAGGACGAGGGGTAAAGGATTTAAACTGGCAGAGGGGAGACTGAAACTGGATGTTAGGAAGGAGTTGTTTGCAGTGAAGATGGTGAGATACTGGCACAGGTTGAGGGTGGTGAGACACTGGGACAGGTTGCCCAGGGAGGTTGTGGAGCTCCAACCTCCTCCAGCCCAACCTAGCACCCAGCCCTGCCCAACCAACCAGACCATGGCACCAGGCTTGGCTTCAACACCTCCAGCCATGGGCACTCCACCATCTCCCCGGGCAGCCCATTCCAATGCCAATCACTCTCTCTGCCAACAACTTCCTCCTCACATCCAGCCTGACTCTGCCCTGACACAGCTTCAGCCTCTGTCCCCTCCTTCTGTCCCTGAGTGCCTGGCAGCAGAGCCCAACCCCACCTGGCTACAGCCTCCCTTCAGGTAGGAAGGGACCACAAGCATCATCCAGTTCCATCCCCCTCTGTGTGGGCAGGGACACCCTACCCTAGATCAGGCTGGCCACAACCTAGATGCAGCAGAGGTGTTCCAGCCCTCAGATCATCCTTGTGGCCTTGTCTGGGCCCACTCCAACAGTTCCATGTCCTTGTTGTGTTGGTTCTATGTCCCCCTTGTTCTCCTGCATCCAACACCGCTGATTTTCATCCTTCTGACTGAATCTTCTACGCTGTGACCACATCACAGCATAAGAGGCTTGTGAGGGGTAAGCATTCCAAGCACATTCACTCACTGACTCGTTTAAGACTTCAGAAACCATAGAGGGTTTTTTGGTTTTCTCTGCTCATTCCCTACAAGCCAAACCAGCCAGAGAAGGCTGTGAAACTCCTCCTGACATTACTGCAGAAAGAAGAAGAAGAAGAAGAGATGTTAATAAAAAATCACAGCACACAGGCAAAGGCTCCCAGCGAGATAAAAATCCTCCTTGATCTGCTGATAGGAAGGAATCTCCGAGAGTGGCAGATCAAAGGGAGGACAAAAGCCAAACCTTTGAATAACAAAAGCAGTTGTGCCTCCTCCTCTCTTTTTTTCCCCTCTTCCTCCAGCAGTCCTCCATAGATTTTCCTCCTTCCGACATTCTTCGAGGGCAAAAAGATTTCCTACAGTAAATAATTCCCAGCCCCATAACCCATAGAAAAAGGCCTCGGGGGAGGTGCTGGTGGTGTAGAACTATTGGGGGGGTTGGTTTTTTTTTTTTTTTCCTTCTTCATCAGAAGGTTTCTTGGAGGCTCCACATCTTTCAGTTGCTTATCAGCCCTGAAATACAAGGCACAAAGTCTCTAGCACCATTGGGACCAAAAGGTTATCAGCCTGTAAATACCTGAGCTGGAAAGACATGTTTGAGAAAGAGCAGATAACATTTTAAACATACTTAGAGCCCCCCCCCTCCTTCCCAGCTTTTAGCCCAATTCCACCTGAGCTTTCACAAGGAAAGGTGGGCTTCTGATATCCCACTCCCCCCCCTCCAGATACAAAAAGGGCTTTATCTCAGCTCAGGAGCAGTAGAAGCAGCTCTGGTGCCCAGTTCTGTTATTGACTTTGCTTTAGGAAGTGACAGGCAGCTCTGTCCTTTGAATCAAGGGGGTTTAAGTGTGGGTGTTTGCTGCTCTCCCAAGTGGTAAGTGACTGGGAGTGGCCTCAAGTTGCACCAAGGGAGGTTTAGATTGGATGTGAGGAGAGATTTCCACCCCAAAAGGGAGGTTTAGATTGGATGTGAGAAGAGATTTCTACCCCAAAAAGGAGGTTTAAATTGGATGTGAGGAGAGATTTCTACCCCAAAAGGGAGGTTTAGATTGGATGTGAGGAGAGATTTCTACCCCAAAAAGGAGGCTTAGATTGGATGTGAGGAGAGATTTCCACCCCAAAAAGGAGGTTTAGATTGGATGTGAGGAGAGATTTCTACCCCAAAAGGGAGGTTTAGATTGGATGTGAGGAGAGATTTCCACCCCAAAAAGGAGGTTTAGATTGGATGTGAGGAGAGATTTCCACCCCAAAAGGGAGGTTTAGATTGGATGTGAGGAGAGATTTGCACCCCAAAAGAGGTGAGCAGAGGAGGCTGAGGAGAGACTCCATTGCTCTCTCTGGCCTTGCAGGATTGAGCACTTCACCAAACTGGAGGCTTTGCTGGGCCTTAGAGCTGGCAGAGTGGAAGAGCCTGCAGGAACTGGTCCATAAGGGCCTCTTGAACTAAGAACTAATCAACTTATGACCCTGGCACATCTATGCTCTGCACTGCTGTCCCCAGCAGCCTCAGACAGCAAGGGCAGCACTCCCTTGGTTGAATGTGAGTGCTTGTAACAACATCAGCTCTGTCTGGGCTGTTTCATTTCCTAATCACTGGAGCTGTGGTGTGCAGAGAGCTGAGTCCAAGGCATCATCCATCTGTCCCTAGAGAAGGTCAAGTCTGGTCAGGTCAATCAGCCTCTGGATTTCACTCACTTTACTGACTGGATCTCTGCTGGCAGGAAAGGGTTTCTGGGCAACCAGCTGAGATGGAGATGGCTACAATCATGACAGTGGTGCCCCCTTGGCAACTGGGGTGCCCCTGAGTCTTGGTGTAATTGGCATCGCTCGACCAACCATGAACTGGTCTTTGGTCACTCAGAAACTGTGACTGTACCACAACTGTTTTGACTTACAGTGGAGTGAAGTATAGGCTGGATGTTAGGAGGAAGTTCTTCCCAGAGAGAGTGATTGGCATTGGAATGGGCTGCCCAGGGAGGTGGTGGAGTTACCATCCCTGGAGGTGTTCAGGAAAAGACTGGATGGGGCACTTAGTGCCATGGTCTGGTTGACTGGATAGGGCTGGGTGATAGATTGGACTGGATGATCCTGGAGATTACAGTGAGGGTGGTGAGACACTGGCACAGGTTGCCCAGGGAGGTTGTGGATGCTTCCTCCCTGGAGGTGTTTAAGGCCAGGCTGGATGAGGCCTTGAGCAGCCTGCTCTAGTGGGAGGTGTCCCTGCCTATGGCAGGGGGTTGGAGCTGGATGATCCTTGAGGTCCCTTCCAACCTAAACCATTCTACGATTCTATGATCTCTTCCAACCTGGCTGATTCTATGATGAGAGGGTGGAGGAGAATCTCAGACACAGGAAAAGCTGGTGAAGGGTCTGGAGAAGAGGAGTGGCTGAGGGGATTGGGATTATTTGATCTGCAGAAGAGGATGCTGAGGGGAGACATCAGTGCTCACTGAGGGTCGGGGTGAGGTGAGGGTTGGTCTCCTCCCAAGGAACAAGTGACAGGATGAGAGGAAATGGCCTCAAGTTGCACCAGGGGAGGTTTAGGTTTGCTATTAGAAGAAACATCTTCACTGAAAGGGTTGTAAAGGACTGGCACAGACTGCCCACAGAGGTGGCTGAATCCCCATCCCTGAAGGTGTTTAAAAGAGGCAGAGATGTGGTGCTGAGAGACATGGTTTAGCAGCAGCCTTGGCAGAGGTAGAGGATGCTTGGGCTGGATGATCTGCAGGACCTTTTCCAACCCAAATGATCCTATGAGATGAGACAGATTTAATTCAACCTTTTCCTCTTCCCCTTCCGTCCATGCAGAAGTGAGGAAACTGAAACTGGGCCCAGGCCAATCAAAGTTCCTGCTGCTAAATTATAGAGTCACAGAATGGAGCAGGCTGGCAGAGAGCTCCAAGCTCCTCCAGCCCAACCTAGCCCCCAGCCCTGCCCAACCAACCAGACCATGGCACTCAGTGCCCCAGCCAGG
>WAAF01006470.1:250147-260420 GCA_013400475.1 Tricholaema leucomelas | reverse complement strand
CACCTTCCAGCACCTCAACATCTCTCTGCAATGGAGGAGCCCAGACCTGGACACAGCACTCAAGATGGGTCAGATCAGAGGTCAAGTGAGTCTGCCATGATTTCCACATGGTTCAGGCCAAGGGGAGAGCTGGAGGTTGCCAATGGCCTTCAGACCAGTGCAGAATTGATCTCTACACTCAATTCCCTACTTCTTGTTTTAATGCCCAGTCAGCTCCACAGCTTGTCTCATAAATCTCTGTTTCCAAAGGATCACAGCCTGGTGGCTTATCTCTGGTATGTGCTACCCCATGTTTTCCCCACTCATGGCATATTAGCCTCACACAGGTGGGGAGAAATCCAAATAAACATTATCAAACAAGGGCATCAAATATTTAGTGTAGAGGTTTCTGAGTGCTTCAGGATGAGTGGGACTGTTTAGATATCAAATGTTCTCCTGCCAGGTCAAATGAAGCACTGCTGAGTAATGGCTGAGTTTCCCCAACCACCTTTGGCCATCAGTGCATTATCACCTCTGCCCTTTAACTTTCTGTCCAGGGCAAGAATCACTTTCTTAATCCAACATCTCAGCCTAAAGCTGTTGCAGCTGAGACAGGGGATTGTTTACAGAAGGTGCTGGCTCCCTCCCCTCCACCTGGTTTCTGTCTGGGCCACGCTGTTAGGGATGAGGGCAATGCATCATTTATCTTGGCCTCATTTCACAGGCAGGTCCTGCTGTCACTGTGCTGTTGGTGTCTGGAGGTGCAGCATCCTGATAAGCACTTTCTGCTCTCCAGTGGGGAGCAGCCTCCCAGCAGTCAGCAGATGATCTGTGCTCTGCCTGATACCCCCCTGGTGCACAGAGTGCTGCAGGACATGGGATCCAGCTGGCAGGGGCTAACTGGAGTTTATGCAAAAGGGTCAAGTGGTTCTTGTGTTCAAGGGACCAACAGATATTAAATGTTGGGGGGATTCTTTCTCTTCTCCTTTGCTTTTTTCCCCTTCCTTTTCCTTCCACTTTTCCCCACCCATCCTAGGAAAAAGGCTGGAGGGAGCTATGGGAAACTGTTCCAATCTTGAGGCTGATTTGAACCCTGCTGCCAGGCAAATAAAAGGAGTTCTTTGCTTGGGAAGGGGCTTAGGGTTTCAAAAGCAAATGAGCAAGCAGCTCTTTAAAGATGGACTTTTAAAGTGGTTGCTGTTAGAAGCAGCACAAGTGAGAAGCAGCATCCATGCTATAGAATCAGAGACTGGTTTGGGTGGGAAGGGACCTTAAAGATCACCTTTCCAGCCCCCCTGCCAAACACCATCCATGTCACAGAATCATAGATTGGTTTGGGTTTTGGGTTGGAAGGGACCTTAGAGATTATCCAGTTCCAACTCCCCTGCCATGGGCAGGGACTCCTCCCACTAAAGCAGCTTGCTCGAGGCCCCATCCAGCCTGGCTTTCAGCACTTCCAGGCTTGGAGCTTCCACAACTTCTCTGGGCAACCTGTTCCACTGCCTCACCACATTCCTGGGGAAGAGTTTCTTCCTCATGCCTCACCTAAATCCAGCTCCTTCCACTTTGAAGCTGCTACTCTTGTTCTGTCACTTCATGCCTTTGTAGCAAGTACCTCTCCAGCTCTCCTGCAACCCCCTTCAAATCCTGGCAGGCTGCTCTAAGCTCTTCCTGGAGCCTTCACTTCTGCAAGCTGAACAATCCCAACTCTCTCAGCCTGCATCACAGGGGACTGAGACCATCTGGTGACACAGTGAGGGAGGAGGAGAGGAAATGTTGGGGCACAGAGGTTTGCAAAGCTTCTAAACCTGCACTCTGAGGGGCACAAAGCAGCCTTGAACTGATGGGTGCCAGGGAGGAAGCTGTGGATAGGTGATTTGATAATTGCATTTGCAGAGGTTTCTTGTACCTTGCAGCACAGCAGCTGCTGCTGTGGCTCCTGAAGAGAGCCTCGCACCAGGAGGAGCAATGCTCTGACCTGGTTCCAATTTTCTGACACAGTAATTCCTGCACATCCCTTTGGACAAGATGTTTGCTCTTCTCTGGGCTCTGTCAGGAGAAAGTGAATGGAGTGGTGATGAAAAAGCTCAGATTCCAGTTTCAAGGCTTATTTTGTGGAATATTGTCTCTGGGGCCAGAGTGGCTGAGAGCAGCCAGGCAGAGAGGGCCCTGGGGGTGCTGGTAGATAGTAGGCTGAAGATGAGCCAGCAGTGTGCCCAGGTAGCCAAGAGAGCCAATGGCATCCTGGGCTGGCTCAGGAGCAGTGTGGGCAGCAGGACAAGGGAGGTTCTTGTGCCCCTGTGCTCAGCACTGCTCAGGACACCCCTGGAGTGCTGTGTCCAGTTCTGGGCTCCTCCATTGCAGAGAGATGTTGAGGTGCTGGAAGGTGTTGAGAGAAGGGCAGCAAGGCTGGGGAGGGGCCTGGAGCACAGCCCTGTGAGGAGAGGCTGAGGGAGCTGGGGGTGTGCAGGGTGGAGGAGAGGAGGCTCAGGGCAGAGCTCATTGCTGCCTGCAGCTCCCTGCAGGGAGGCTGTAGCCAGCTGGGGTTGGGCTCTGCTGCCAGGCCCCCAGGGACAGAAGAAGGGGCCAGAGGCTGAAGCTGTGTCAGGGCAGGGTCAGGCTGGATGTGAGGAGGAAGTTGCTGGCAGAGAGAGTGATTGGCATTGGAATGGGCTGCCCAGGGAGGTGGTGCAGTGCCCATGGCTGGAGGTGTTGAAGCCAAGCCTGGCTGGGGCACTGAGTGCCATGGTCTGGGTGGTTGGGCAGGGCTGGGTGCCAGGTTGGGCTGGAGGAGCTTGGAGCTCTCTGCCAGCCTGCTCCATTCTGTGATTTGCAGCCACACAGTCAGGTGCTGGCCTCGGCTGTGTCTATCTCACATCACACAGAGCTCACTGCTTGCTGTGGGGCAGCAGCACTTTGTACAAGGGATGAGGGCTGGAGGGAGGTGGAGGAGCTGTGATCCCTTTTCACTAACAAACTCCACTCCCAGGATTCAGCCTTCTGCTGTCCCTCTCCCTCTCTGCCAGCATTTTTACCTGTGCCACCCTCGTTCACCGTGGTGGGAAGAGGATAGAGGACACAGGTCACATGGAAAGGACAAGGCAAGCGAAGCCCAGGCTGAAAGGCTTTCAAATGCTCTCTGTTCAACCCACACTTGCCTGCTGCTCTCATCATATTGATTTCCCTGTCCTCAACAAGTGCTCTTGGCTGCAGAGGGGCTGGCTGAGGCTTTGAAAGCTCAGAGTAACTAATATCTTGTGTCAGTTTGTGGCAATTCATAGAGAGAGAAATGGCAAAGCAGGAATCTGAGCCCAGGCTGCTGGCTTGGCTTGAAAAAAAAGCAGCTGTGTCAGGAGGATGACAAAGATGGTCATGGCCCCATCCCCCACAGCACAGCCTGGTCGTCCTCAGCAAGATGAATGTCAGGGTTTTGCCCAGCTGTTGGGGCACTTCACGAAGCCCTGAGCAGTCAGGCTGCAGCTGGCTGAAGGGGCAGAGCAGGATTTACCGGGGTTAAGAGAGCTGGAGAGGAGAAGGGCTGCAGCAGAGGGCAGTCGGTGGTGCGAGGAGGGACTGCTGAGAGCTGTCAGGCTTGGCTGTAAGGCACAGGAGGGGATGGCAGCACAGAGATCTGCAGGAAGAGGTCGTTGCCGTCGTGTCAGATCTGGGGTTGTGAGGTGGCTGGAGCAGCCCCCAGGGCAGCTGCAGAGAGAAACTGAAGGTAGAAGTCCTGCCCCAGTAGCTGCAATGTGTCCTCTCATGGCTCCAGGCAAAGGACCAAGCTTTGTGGCAGCTGGAGAGGTGGAGTTCTGTGGAGGTGAAATCTTCTTCTTTTTGAGGGTGAGCTCATTTCAGAGAACAGGGAATCAGAGGATCACAGAATCAGAGGATCACAGAACCAAGGAATCACAGAATCAGAGGATCACAGAATCAGAGGATCACAGAACCAAGGAATCACAGAATCAGAGGATCACAGAATCAGAGGATCACAGAACCAGGGAATCAGAGAATCACAGCATCACAGAACTGCCAGGGTTGGAAGGGACCTCAAGGATCATCTCAGCTCCAATCTCCCCTGCCATGGGGCAGGGACACCTCACACTAGATCAGGTTGCTCAGAGCCACATCCAGCCTGGCTTTAAGAACTTCCAGGGATGAGGCTTCCACCACCTCCCTGGGCAACCTGTTCCAATGTCTCACCACCCTCATGGTGAAGAACTTCTCCCTAACATCCAGTCTGAACCTACTCCCTTCCAGTTTTGCTCCACTCCCCCTAGTCCTATCACTACCTGACACCCTAAAAAGTGCCTCACCTTCCCCAAGTCAAAGCCATCATTTAAAGGTGAAATCTCAATCACTTGGCTGTGGAGGCTGTTTGGGCCACCTGCTCCTCTGCCTTTAGTGCTGCTTACTCCTTCCAGGATGTATCTGGAGAGGAAAAGCAAGCAGGTGAGCAGACAGTGCTTTAGGACTTCAAGTTGCTGCCTGTCATACTAATAGCCCAATGCCTTTTACATAAGAACAAGCAGCAACAGCAAATTCATCAGCAGATCTGACCAGAGGGACTCATCTCTGCTAACTTTAGATGCTTACCCCATGTGTTGTCACCCAGTCCAGCCACCCAGACTCATTGCAGAGCTGGTGGAGAGCAATTGGCACAGTTCAGCTAAACTCTGGCTAGGCAGGAGATGAGTGTGGAACTTTGTGCTCAGCTTTGGGGCCCTCACTCCAAGAAGGACATTGAGGGGCTGGAGCTGATGCAGAGAAGGGCAGGGAAGTTGGTGAAGGGTCTGGAGGACAGGGCTGGTGAGGAGCAGCTGAGGGAACTGAATGAGGCTGGATGAGGCACTGGAGGCTGAGTGAGGCACTTAGTGCCAGGGTTTAGTTAACCAGAAGGGTTAGGTGATAGGTTGGACTCGATCAGGTCTTTCCCAACCTGCTTAATTCTGTGATTCTCTGAACTGGGAGTTGTTTAATCTGGAGAAGAGGAAGCTGTGGGGAGACCTCACTGCTCTCAGCAGAGGAGGCTGAGGGGAGACCTCTCAGCAACACCTCAAGATGAAGTTGGAGCCAGGTGGAGGTTGGCCTCTTCTCCCTAGCGAGTGAAGGAATGAGAGGAAATGGGCTCAGGTTGCACCAAGTGGGGTTTAGGTTGGGTTGTAGAGGAAACTGCTTCACTAAAAGGGCTCTCAAGCACTGGAACAGGCTGCCTGTGGAGGTGGCTGAATCCTCTCCCCTGAAGGTGAGATGTGGCTGAAAGTTATTCTAAGGCTTTGAATAGTTTCTGACCTGTCCTGGATGGAGTTCTGGGTGGAAAAGGACATTTTCTTTTAGAACTGGGATGGTTTCCCTTACACTGTCAAAGCCTTTTGGAGCAAGGAGCAGCATCTCCCAGACCTGGAGCCTGCCCTTCTCCACACTGACACTCCACCACGCTGACAAGACTGAGGATTTGTGTTGTGGACACCTGATTTTGCAGACAAGATGCAGATAAACAGCAGCAGCCCCTCTTGAAGCAGACAGCAGCATCTCCAGATAAACTGTCACCACTTGTGTCGTGCCCAGCTTCACTGTCACCAGAGCAGGAAATGCCTCAAAGCCTGGGAAAAACACATTCCCCCCTTGCCCTCCTCTGGGCTCCCAGAGTTCAAAACCATGGAACTTCTCTCTCTGATGTTTTCCTTTTGAGCTAAGGAGGGCTGAGGTTGGTTCCTCCTTCTCTGTCCAGGTATGGTTAGGGTGCACAAAGCTCTAAAGGATTCCAGTTTCTGGGAGTGGAGGTTGGTTCTGAGAGGTCAGAATCGTCCAGGTTGGAAAAGATCCTCAGGATCACCAAATCCAACCTAAACAATCAGGAAGTTTCCAGTTCTTGCTCTGCCACTCTGTGGGAGTCTTGGACATCAGGTTGGATGCATAAGGGTGGTATGGAGAGAGGTGATTGTGCCTTTGTACTCAGCAACAGTGAGGCCATTCCAGAATCCTGGGATCAGTTTTGGGCCCCTAACCTTAAGAAGAACATTGAGGAGCTGGAGCAGGTCCAGAGAAGGGCAATGAATTTATCATAGGATCATAGAACCAAGCAGGTTGGCAGAGAGCTCCAAGCTCCTCCAGCCCAACCTGGCACCCAGCCCTGCCCAACCAACCAGACCATGGCACTCAGTGCCCAGCCAGGCTTGGCTTCAACACCTCCAGCCATGGGCACTGCACCACCTCCCTGGGCAGCCCATTCCAATGCCAATCACTCTCTCTGCCAACAACTTCCTCCTCACATCCAGCCTGACCCTGCCCTGACACAGCTTCAGCCTCGGTCCCCTTCTTCTGTCCCTGGGGGCCTGGCAGCAGAGCCCAACCCCAGCTGGCTACAGCCTCCCTGCAGGGAGCTGCAGGCAGCAATGAGCTCTGCCCTGAGCCTCCTCTCCTCCACCCTGCACCCCCCCAGCTCCCTCAGCCTCTCCTCACAGGGTTTATCATCCTCTTCTGCCCAGGCAGACTGCAAGCCTGATTTTCACTGCTGCTAAGGGTCTCTTTGTCTAAATTCCTTTTGCAAACACTTCATTTGCACAGGGTTTAGTTTTTTTCTTTGCTCTCCTAAGCCAGAGAACTGCAAATGCAGCTTCATGTAAATGAGAATCAGGCCCTCAGAACCAACACCCCCCATGTCTGCAAAGCGTTTGCCCAAGCTTCAGTCCTCCCAAAACATCTGCTGAGGGGAGAGGGGGGGAGAAATAATATTAAAACCCATCGCTGAGCTTTGGCAGTTGAGGGTTTGGGGTAGGGTTGGGTGGGTGTGTGTGTGGGGGGGTGTTTGAAAAGCCACATCAAGGTCTTCTGAAGGGCTTTGTGGTGGCTGCTCAGCTTATTGCCAGGGAGTGCATTTCTTTGGGCAGCATCCCAGGGAGATGTGGACTGGAGCAGAGATTAAAGCATGAGTGGATTGTGAAATATGCAGAGCCTGGTTTGATGTAACCAGGTGGAGCCTGTCCAGTGCTCAGAGGTTGGTGGGGTGGGGGGGGTCTGGTTTTAGCTCCCTTTGTTAAACAGCTCAGTTTTCTCACTTCTTACTTGGAAAAGAAACTTATTCTTTCTCCCCTCCCCATCACCCCCAACCATTTCTCCTCTGTGGTTTACAAGAGGTCAGCAGAGCTGAGCCAACTCACATCAGCTCAAAGCTGAGTTCTCTCAACTGCTGTTTTCTCAGCAGTGCTGTGCCGCACACCTGAGTTCCAAGCAGCTTCCCGACCTCTGCAGGTCTTCCTAAAAAGCCACAGGCAGCTTTGTTGGGCTTTTGTCTCCTCTTTCCACGACTCCTTTCTTGTTTTGTCTCTTCCCTTTTGTCTCGGCTGCATTTGTTTTGGTCTGCAGCCAAAGCTTCTGATTGCTCCATTCGTGGCTTAGGTGCCCAGAGAAACAATTTGAAAGAGGAGAAACCTGCCCCACGGGCACTGTGAATCCACCACCCACCTGGGAAGAGATCGAAGGCCTATTCCCTGAGAAGCTTGGCAGGCAAAGTGCTCATTCCCTTCTCTTTCCTCCATCTGGATGCATCCCTGTGACATTGTGGGTGCCATGGACAGAGGCACTGAGTGCAGCCTGGGCAGGTTTGCTGCCCACACCAAGCTGTGTGGTGCAGCAGCCAGGCTGGAGGGCAGGGATCCATCCAGAGGGAGCTGGGCAGGCTGCAGAGGTGGGCACAAGCCACCTGGGCACTGCTGCCTCCTCTTCAGCTCCTCTCTCCCAGCACCCCCAGGGCCCTCTCTGCCTGGCTGCTCTCAGCCACTCTGGCCCCAGCCTGTAGTGCTGCTTGGGGTTGTTGTGGCTAAAGTGCAGAACCCTGCACTTGGCCTTGTTCAGTCTCATCCCATTGCCCCCTGCCCACCCATCCAGCCTGGCCAGGTCCCTCTGCAGGGCTCTGCTACCCTCCAACAGCTCCACACTGCTCCTAGCTTGGTGGGTTTCGATTGACTGCAGGGAGATGGAGACTCCACCACCTCTCTGGGCAGCCTGCTCCAGAGCTCTACCACCCTCAAAGTCCAGAAGTTCCTGGTTGTGTTTAGATGGAGCTTTTTGTGTTCAGTTCTGTGCCTCAGTCACGTTGTGCACACAGACAGGATGTGACTGCAGCCTTAGCAAGAGCTTGGAAAAGAATCCAGAGCCTTTCTAAGCCTGCATGGTGTTGGAGTTCAAACACTGCTCACTTCTGCCCACAGAGACTGCAAGGCTGTCAACAAGCCCTCAGCAGGAATCTCGCTTGGCTCTGCAGAAGGGGGATGCTGGGTGCTTGGCACAAAGAATCCCAAGAGCTGTGCAGGAATCAAAGCAACTCAGCCAAGAGAAAAGGGGGGAAAAAAGAACCTCAGTAAAGCTTTGCTTGTGTTGAGTGAGACAGCAAAGAGAGGCACGAAATGAAGTCAGGAGAAATGTCTGCCATGGCAGCTGAGGACTTGTCCATCAGTCTGCTGGGTGCCTTTGCCCTTTGCAAATCCTCAGTGGAGATGCCTTCTCCTTGCTTTCAGTTCAGAAGTTGCCAGGAGGCAACTGGCTAGGATTTGGGACACCTCTGAGAGTCTTTGAAGGATGAGGTCATTTCCCCTTCCCCCTCCCCAAAGGCAGATATTCCTCAGCACAGTTATTCCTCTGGAAGATTTGGGTGGTTTGGGCTTTTTTTTTTTCCTCTTTCCCTTTTGGATATGCCAAAGATGGGAGGAAAGAGGCAGGGGAGGGGGAGGGGGGGGGAAAGGTAAAGAAAAAAAGCAGGAGACATTTCAGAGGTGAAACTGGCCAGCTGGCAGTTGATTTATGAAGTGCTGAAAAGCATCTTTGGAGCTGTCATTTATCTTAAAGCTCTCAGCCTAAATAAACAAAGATTCTCCCCCACCCCCCCTCACCCCCCAGTCCCCCTTTCCTAATTATAGTTACAGTAGAAAGAACCCCAAAGCCTAAGAGCTGGCACCTGAAAGCAACACCCTTCAGCCACCCAGCCCATGCCCCCTTCAGCCACCCAGCCCACAGATGCTCCCTGGTGGATCCATACATTTTTTAGCCCTCCCTGCATCCAGTTAACTTGGTCCTGCTCTCTCCTTCGACTTCCAAAAGGGAAATCAGGTCCAAAAAAGCAACAGGGAAATCAAATCAAAAGCAAGAGAGCCATCTCAGTCCTGCTGAGGAACTGCAGAGCCACAGCAGGCACCTTCGGTGCTTCTGTGCTCCACAGCCTCCCTGGGCAAACCTGTGCCAGTGTCTCACCACCCTCAACCAGTGCCAGTGTCTCACCACCCTCACTGCAAAGAACTTCTTCCTCACATTCAGTTTCAATCTCCCCTCTGCCAGTTCAAACCCATTCCTCCTCCTCCTCCTCCTCCTCCTCCTGTCACCACCAACCCTTGTCAATAGTCCCTCCCCAGCCCTCCTGTAGCCCCCTTCAGATCCTGGAGGGCCACTCCAAAGTCTCCTCCAAGCCTTCTCCTCTCCAGGCTGCAGAGCCCCAACTCTCTCAGCCTGTCCTCAGAGCAGAGCTGCTGCAGCCCTCTGAGCATCTTCATGGCCTCCTCTGGACTCACTCCAACAGTTTGATCTCTGTTGCTGCTCAGTTTGAACCCATCCTGCTCCACATCTCTCTGTTCTGCTTTCAGGGAGAGCAAGGACAGGTTTGACTTCCCCCCCACACCTCTTCCTTCTCCCCTCTCTTTTCTTTGCACCCAACAATCCCAATCGCTAATCTCAGCCTCCCCAAACCACACCAGGTCAAAACCTTTGCTCTATCAGCTTGGTTGAGACCTGCTGTACCTTTGATCAGTTTCTACCTCTCCTTTGTGCCTTCTCCAGAATTTGTGAATCAGATAACTCCTCCTGGCTAAGAGATAAGTGAGTCCAGACGCCCCAAACCGCCCCAGAAAGCAGAGGAGATAAAGTTGGGCATTCCACAGGCAGGAAATCTGGATCCTTGTCCAGCAGAGCTGTGTTTGGGGTGGGTGGGAGCTGTTAATTGTTGGGTTTTAAACACAACATCCTCTATCAGCTCATTTCTGAGCAGCAGCCAGAAGCACATCTCTGAAGAGAAAATACAGGGAGAGGGAGAGGAGAGCCAGAGCCGAGAGTGAGGAGTGGGAAACATTCCGTGGGGATAGGATGAGCTGAAGCTGTTGCTCTCCTGAGAGCTACCCTCAGGATATGCGGAGCTGGGCGAGGGCTGGACTGCACCTGCTGGGTGTGCTGTGAGGAGGTGACAGAAGGTAAAGGGGGAAGGGAGGGGGAAGAGGGAAACAATGGAAAGAAGGGGAAAGAAGGGGAAAAAGGG
>WAAF01006470.1:222890-244007 GCA_013400475.1 Tricholaema leucomelas | reverse complement strand
AAGAAAGAAAGAAAAGAAGGAAGAGAAAGGAAAAGGGGAAGAAAGCAGAGGAGGGAAAGGAGGAGAAAGGAGGGGGGGGAAAGAGAGAGAAAGGAGGGGGGGGAAAGAGAGAGAAAGGAGGGGGGGGAAAGAGAGAGAAAGGAGGGGGGGGAAAGAGAGAGAAAGGAGAGAAAGATTAAAGCAAGAAAAAGAAAGAGGAAGAGGAGGAGAAAAGAAAGGTAAGGCTGAAACATATGGAGGAGGCTCCGCTCTGGGGCAGAGTTAATCTCCCAGAGATGAGTGAAGCTGCTCTAATTGCTTCATTCTCCTCCCACTTTCCCCATTAGCTTCCAGGGAGAAGCCTCCAGGTGCTAACTGGAGTGGGAGGACTTTATCAGCTGCACCCTTCAGACACGCACCCCCCTGACGCTTCTGCCGTTCAGCTTCCTCGCTGGTACCAAAAGGAAAGAAAACATCTCCCCACCTCCCCCCGAGATGTTGAGAACCTCAGGGGGGGTCCCAGCATGGGAGTCTGAATCTGCTGCTTCATGACTTTGTTAGAGAATCCCAAGGAAGTCCAGAGATGCAGGCTGGAAGGTCCTCAGATCCTTGCCAGCACGGAAACATCCCCTAGGGAATCTCAAGCACCACATCAGCTCCTTGCAGCAGGGGATCTGTGGAGCTGCAGGGCTTGTGCTGGGGCAGTGGCCAGAGGCTCTGCTTTGCCTGCCAGCCCTTCCATCTGGCTGTGCTGGAGAGCACTGGGAGCCACCAGGCAGAGCCAGCTGCAGTGGAGAGGGAGCAATGTTTCACCAGTCTGTCAACATGTCATTAGGCTCTCGTGAGGGAACACGGAGCAGAGGGGTGTGGGGAGGGGGAGAGGGGGGAGAAAGAAAGAGAAAAAGGGGCAGAGGAACTGACAGAGTATTGGAGAGATGGAGAGGCTGGTGCCAATGCCATGTAAATCACTGCCAAGGGGAGAGCTCCATCAAACACAAGGCCAGTGCCATAAATCAGCCCATAATTAGGTGCAAAGAGAAAGCTTTAACATCCTCATCAAATTGATTAATACATCTCGTGGCTCAGGACAGATGTAGATGGTGTTTATGAACAACTGCAAAGCAGCCAAAGCTGCTTCTGGGGCAGGAAGGGAGAGGGGAAAGAAAAAAGGGAGCTGGAGGAAGGAGTGATGGATCTGAAAACAGAAGCTCCTCTCCTCTTCATCACCACCTTCTCCTGAGCAAGGGTTGAGGGTCCCCCCTGCCTCCAAAGCTGATCTGCCTGCAGGGTTAGTGGAAATGAAGTGGTTAATGTAAAGCACAGCATGGAAAGGTTTTGTTTCAGGGGCTGATCCCAAACTATCAGTGCTAACGAGCATCTTCCCATTGATTCTGGGGCAATTTGGTTTAGGTCGTTAGTAACCAGGGCTGGGGTGAAGACAGTAAAGGGAGAGCTGCTGGCTAGGAGAGAGCAGAGAGAGGAAGGAAGAAAAGATGAGAGGTCTGAGCCCTGCTCACATTCGACTCAGCAAAGCTACCACTGAGTGGAGTGAGTCAAAGATTCATAGAGCCACAGAACTGGGTTGGGATTGGGTTGGAAGGGATCTTCAAGATCATGGATGAGGCACTTAGTGCCATGCTCTGGTTGACTGGCTAGGGCTGGGTGCTAGGTTGAACTGGATGATCTTGGAGGTCTCTTCCAACCTGGTTGGTTCTATGACCATCCAGTCGTAGAGGTGGATGGGGGCACCTCCCAGGGTGCCCCCTCCCACCTCCACAGGGACACCTCCCACCTGTGCAGGGTGCTGAAGGTCTCATCCACAAGGAGGGAGCATCCACAGCTTCCCTGAGCAATCCCTCCCAGTGCTGCTCAGATGTTCTGTTCCAGAGAGGAGGTCAACAACAGGAGGAGCAGAAAAAGGTGGGGAAAATGTTCCCAGCACTCAGACCTTGGTGTCAGTTGTGACTGTGAGACAAAGCAGAGCTAGAAAGTGTGAGAGTTCCAGGCCACCCTTGTAGCTTTCCATCCAAAGCTTTCTACAAACCATCTGCAACTTTTCAGCTTCTAGAAGCAAGCCCAAACATTGAAGGAATCTGGTTCTGGTACTTGCCATGTGGTCTGCTTGAAAGAGGTGTTGAAGCCAAGCCTGGCTGGGGCACTTAGTGCCATGGTCTGGTTGATTGGTTGGGCTGGGTGCTAGGTTGGACTGGCTGAGCTTGGAGCTCTCTTCCAACCTGCTTGATTCTATGGAGCCTCCAGCACCTCCCTGGGCATCCTGCTCAGCATCCACATAGTAAAGAATCACAGAATGTCAGGGGCTGGAAGGGACCTCCAAAGCTCATCTGGTCCAGCCTCCCTGCCAGGGCAGGATCACCTAGAGCAGATCACACTGGAATGCATCCAGGTGGGTCCTGAATATCTCGAGAGAGGAAGACTCCACAACCCCTCTGGGCAGCCTGTTCCAGGGCTCTGTCACCCTCACAGGGACAAAAAACTCTTCATGTTATAATGAAACTTTCTATGCCTCAGCTTCCACCACTGCCCCTTGACCTTAGTGGAGGCCATGACTTAGAATCCTTGAACACAGGTTGGAAGGGTCCTCAAGGATCATCTGGTCCAACCTTTCTTGGGAAAGGACACCCAGCAGGCCAGGGACAGGAGATGGAGCAGACCCCAACTCTTTGAACCCCATGCTCAGTGCTCTCCACTCCCCTTCCCCCCCCCAGACTACACTGCCTGGCACACAGAAGCTGTTCTGGGGTGTTGAGAGACAGCCTTCAGCTCTCAGCCTGACTGGACAGCAGGGATCTCCCTCTCCTGCTGGGAGAGGCTGGTAAAAGGTCTGGGATTTACAAGTGAGGTGTCTCCACTGGAGTGACAAGATACTTAACCCCTCAGCCCTCAGGAGTTACAGACAAGATGCGGTGTCCATGTGTCAGCAAATAACTCAGAGCTGAAAGGGTTGCACCAAGCAGCTCCTCTGGAGCAGCTCCCTTTGGGAAGGCACAGGTTGGCTTGGTTCAAAGCTCTGCTCTGCTTCCAGCCCCACGTGGAGCTGCAGTGAGTTGTTTCATGGGATCCAGGCAAAAGTAAAGAGGGGAAAAATGAATCCAAATCCTTCCAGAGAAACAGCACAAGGCTGATTGACTGGCAAGAAGCACCCAAGAAAGGGACACTTCATAGGGAGCTTTTAAACACCACTGGTTCTGAGGACCTTTAACCTCCCTGTATTAATCTTGGCAGACAAAGGCCTTGCCCATGTGTCATTATGGCAGCAGGATAAGAGCCCAGCAGACTTAAGAGGTTCTGAAAGCTGCTCCCTGAGAGCTCACCAACAGACCACAGACTCTAGAGATGCCAGCAGCAAGGGGTGAGCCACCAAAGGGATTTGGTCATCTCCTGTCTGCCTTGGAGAGGAGTTGGAGAAGGAAAAGCAGTTTTAGAATCATATAATTCCAGCATGGTAGGGATTGGAAGTGACCTTTGGAGCTCAGCCAGTCCAACCCCCCTGCACCAGCAGGGCACCCACAGCAGCTTGCCCAGCAGCACAATGACCAGGGTGGGTTTCTTGAACCTCTGTGCTGGCAGAGGTCTAGGCTGGATGTGAGGAGGAAGTTCCTGGCAGAGAGAGTGATTGGCATTGGAATGGGCTGCCCAGGGAGGTGGTGGAGTGCCCCTGGCTGGAGGTGTTGAAGCCAAGCCTGGCTGGGGCACTTAGTGCTGTGAGTTAGTTGATTGGCCAGGGCTGGGTGCTAGCCTATGACTCTGTGACTCTCTGATTCCCTGTGTCCATGATTCTATAAGCCTGTGACTCTACAACTCCATGATTCTGAGCCTATGAGTCTTATTCCATGACCCTCTGAGCCTGTGACTCTATGGTTCTGTGATTCCATGACTCTTCAGTTTCATGAGTCTATGATTCTGTGACTCTGAGATTCCACATTTCCATGATCCCATCCCATGATCCTATAAGTCTATCACTCTACAATTCCATGATTCTGAGCCTATGACTCTGATTCCATGACCCTCTGAGCCTAGGACTCTGATTCTATGATTCCATGACTCTCTGATTCCATGAGTCCATGTTTCCATGATCCTATCAGCCATAGATCTACAATTCCATGATTCTATGATTCCATGATTCTATGACTCTATGATTATCACAGAGGGACCTGGGACTGTTCAGTGTGGAGAAGAGAAGGCTGAGGGTAGACCTTGTTGCTCTCTACAGCTCCTTGAAAGGAGGTTGCAGGGAGGTGGGAGTTGGTCTCTGAAAGGAGGTTGCAGGGAGGTGGGAGTTGGTTTCTTCTCCCTAGCATTGGGTGATAGAAGGAGAAAAAGATGGCCTGGAATTGTGCCAGGAGAAGGTTAGCTTGGACATGAGGAACAATTTCTTTGCTACAGGAGTGGTCAGGCTTTGGAACAGGCTGCTCAGGGAGGTGGTGGAGTCACAATCCCTGGTGGTGATCAAGAAACCTGTGGCCATGGCACTTGGAGACATGGCTTAGTTGTCATGTTGGTGCTGGGTGCACAGTTGGATTTGATGTTCTTAGAGGTGTTCCAGCAGCATGTAGCCTTGGCACTTTAGGTTTGATGGCCATGGTGGTGTTGATGATCTCAGAGGGCTTTTCCAACCCAAACAACTCTATAACAACACAACATTACTCTCCCAGTAGTGAGCTCTCAGTTCAGCCAAGTAATTAAGCTCATCATAAGCAAGCAAGCAGAAAGAAGCAGCTAAGCATAGAGGAGCTCAGCCTAAGAGGCCAAACCAGCACCCACAGGTGATGTTAAAGTCATCATCAAGTCTCTATCCTAGCCAACCGGGGGGCCACCAGGCCCCCCGGCCTTTAGATCCCCTCCACCACTCACCCAGTGCATACCCCTGGGGACTCACCAGTGATGATGGGAGGAGGATCCCTCTGCCCATTCGGGCAACCTTAGGGCTTCTGCCCTTCCTGGGGCTGATTATAAAGGGGAGTGGGCAGGGAAGGCAAAGTGGACACACCTGGGGGGGGGAGGAGACTGCAGCAGCACCCAGATTAAAAGGGGAGTGGGCAGGGAAGGCAAAGTGGACACACTTTGGGGGGGGAGGAGACTGCAGCAGTACCCAGATTAAAAGGGGGAGTGCTCTGGGTTTGGGGGATACAAGGGGAAAATGCAGTGTGGGGTGGGAAGGGGACAGATAGAGTGGGAAAGAGGTGGTGCTGAAAGGAGGGAGAAGGAGAGGAAATGTATGGGGATGAAAAGAGGAAGATAGGGAGAAATATGTGGAGAGGAAAGGAGTGAGATGGAAAGAAAAGGAGGAAGATGGGGGAAAGCAGATGGAAAGGAAATGAGGGAGATGGAGGGGAAGTGGGATAAAAAAGTAATACAAATGAAAACTGGACTGTAAGAAAGAAACAAAGGTGGTCCTGCTCTGGCAGGGGGTTGCACTTGGATGATCTTTTGAGGTCACTTCAGCCCCTACCGTTCTATTATTCCATGATTCTGTAATTCCATGACCCTATGACTCCATAAGTCCACAATTCCATGACCCTAGACTCTTCCTCCATCCCACAATTCTTTGTCTCTCTCCTTTTAGGCTCAGAAGCACAAAGCAAACAACACAAACTCCACCTTGCTGGAGAAGCAGACAGTAAGCAAGGCACCGACATTCGCCGCTCAACCTTTCAGCAGCCTTTTGCTTAATGTTTTCCTCACACCCAGGTAATAAAAGCAGAGCAACTCCTTCAGCAGCTCACAACCAGCCACACTCACCCATGTGGTGCTCTCTGCTCAGGGTTTTTTTTCTCTCCCCCCCCACCTTCTTACCTAATCAAGTTGGCTTAACCAATAATAAATCAAAGGGAGCTGCTGCAGCTCGTACAAGGCAGGCACAATCACAAGCTCCTAACCCTCACCTTCGAGATTTCCCTACAAGGCTCTCAACATCTGGAGCCCATTCAGGCCGAAGTGATGACAATTTCCAATAAGCATTAATGGGGGATCCTGCCCAGTCTCTACTCCCCAACTATAATTCAGTCTGTCTGTCCATCTGTCAGAGTTTCTGACAGGCAGAGCTCACACACACAGGAACAAACTACAGCTACACATTTCTTAATGAGCACATAATGAAGTCAACCTGCTGCCTTGCTGCTGGCTTGGCTGGCTTTTCTTGTTGAGCTTGGCTGATCATTCCCACCAGGCAGGTTTAGCTTTGCCCTACCAGCTCTGGGTGCCAGGAGTCTGTCAGGTCTACGACTACCTGAGGGGTGGTTGTGGCCAGGGGGAGGTTGCTCTCTTCTCTCAGGTGGCCAGCGCCAGAACGAGAGGACACAGCCTCAGGCTGCACCAGGGAAAGTTTAGGCTTGAGGTGAGGAGAAAGTTCTTCCCTGAGAGAGTCATTGGACACTGGAATGGGCTGCCCAGGGAGGTGGTGGAGTCGCTGTCCCTGGAGCTGTTCAAGGCAGGATTGGACGTGGCACTTGGTGCCATGGTCTAGCCTTGAGCTCTGTGGTGAAGGGTTGGACTTGATGATCTGTGAGGTCTCCACCAACCCTGATGATACTGTGAGACTGTGATGATACTACTATGAGTTGATAGAATCATGGAATGATAGAACCATAACATCCTGGACTCATAGGATCATGAAATCATGGATTCATAGGATCATAAAACCTTGGGATCATAGAATCATAAAATCATGGACTCACAGAATGATAAAATAATGGAATAATGGAATCATAAAACCTTGGGATCATAGAATCATAAAATCATGGAATGATAGAACCATAACATCCTGGACTCATAGGATCATAAAATCATGGATTCATAGGATCATAAAACCTTGGGATCATAAAATCATAAAATCATGGAATCATAGAATCATAAGATCATGGACTCACAGAATGATAAAATCATGGAATCATGGAATCATACAACCTTGGGATCATAGAATCATAACCTCCTGGACTCATAGAATCATAAAACCATGGAACCATAAAATCATAAAATCATGGACTCATAGAATGATAAAATAATGGAATCATAAAACCCTGGACTCATAGAATCATAAAACCTTGGGATCATAGAATCATAAAACCTTGGGATCACATAATCATAAAATCCTGGAATCATAGGATCATAAGATCATGGACTCATAGAATGATAAAATAATGGAATCATAGAATCATAAAACCTTGGGATCATAGAATCACAAAATCATGGAATCATAGAACCATAGAATTCTGGGCCCATAGAATCATAAACCCATGGAATCACAAAATCCTGTTTCCTCTTGTTCTATCACCTGATCCTAGGGAGAAGAGCCCAACCCCCACCTCACTCCAGCCTCCTGCCAGATGTTCTGCCCTCAGCCTTCTTTTCTGCAGGCTGAACCACCTCAGCTGCTCCTCCCCATCCCTATTCTCCAGACCCTTCCCCAGCCCTTTGCTGATACCTCCAACAAGATGAGGTTGCTCAAGGCCTCACCAGGTTTTGACCTCGATCAACACCTCTGGGCAGCATCTTCCTGAGGCCATTCCCTCTCCTTCTATCACCTGATACTAGGGAGAAGAGCCTGACCCCACCTCACTCCAACCTCCCTCCAGCTAGTTGTAGATTGCAAGGAGGTGACCCCTTCAGCCAGTCACTAGCAGTGTTCCCCAAGGATCAGTGCTGGGCCCAGACCTGTTCAACATCTTTACTGATGATCTGGATGAGGGGATTGAGTCCAGCATCAGTAAGTTTGCAGATGGCACCAAGCTAGGAGCAGCTGTGGAGCTGTTGGAAGGTAGGAGAGCCCTGCAGAGGGACCTGGCCAGGCTGGATGGGTGGGCAGAGGCCAAGGGGGTGAGACTGAACAAGGCCAAGTGCAGGGTTCTACACTTTGGCAACTACAACCCTAAGCAGCACTACAGGCTGGGGCCAGAGTGGCTGAGAGCAGCCAGGCAGAGAGGGCCCGGGGGTACTGGTAGATAGTAGGCTGAAGATGAGCCAGCAGTGTGCCCAGGTAGCCAAGAGAGCCAATGGCATCCTGGGCTGGCTCAGGAGCAGTGTGGGCAGCAGGACAAGGGAGGTTCTTGTGCCCCTGTGCTCAGCACTGCTCAGGCCACCCCTGGAGTGCTGTGTCCAGGTCTGGGCTCCTCCATTGCAGAGAGATGTTGAGGTGCTGGAAGGTGTTGAGAGAAGGGCAGCAAGGCTGGGGAGGGGCCTGGAGCACAGCCCTGTGAGGAGAGGCTGAGGGAGCTGGGGGTGTGCAGCCTGCAAGAGAGGAGGCTCAGGGCAGAGCTCATTGCTGTCTGCAGCTCCCTGCAGGGAGGCTGTAGCCAGCTGGGGTTGGGCTCTGCTGCCAGGCACCCTGCAGCAGAACAAGGGGACACAGCCTCAAGCTGTGTCAGGGCAGGGTCAGGCTGGATGTGAGGAGGAAGTTCCTGGCAGAGAGAGTGATTGGCATTGGAATGGGCTGCCCAGGGAGGTGGTGGAGTGCCCATGGCTGGAGGTGTTGAAGCCAAGCCTGGCTGGGGCACTTAGTGCCATGGTCTGGTTGACTGGACAGGGCTGGGTGCTAGGTTGGGCTGGATGAGCTTGGAGCTCTCTTCCAACCTGGCTGATTCTCTGATTCTATGATTCAGCCTCCTCTTCCCCAGGCTGAGCAGCTGTAACGGTGCAGGGCTTGCTGCTGCTGAATTTGACTTCGAGCACCTGAGCTGAGGAGTTCAGTGGGAGTTTCTTTCCTGCCCAGTTAAAATGACAAATTGGTACATGAGTGTTTAATGAAAGATGCTGGAAATGTCCATGAAGATCAGAAGAATCACCCCCTGGAATT
Source organism: Tricholaema leucomelas (assembly GCA_013400475.1). NCBI lineage: Eukaryota > Metazoa > Chordata > Aves > Piciformes > Lybiidae > Tricholaema lacrymosa > Tricholaema leucomelas. Next base: position 235,219 of record WAAF01006470.1, on the reverse strand, counting down.
GACAGGCAGGGCCATCTGCATCCCTGCCTCCCTATTAATTCCCTAACAATAAACGACAGGAGAGCCTAGAGGGTTAAAAGCTTAATTCAATCTCTTCCGTTCCTTCCAGGGGCTCTGTCTGCATGGGAAATGAGCAAAGCATTTATAAAACCTGTTCTTTTGCACCCTTGGCTCCTCTGGCTGGCTGCATGCAGCACCTATCAATCACGACCCCTCTCTCCACCGCGGCGCCGCCATGCATCACGCGGCCCTGCGGAGACGAACGATGTGCCTGCCTCTGACATCTGCCACCCAGATGGATGGCATCACACCCACTGCCCCTCCACGGGACTGCTGCCAAAGCTCACCTGGGCAAATTCAACCTGATCCCAGGTTTAGGAAGGTCCCTCTGCCCTGCCCTGGTGAGAGCTCATGGTGTTGGTAGGGCTGGAGTTACAGAGTGGTAGAGGTTGGAAAGGACCTCCAGAGATCATCCAGTCCAACCTTCTACTCTGCCCTGGTGAGAGCTCATGGTGTTGGTAGGGCTGGAGGTACAGAGTGGTAGGAGTTGGAAAAGACCTCCAGAGATCATCCAGTCCAACCTTCTACTCTGCCCTGGTGAGAGCCCATCTTGAGTACTGCCTTCAGTTTTGGGCTCCCCAGTTGATGAGGGACAGGGATCTGCTGGAGAAGATCCAAGGGAGGGCTATGAGGATGATGAGGAGAGTGGCGCACTGCCTGGTGAGGAGAGGCTGAGGGACCTGGGGCTGCTTAGAATGGAGAAGTGTGAGAGGGGATTGAATCAATGTCTATAACAATCTGAGGGCTGGGGGTCAGGAGGGGGGACAGGCTCTGCTCACTGCTCCCTGGGATAGTACAAGCAGCAATGGATGGAAGCTGCAGCACAGGAGGTTCCTGCTCAACACAAGGGGAACTTCTTGACTGTGAGGGTCCCAGAGCCTGGCACAGGCTGCCCAGAGAGGTTGTGGAGCCTCCTTCTCTGGAGCCTTCCCAGGCCTGTCTGGATGTGTTCCTGTGTGCCCTGAGCTAGACTGTGTGGTCCTGCTCTGGCAGGGGGTTGGACTCGACCACCTCTTTGAGTCCCTTCCGACCTCTGGCATCCTGTGAGCCTGAGATCCTCCCAAACTCTGCTGATGAATTTGGGGGCATTTTGTCACCTAAATTAGAGGTGAGCTAACACATTGGTGTAGAATCATGGAATGGTAGGGGTTGGAAAGGGACTTCTGGAGACCAGTCAGTCCAAATTGTCATAGGATCATACAATGGAAGGGGTTGGAAAGGACTTCTGGAGATCATCCAGTCTCACCCTCCTTCTAAAACAGGACAAGCACAGGAGCTTGCTCAGGATCACAAGAACCAGGTGGTTTGGAAGCTCTCCAGAGAAGAACACTACACAACCTCTCTGGGCAGCCTGCTCCAGGCCTCCAGCACCCTCACATCAAACAACTTTCTCCTCCTGCTCAGATGGAATCTCCTGAGGTCCAGGTTGAGGTCCAGTTTGTGCCCATTGCTCCTTGTGCTGTCCCTGGGCACCACTGACAGGAGTTTGGCCCCAGCCTCTTGCCCCCCACCCTTTAGCTCTTGCTGAGCATTGTTCAGATCCCTTCTGGGGCTGCTCTTCTGCAGGCTCAACAGCCTCAGGGCTCTCAGCTCTACTCCTTGCAGAGACACTGCAGGCTCTCAGCGTTTTGGTCCTCTGATGGACTCTTTCCAGTAGATCCCTGCCTCTCTCAAACTGGGAAGCCCAGAACTGGACCCAGCCCTCTAAATGTGGTTTCACCAGAGTAGGGGGGCAGGAGAACTCACTCAACCTGCTGGCCACACTCTTTTCATGCACCCCAAGGAGACCACTGGCCACCACTGAGTAGAGCACTCAGGAGATTGGGAGGAAGCTCAGAGCCAGGCTGGGGATTGGTTTCTCTCCTGCCTTCCCACTGAGCATCCCTTCAGGGGCAGTGCTCTCAGGCACTGTAATCTCTGTCCTGTAATCTCTGTCTGGATCAGGCCTTGATGGCAGCTTAATTAAAACAACAGTCAAGTCCATTCTGTTCCACATGGAGCTTGGAGGAAGCCTCAGACACAGATTTTCTTCACGCTCCAGTAAAGGGTGACAGTCTCTGTCCCTCTCTCTCTCCTCTTTGCTGCTGTGTTTATCTCTTCTGCTGAAACTGTAAATTCACAGGAAGCCAAGATGCCAAAACTGCCTCTTTTTGCTCTCTGCTCACATCTCCTCTCCCTTGCTGTGTTCCACACAGACCTCTCTACCTGTGGGAAAACTTAGACCTGGTACTGTTTAGAGTCTGAAGTTCACAAGGTGGCTCAAGCTCCAATTTTAATAGCAGAAGTAACTTTTTCAGGTGCTGGAGGGTGTCCAGAGAAGGGCAACAAAGCTGGGTCTGGAGAACAGGACTGGTGAGGAGCAGCTGAAGGAGCTGGGGTGGTTTAATCTGGAGAAGAGAGAGCTGAGGGGAGATCTTCTGGATCACTACAACTCCCTTAATGGAGGTTGGAATGAGGTGGGAGTTGGGCTCTTCTCCCTAGGATCAGGTGATAGAATGAGAGGAAATGGCCTCAAGTTGTGCCAGGAGAGGTCTAGGTTGGAGCTTGGGACCAATTCCTGCGCTGCAAGAGTGGTCAGGGATTGGAACAGGCTGCCCAGGGAGCTGGTGGAGTCCCCATCCCTAGAGGTGTGCAAGAAACTTTGTGGCCATGGCCCTTGGGGGCATGGTTTAATGGACATAGAATCAACCAGTTTGGAAGAGACCTCCAAGATCATCCAGTCCAACCTATAGATGGTGGAGCTGGCATGGTGGAGTTAGGTTGATGGTTGGACTGGATGAGCTTAAAGAGCCTCAACCTATAGATGGTGGAGTTGGCATGGTGGAGTTAGGATGAGCTTAAAGAGCCTTTTCCAACCACAGCAATTCCTTGCTGTCCTTGCTTATACCTTTCACTTTTCCATAGCTTGAGCCAGTGCTCATTAAAATCAGTGCAACCCTGCTGTAGACTCCTGTAGGCACTGGAACATGGTGAAGAAACCCCCATGAGCTCTGAAAGCTTTAGCTGATTGCTCTCCTGATGATGTGATGCTATGAAGGGAGCTTTTCTCTGTCTGTGAACCTGAACTCTGCACTAAAGTAAGGTGCAAATGTAAAGCAGAGCATCCCTCTGGAATAACTCATGTGCAGACAAGCCCTCCACAGTGGCATTAATTTCTGTGAAGGAGTGTTGCCAGCACTGATCCTTCAGGGCTCTTCTTGGAGAGAGAAGATTCATATCAAAGCATTTTGCCTCCCAGGGCTGGCCTGTAAAAAAAGCACTTTCTGGTAGCATTAGGGATAAATACTTAAACCATGGTGAAACCTTTTTATCCATTGCTGTATTAGTCAAACTGTCACTCATGAGCAGGGAGCTTCAGCAGAAACCTGAGGACTTGGTTACCTGGGGGAAGATGGATGGAAGGAGCCTGAGTCCTTTAAATATTCAGCCAGCTGCAGCATGGCAGAGCTGCTGCTCAGGAGAGTTGTGCTCTGGCTTGGGTTTGTAGCATCATCAAATGCAGCAAGTTGGAAGGGATCACAGAATCCTAGAATCAGCCAGGCTGGAAGAGAGCTCCAAGCTCATCCAGCCCAACCTAGCACCCAGCCCTGGCCAAGCAACCAGACCATGGCACTAAGTGCCCCAGCCAGGCTTGGCTTCAACCCCTCCAGCCATGGGCACTCCACCACCTCCCTGGGCAGCCCATTCCAATGCCAATCACTCTCTCTGCCAACAACTTAGAATCATAGAATGATTCTTCCTCCTAACATCCAGCCTGACCCTGCCCTGGCACAACCTGAGACTGTGTCCCCTTGTTCTGTTGCTGGTTTCCTGGGAGAAGAGACCAATCCCCAAATGCCATCTTGTCTAAGCCCTGTGCAGGCAGCAGAGGCATCCCCAACTAGATCAGGCTGCTCAGGACCCCATCAAGCCTGAGCCTGAATGGCTCCAAAGATGAGGCTTCCACTACATCCCTGGGCAACCTCTTCCAATGTTTCACCACCCTCATTGTGCAGAACTTCCAATGGCCAATCTAAACGTGCTCTGCTCTAGTTTGAAACCATTTTTCTTCATCCCATCACCACAGGACTTCCTAAAAGGTTCCTCCTCAGCTTTCATGTAGGTCTCCTTCAGATACTGAAAGCTGCTGTAAGGTTTCCCTTGCACTTCTCCAGGCTGAACAACCCCAACTCTCTCAGCCTGTTCCCACAAGGTAGGAGCTCCAGCCCTCTGAGCACCTTCACAGCCTCCTCTGGACCCTCTCCAACAGCTCTAGCAGAGCTCCAAACAACCTGATTTGGAATGATTCCAGGGATGGGGCATGTCCCACCTCTTCGGGCAACCTGGGCCAGGGTTTCACCACTCTCACAGTAAAAAACACCTTCCTTCTCCAGTCTAAATCTCCCTCTTTTTGTTTCAAACCACCACCCCTTGTCTTGTCACAAAAGGCCCTGCTCAAAAGTCTGTCCCCAGTAATACAGGACTTGGATGACTTCTATATCACTGTCATGTGGCCATCATCATCAGTCCTCTCCAAGCCTACAGTGAAGCAGCTTCTGCTGCCAGCATTGCCCCAAGAGAGCATCACAACTAACTTCCTACTCATCAGACTTCAACTCTCTGGTCCAGGTGATGGCCCACACATGCTTGGCTGCTGAAGCTGCGAAGCTCAGGCTCAGCACAGAGTGCTTCCTCAGCCACTGCAGCTCACACATGAAGACTGAGGAGATATTGTGCTGCTGTTTCTCAGGCTTGTGGAGGTACCACCCAGCTGTGGTTGCCCAGATTGCCTGGGAGGCAGCTGCTAGCCAGAGGGATTCCTCTCCAAATTCCCAGTTCCTTTTCCTAAAGTGCAAGCTCAGACAGTTTGGAAGCTGTGATTGGCATCTGGGAATATAGAAATCAGCTTCAGAAAAGCCTCTGCTGGCTCACACTTCCCACTGGTGATGAAGATGGATGAGGTCCTGCAGTGCTAACATGTGGGAAGTGCTAATATTTCATCTGATTGTGCAGCCTGTAGGAAGGTGAGGCCCAGACCCAGAGCTTCCCACTCCTGGACATCTTGAATAAAGCTTTTCTTAAATCATTTCCCATTGGAACTAATTCTCCTGCCCCTTTTGTCAGTGACTCATCCATCTCCTGGTGCAGCTCTGCAAAAGGTCTGGGACACAGAACACAAAAGTGTTCAGAGGGAAAATGCTGTTGGTAGGGCTGGAGTCACAGAGTGGTAGGGGTTGGAAGGGACCTCCAGAGATTCCTCCAGAGATCATCCAGCACAACCACCTACTCTGCCCTGGTGAGAGCCCATCTTGAGTACTGCCTTTAGTTTTGGGCTCCCCCATTGAAGAGGGACAGGGATCTGCTGGAGAAGATCCAAGGGAGGGCTACGAGGATGAGGAGGGGAGTGGAGCACTGCCTGATGTGGAGAGGCTGAAGGACCTGGGTCTGCTTAGTCTGGAGAAGAGCATTTAATCAAGGTCTGTAACTATCTGAGGGCTAAGGGGTCAGGAGTGGGGGGGACAGACTCTGCTCACTGCTCCCTGGGATAGGACAAGTAGCAATGGATGGAAACTGCAGCACAGAAGGTTCCAGCTCATTTTCTTTCCTGAAAGGGTCCCAGAGCCCTGGCACAGGCTGCCCAGAGAAGTTGTGGAGACTCCTTCTCTGGAGCCTTTCCAGCTCTGTCTGGATGTGTTCCCGTGTGCCCTGAGCTAGATTGGATGGTCCTGCTGTGGCAGGGGGGCTGGACTGGATGATCTCTTTGTGTCCCTTCCAACCCCTGACATCCTGTGATCCTATGAACCCTCCTGCCAAAACAAGATCACCAGGAACATGTCCAGGTTGGCTTTGAAAGTCTCCAGAGAAGGAGATTCCACAACCTCTCTGGGCAGCCTGCTCCAGGGCTCTGTCACCCTCACAGTAACAAAGTTCCTCCTCATGTTGGGGTGGAACTTCTGGGTTCCAGCTTATATCCAGTATTCCTTGTTCTGTTACTGGGTACCACTGGAAGGAGCTCCTCTTGACACCCACCCCTCAGATATTTATAGACATTAATAAGATCCCCTCTCAACCTTCTGCTCTCCAAACCGGGCAGCCTCAGGTCTCTCAGTCTTTCTTCACAGGAGAGATATTCAAGTCCATTAATCATCCTCATTGCTCTCTGTTGGACTCTCTCCATCAGATCCCTCTTTCTTGAACTGGGGAGCCCAAAAGTGGTCTACTGTCCAGATGTGGTCTCACCAGGGCAGAGGGGGAGGAGAACCTCCCTAGACCTGCTGGACACACTTTTACTAACGCACCCCAGGATCCCATTGACTTTCTTGGCCTGAGCTCCCCCTGACTCGTCTGAAGCTGCCAAGCACCCAGAACAGTGATGAACCGTGCAGGGAATTCTGCTGTTCATGTCTGCTGATGTAGACAAATGTCTGTGACCAAATAGCACTGGTTAAGAACATCGCCTCTGGGAAACCTCCCCGAGGCCACACAGCTCTGATTTGATGCTTTGTGAGATTTATTCCTTGCCCTTTCCAGGCACAGAGTGAGGGAGGTGGCAGTTAGGAAAGGAATGGAGAGGAAAGGACAGGGAAAGTCAATGGCAAACAGCTCTGAAGTGGTTAATTTTGCTGGCTCCCAGATTGCTAAGAGAAGGGAAGGGAAAGGGAAGGGGAAAGGGAAAGGGAAAAGGGGGAAGGGAAAGAAAGATCAAGGGAAATCAGCTCTGAAGCAGTTAATTTTGCTGGCTCAAAATTGCTAAGGGAAGGGAAGGAAAGGCAAAGGGCAAAAAAGGTAAAGAAAAATGAGAGGGAAAGGGAGAGGGAAGAGGGAAGGAGGAAGGGGAAAAGGGGAAGGGGGAAAGGGAAAGGGAAAGGAAGGTCAAGGGAAATCAGCTCTAAAGCAGTTAATTTTGCTGGCTCCCAAATTGCTAAGGGAAGGAAAGGGAAAGGGAAAGGGAAAGGGCAAAAAGGGAAAGGGAAAGGGAAAGGGAAAGGGAAAGGGAGAGGGAAAGGGAAAGGGAAAGGGAAAGGCAGGTCAAGGGAAATCAGCTCCAAAGCGGTTAATTTTGCTGGCTCCCAAATTGCTAAGCAGTAGGACGTCAGCCTGAAATGAACTTGCCTTGTTCAGTGGGGTTCTGAGACAGCGGAACTCAATCAGCAGCAGGCCACATGGTTCAAAGCTGCAATTCATCCCCCCATGGCTGTGAGAAATGGGAGGTGACAGTTCATTTTGCCAGTGACAGTCTGTCGGTCTCGCTCGCTGCTCCTGCCGCCGATTGCGCTGCCGAGGTGAAGTGCGAGCTCCGAGACCTCCTCGCTTGGTATTCCACTCAGCTGAACAGGACAAGCTGAGGATCAAAGGTGGAAAAAGCCTCCCCTAGCCCGACCCTTTCTGCTGCTTGTTCCCTTGTGTCCCTCTCAAAGAGGCTTTTCTGAGGCAGGTGGTGATAGAACAGGAAAGCCTCGTTCATGGAATCGTGGAATCATGGAGCCATAGGATCCTAGAATCAGACTCATGGAGTCAAGGAATCAGAATCATGGAGCAATAGAACTGTAAAATCAGATTTATGGAATCATAGAGTCATGGAATCATAGGATCCTAAAATCAGATCATGGCATCATGGAGTCATGGAATCATGGAGTCATGGAGTCATGAAGTCATAGGATCCTAAAATCAGACTCATGGCATCAAGGAATCATGGAGTCATGGAATTATAGCATCCTAAAATCAGACTCATGGCGTCAAGGAATCATGGAGTCATGGAATTATAGCATCCTAAAATCAGACTCATGGTGTCAAGGAATCATAGAATTATGGAATAGTAGAACTATAAAATCAGATTTATGGACTCATAGAATCATGAAATCATGGAATCACAGACTCATAGGATCATGGAATCATAGACTCCTGGAATAATAGAGTGATAAGATCTGGCTCATGGAATCACAGGGTCACAGAATCATAGGATCATGGAATAACAGATAGAATGGCTGGAGTTGGAAGGGACTTTAGAGATCATCCAGTTCCAACCCTGCCTGCCATGGGCAGGGACACCTCCTTCTAGCTCACGCTGGTCAAAGCCTGGTTTTAAAGACTTCCAGGGATGAGGCATCCACAGCTTCTCCAGGCAACCTGTTCCACTGTCTCACCACCCTTGAACACCTCTCTGGAGCTGTTCAAGAAAGGCATGGATGTGGCACTTGAGGACATGATTTAATTGCCATGGTGGTCTTGGGCTGATGATTGGATTCAATGACCTTAGAGGTGTTTTCCAGCTGAAACAATTCTATTATCCTATGATTCATAGTAAAGAGCTTCTTCCTGATGTCCAATCTAAATGTCCCCTGCTCTAGTTTAAAACCACTGCCCCTTGTCCTATCACCACACACCCTCAGGAATAGTCTCTCTTCAATCGGCTGCACCTCACGCTTTTGAGTTAACATTTGTCCCAAGCATGGATGCCTCTTACCATCAGCACCTCGGTGTGCACAGAGCATTTCAGCTGACAGCCTGGCAGCTCAGGCTGGCTGCTCTGAAAGGCTAAATCTGCTGCACACAACTAGACAGGATAATATTTCAGGTGACAGGGTTCTCCCAGGCACGCTGGATCCTGGCAGAGCTTCCATCCTTTGTCCCTGCACACACACACACAGATAATAGAGATGACAGGCAGAGAGATTTCTGCTCCTCAGCTTTGTCTTTAGCAATCGATTAGTTCCTCTCAAAGAGCACTTGGTGAATGTACTCAGCAAAATCCCCCTCCCCAGCACGGTGACAGCACTTTGAAAGCACAGCACAGTGTGGTGAGAGTCAAGGGTTGAGGATTCAACTGGTACCTCCTGCCCACTGCTGAGGAAAGCAAGAAGCAGTGGTTAGGACACTTAGAATCATAGAATCAGCCAGGTTGGAAGAGAGCTCCAAGCTCACCCAGCCCAACCTAGCACCCAGCCCTGCCCAACCAACCAGACCATGGCACTAAGAGCCCCAGCCAGGCTTGGCTTCAACACCTCCAGCCATGGGCACTCCACCACCTCCCTGGGCAGCCCATTCCAATGCCAATCACTCTCTCTGCCAACAACTTCCTCCTAACACCCACCCTGACCCTGCCCTGACACAGCTTGAGGCTGTGTCCCCTTGTTCTGCTGCTGGGTGTCGGGCAGCAGAGCCCAACCCCAGCTGGCTACAGCCTCCCTGCAGGTAGTTGTAGAGAGCAATGAGGACTTGTTCACATGCTGAATATCTCAGTTCTTCCAAAGCATTCTCTCAGATTCCAAGGCATAATCATAGAAGCTTAGAAAGGTTTGGCTTGGAAGGGACCCCAAAGACCAGCCAGTGCCAACCCCCCTGACATGGGCAGGGCCACCTCCCACCAGCCCAGGTTGCTCAAGGCCTCATCCAACCTGGTCCTGAACACCTCCAGGGAGGTTGTGGAGCACAGAAGCACCGAATGGAGCCTGGGCCACAGTTGGCCTTCTGAGCTGCAAGAGCACAGTGCAAGATCAGGATGAGTTTTTCATCACCAGACATAATGTCAAAGAATCTCTGCATGCCACATTAGCTGCCCACTCAAATAAGGAGTTTGACTACATGTGAAAGTGAATCTGAAATTAAAGGCTATAAAGCCACAGCAGAATGGCAGTTTTGGATGAACTTGGAATGAACAAGTCCTTTAGCTCTGCTTTTCCTGTTATCCATCAAACTTGCTACTCCTGTGCTGCTCTGTGGCTCTCTGATTGCATTCTCTACAACTCCCTGGAGTTGTGGGGGTTGGTCTCTTCTCCATAGTATCAGGAGCAGTGTGGGCAGCAGGACAAGGGAGGTTCTTCTGCCTCTGTGCTCAGCACTGCTCAGGCCACCCCTGGAGTGCTGTGTCCAGGTCTGGGCTCCTCCATTGCAGAGAGATGTTGAGGTGCTGGAAGGTGTTGAGAGAAGGGCAGCAAGGCTGGGGAGGGGCCTGGAGCACAGCCCTGTGAGGAGAGGCTGAGGGAGCTGGGGGTGTGCAGGGTGGAGGAGAGGAAGCTCAGGGCAGAGCTCATTGCTGTCTGCAGCTGCCTGCAGGGAGGTTGTAGCCAGGTGGGGTTGGGCTCTGCTGCCAGGCAACCAGGGACAGAAGAAGGGGACACAGCCTCAAGCTGTGCCAGAGCAGGTTCAGGCTGGATGTTAGGAGGAAGTTCTGCCTAGAGAGAGTGATTGGCATTGGAACAGGCTGCCCAGGGAGGTGGTGGAGTCCCCATCCCTGGAGGTGTTCAAGAAACACATGGGAATGGCCTTTGGGAGCATGTTTTAATGGCCATAGTGGTGTTGGGTTGAAGTTTGGACTCAGTGATTTTAGAAGACATTTCCAACCTGACCAAGCTGATGATTCTATGATTCTAAGGCATTGATCCTGCACTAGAGAGAAGCTTTGAGCTCCTCTTCACTCCAAGCTCATAAATGCACAGGAGAGGAAGCAATAATTGCTGTTTGACTTCCAAAGTCATCTGTGCAAAGTGTTGACTCAGAGCATGGAGCTTTCCAATACGATTACAGGCTGGGCTTAAAGTACTCCTGGCTTAACTTAATAAGAGAGGAGAAGCCAATAATTAAAGCTTATTAAACACTGAGCATCACTGAAAGAGTTTGGCACAGGCAGCTGCTTTTATCTTTGAAGATGGGAACTGTTCAGTCCTTAAGTGTGTTAGAAACAGATAAACTGAGGCTTGCACTGCCAGACAGACATGCAGCCAGAAAACAAAAGAAGGATAAGGGAAAGCACAGAGAAGGGAACAGATAAGGAAAAGCTGAGAGCTGTCAGAAATAACACAGGGCTCAGGCAGCAAATACCCAGCTCCTGTATACCACAGGATCACAGAACTGCCTAGATTGGAAGGACCTTTAAGATCATTGAGTCCAATCATCAGGCTGCTGATGAGTCAGGCTGACTGACATGTCCTTGACTAAGCCATGCCCCTAAACACTACATCCACACAATCCTTAAACCCCTCCAGGGATGGGGACTCCACAACCTCCCTCAACAGCCTGTTCCACAAGCCTTTTGGTGAAAAAATTCTTCCTAATATCCAACCCAAACTTCCCTTGGTGCAACTTGAGGAGATTTCCATCTGTTACTTGGTTGAGCAGAGCAAGCCCCCACCCTCTCTGCAACCTCCTTTCAGGGAGACAGCATCATAAATAGCCAGAAAGTCTGTGTGCCATGGAGTCTAACCCCAACCCAGACCCTGTGAACCCTCAGCACAGGCCCTTCGTGTAAATCATAGAATCATAGAGTCATGGAATGGTTGGGGTTGGAAAGGACCTCAAAGCTCAGCCAGTTCCAAGCCCCTGTCATAGGCAGGGACACCTCTCACTAGAACAGGTCACTCAAGGCCTCATCCAATCTGGTGCTGAACACCTCCAGGGAGGTTGTGGAGCACAGAAGCACCCAATGTGATCAAAGATCACATTGGGTGCTTCTGTGCTCCACAACCTCCCTGGGCAACCTGTGCCAGTGTCTCACCACTCTCACTGTCAATAACTTCTTCCTAATATCCAGTTTCAGTCTCCCCTCTGCCAGTTCAAACCCATTTCTCCTAGGAATGGATTTGCTAGGTTGGACTGGATGAGCTTGGAGCTCTCTTCCAACCTGGTTGATTCTCTGATTCTCTGAGGTCCACTTGCCTGGGCAGCCAGTGTGGGATAGGGAGCAGAAAAGGTTTTGGGCAGCTGAAATGATCCAAACAGGCTTCTGCAAAGCCCAGAGAAGTGAAGGTTGGGCCAAGGTGGATTGGTGCTTAGAAATTCAGGTGAGGTGACAGCTGCAGGAGAAGCCTGGCAATAGACAGCACCATCCAGAAGAGAACAGGTTGGCTGTCAACGTGAGGAGCTCATGTACATGTTGGACCACAGAGCTTCCACTAACGGAGAAATTAAAGCTGTCTCCACACACCAGTCCCAACGCTCTGATTACATTTACAGAGGTTGTGACCTGCATCCTGTCACCATGGAAACCTCTCCTGCTGCCGAGGTACAGGCAGGTTTGTTTCTGTGGGTGGCTGATATTTAAAGGTAGAGGCTGTGGGGCTGTTGTATCAAAAGCCAGGGCACCACTTTAGGAGCAGCCAAGTGGCAAAACTCATTTGACTCCCTCTGACATCTTGTCGCTTCCACTGGCAATTCCAGGAGATGCTGAGGAGCTGGGAGAGAAAGGAGGAAAGGAGAAGAGAGGAGAGGAGAGGAGAGGAGAGGAGAGGAGAGGAGAGGAGAGGAGAGGAGAGGAGAGGAGAGGGGAGGAGAGGAGAGGAGAGGAGAGGCGAGGA
>WAAF01006470.1:197637-218766 GCA_013400475.1 Tricholaema leucomelas | reverse complement strand
CCTCTCCTCTCCTCTCCTCTCCTCTCCTCTCCCCCCCCCCCCCCCCCCCCCCCCCCCCCCCCCCCCCCCCCTCCCCCCCCCCCACCCCCCCCCCCCCCCCCCCCCCCCCGCCCCCCCCCCCCCCTCCTCTCCTCTCCTCCCCTCTCCTCTCCTCTCCTCTCCTCTCCTCTCTCCTCTCTTCCCTCTCCTCTTTGCTTTGCTTCGCTTCGCTTTGCTTCGCATCTCTTTGCTTCGCTTCTCTTTGCTTCGCTTCTCTTTGCTTTGCTTTTCCGGGAGCAGCTGTGGGGAAGGAGCAGCTGAAGAGCTGAGGTGATGCAGTGTGGCAGTATAAAGAGCCTTGAGGGAGAAGAATCATTCCTTGTTCCCCGCCACAGCTTTGAAGGCAGCTGAGAGCTCACAGCCAGCCCCTGGTGTTGCGTCCAGCACATTGCAGGGCTGCTGCAAAGGCTGCTCGCGTTTGTGTTTCCCTTCTGGGGTTTGTTTGGGATTTTTTTAATCCAAGAATCTTCTTCTTCTCCTTCTTCTTTTTCACGAAAAAATCTCTATTTTCTAATGATTTTTCCCCTCTTCATCAGCGAAATGCCTTTGGTAACCTGCAGTGCAGCGTGTTTAGAGTGGATTCCAGACCCTAGAAACACTCAAATTCCTAATTTCAGTCCCAAATCCCTGTTTCCATGTGTCCTGGACTCCATACCCCCAAATTCCTCTCCCTCTGTGCTTTGAACGGGAGAGAAAAAGGCGCGAAAAGAGCTGTTCCCCCCCCGGCCCTGCAGGCGTGAGGGGGAGAGCAAGCGGCCGTTAGGCACGAGGGGTGCCCGCGCAGGGCCCGCGCTGGGATCGCGCTGGGATCGCGCTGGGATCGCGCTGAGATCGCGCAGGGCCCGCGCTGGGCGTTGGCTGTGCTCTGCGCGCCCAGGCAGTGCTAACTCAGCTCTGTGTCAAGGGAGAGTATAAATATGTGGGGGACTTCCCGCCTTGGGGTCCCCGCCTGGATAGCTTCTGCAGAAGGAGCCCCTGGTGCTCCGAAGGACAAGCTCCTGAGGGACAGGGCCGTCTCCGAAGGACTGCTTCCACCTTAAGCATCCTTTATGCAGGCTCAATAGGCCTTAACGACCCTCGGAGGCCTCTGAAAGACAGCGAGGGGACAAGCGCCTGGACCGCCCTTCGAATTCAGCCGACCTGACTCACCTGTGAGTGCTCAGCCTTATTAATAGTGGGGGGACGCTATATTTAATAGCTTTAGCCTTTTCCAGCTTCTGACTTCCAAAATAGCCAAATCTACCTGTGGTATCCTTAGAGATCTTCTCAGCCTTTTCCAGCTTCTGACTACCAAAATAGCCAAATCTACCTATGGTATCCTTAGAGATCTTCTCAACCTTTTCCAGCTTCTGACTACCAAAATAGCCAAATCTACCTATGGTATCCTTAGAGATCTCCTCAGCCTTTTCCAGCTTCTGACTTCCAAAATAGCCAAATCTACCTATGGTATCCTTAGAGATCTTCTCAACCTAACTGAAGATGCTAATTAAAACTAAATCAATTTCTGTATCTGGTTTTGGGGGCAGTTTTTTGGGAAAATATAATAACTATTTTTCTATAAATTCCCTACTCGGCCACATTAATTCCCTGCCTCTACAACACCATGCAGCAGAAGAACCACAGCTCCCAGGAACACCTAAATTCTTACTTCCAGTCTCCACAAACACCCAAATTCCTGCTTCCATGCAGCAGAAAAAAACCCATAGCTTCCAGAAACACCCAAATTCCTGCTTCCATGCAGCAGAAAAAAACCCATAGCTTCCAGAAACACCCAAATTCCTGCTTCCATGCAGCAGAAAAAAACCCATAACTTCCAGAAACACCCCAATTCCTGCTTCCAGCCCCCAGAAACACCCAAATTCCTACTTCCAGCCCCCAGAAATACTCAAATCCCTACTTCCAGTCCTCAGGAACACCCAAATTCCTGCTTCCAGTCTCCAGAAACAGCCTAATTCCTACTTCCAGTCCCCAGGAACACCCAGATTCCTGCTTCCATGCAGCAGAAGAACCATAACTTCCAGAAAGACCCAAATTCCCTCTTCCAGTCCCCAGAAACACACAAATCCCTGCTTCCATGAAGCAGAAAAACCACAGCCCCTAGAAACAACCAAATTCCTGCTTCCAGGAGGCAAAAGACTCACAGTCACAGGAACACTCAAATCCCTATTTCCAGCCCCCAGGAACACCCCAATTCCTGCTTCCAGCCCTCAGGAACACCCAAATTCCTGCTTCCACGAGGCAAAACAACCTCAGTCAGAACAATCAAGGCAAAACCCCTCCATATGACTATTTTACTCCTGAGCCAAACCACTTTGATGTTTACCTCACCCTCCCCAAAGCAGCAGTCTCCTCAGCAAATGATTTTTGACCACCTCTGCTGTGGTCTCTGCTCCCAGGGCTGAGTTTCCATTCCCCAGGTCTCTGCCTCTCTTCCCCCCCCCGCCCCTTCATGAAGATTTATAATCATCTCTCCCATATCCCTGATTTCTTCATAAGAGAAAAAAGATGACTTCAGGGACCTACCTCTGTCTCCAGCTGCCCTGTTTAACACCTCCAAATATTCCTAGTTATGAACTAACATCTGGGTCAGTCTACCCAGCCTAGTTTGAAAGCCATTAAGACAGATGCCTGCATTTCATTAAGCAAGATTTGATAAGGTAGGAAGGGTTACAGGGCAAGATTACTATGGGAATTCAGTGAGTTTAAACCTTCACTCCAGTTAATAAAATCAAACAATACATCATAAAAATGTCTGGAAATTGGCTCAATAATTGAAATAGGACTTGGGTGATGGATGGAGATTTATGGATCTTAATGCAGGAGCAGGGCTGCATTAGAGCATCATCTCTGAGTCCCTTTGGAATTCAGACCCCAGAGTCCAAACCTGGCTTTTTTTTTTTTTTGTGTGTGCTGTCTTTAAGAATCTTTTGCAGACTAATAAAAGCTCTCCTGGAATGGCTGAGCCTGTTTTAGAAACAGAATCACAGAGTGGTGAGGGTTGGAAGGGACCTCTGGAGCTCAGCCAGTCATACAACCATAGAATCATAGAACCATAGCACCATAGAATCGTAGAATCAGGCAGGGTCGGAAGGCACCACAAGGAGCAGCCAGTTCCAANCACAGCAGAGCTGCTGCAGCCCTCTGAGCATCCTCTTGGCCCTGCTCTGGACACTCTCCAGCATCTCCACATCCCTCTTGTCCACATCTCTCTTGTCCCAGGGACTCCAGAACTGTATGCAGTACTCCAGGTGGGGTCTCAGCAGAGCAGAGTAGAGGAGTTCCAACCCCACTCCTAAAACAGGGCATCTACAGCAGCTTGCCCAGCAGCACAATGGCCAGGGGGGGTTGGAAGCTCTCCAAAGAAGGAGACTCCACAACCTCTCTGGGCAGCCTGTGCCAGTGCTCTGGGACCCTTACAGTAAAGAGGTTGAGCTGGAACCTCCTGTACTGCAGCTTCCATCCATTGCTGCTTGTCCTATCCCAGGGATCAGTGAGCAGAGCCTGTCGTGTCCCCCCTCCCCCCACCCCCCGACCTTCAGATAGTTATAAGCATTGATTAAATCCCCTTTAAATCAGTCTTCTCTTCTCCAGACTAAGCAGCCCCAGGTCACTCATCAGGCAGTGTTCCAGTGCCCTCATCATCCTCATAACTGTCTGCTGGACCTTCTTCAGCAGATCCCTGCCTCTCTTCAACCGGGGAGCCCAAAAGTGAAGGCAGTACTCAAGATGAGGTCTCGTCAGGGCAGAGCAGAGAGGGAGGTGAACCTCCCTTGTCATGTCCTTTGTGTCCACCAAGGCTCTTCTCCAGGACTGATCTCTCCTTCCTCCATCCACCGCTTCTCAGATCGTGTGGCCTTTTGTCCTGAATCTTTGTTCTCTCTCAAGTGCAGGCAAGGAGCTCTCCCTCCTCCAGAGAACCCTGAATCCTCCCTCAACTTCATCCTTCTCCCTCAGCCTCGATGGCAGCCCTTGGTCCTAGCTGTTTATAGGAAGTGTCCCCTCTGCAGCCTTAATGAAGTGTGTGGCAGTCCTCCTCATTAAGACTCGGTGTTGTCAATAAAAGAGTCATTAAAGTAGTTTGATGAGGATTGGGAGAAAGAGAAGAGGTGCTACAAGACATCTACAGGGCAGAGGGCAGCTCCATCACACATTGTAACCAAACACAGGGGATCAATATCACCCTTGCATTAAACTGAAGCCCATCCGTCAGCCTGAGGTAGAGCAGCCTCCACTGGAGCTCATTTCTGTCTCCTTTTCTGGCTCTGGCTTTCTACTCCTTCCCTTTACAGAGTGTCCTTCCCCCTCTGGTGCTGGCCAGGGTTTGCTAGAGGCCATTAGAACTCTTGCCTCAGAGCTGTGTCCTGCTTAGGATCTCAGTGGTGTGATCCATTCCCTCACCCAGAATTGTTTTAGTTGGAAAAGAGCTTGAAGATCATACCATGGTTTAGGTTGAAAGGGACCTCAAAGATCAGGCAGTTCCAAGCCTTTGCTACAGGCAGGGACATCTCCCACTAGAACACGTCACTCAAGGCCTCATCCAACCTGGTCCTGAACACCTCCAGGGAGGTTGTGGAGCACGGAATGTGCTCTGAGGATCTCGTAAGTCAGTTTTACAGCAGATATTGGGAAGAAATTCTTTCCACTGAGGGTGGTGAGTCTCTGGAATAGGTTGTCCATGAATGTTGTGGATGTCCCCTCCCTGGAAGTGTTCAAGGTCAGGCTGGATGAGACCTTGAGCAACCTGGGCTGGTGAGGTGTCCTTGCCATGGGGTTGGAACTTGCTGATCTTTAAGATCCCTTCCAACCCAACCCATTCCATGAATCCATGAACCTGCAAACCCTTGCAATGCAGAGGTGCAGGATCAAAGTCTGAAGACAATCAAAGACCCCTTTTAGCTTTCCATAACCACAAGAGGTTTTCTGGGGGCAGTAACCAACCTTGAACCAAACGACTTGGCCACATAAAGAAAGGGCTGTTGGGCAGTGGCAGTGTCACGGGCACCTCAACTCCTGAGCTCACAGCAGAGCATTAGCATGGCATGGCTGGTTAGGAAGCCAGGAGACATCATTCAAGCAGTCAGGTGCATTACCAGACTGGAAAGCTGCCGTCTTTTTTTTTCCTCCCTGTTGCCTTCTGTGTTGTTGGTCACTGCGAGAGGCAGCAAACGACACCCAATGGCCCAACAATTTGCCCTGGAACGGCAGGAGCTGTGATACAGAGAGTGAATAGATTGGCATCTGCTTCCAAATGGCAAGAAATGAGGAGCTGCTCTGAATTGGCAGGAGCCACAGCAGCGGGAAGAGAGGACAAAAGGGCAAAGGAGTGCAGCATCCAGGGATGCGGAGCGAGATGAATAAAGGGCTTGGAAATGGACTTGCGGCGCTGCGAGCGCCGAGCTAGGTGAACAAATAACCTGAGCCGCTTTAATGAAGCCTGTGATCTTCCACCTCCGTGGTGGAATGGGTGTCCCGGGGTCAGCCTGTGCCCGCACCAGCACGCACACAGCCTTATCTTATCTAATTACTCCAAGTTCCAGATTAATTTCAGCGCAGCTGCTTGAAAGGGCTGTTATCAGCCAGGGCTTTGTGGTTTAACCTCGTTACCCTCCCGTCGTTAACCTTTCCGAATGGCAGCGAAGGGAAAGCTGAGATCCTGACGTGCTGGAAGAGCAGGGAAAGGTGGAAAAAGGAGGGGGTAGGGAGGGGGGGTGGAAATTGGAGGAGGGGGCAGTTGGGAACCGGTAAGCCTGTACCTTCCCGGCTTGTGCATTCAGCTCTGCTTCAGGGCTGCGGCAGAGGACAGCTGCCTGCTTTACCCTCCGCTGACAGCCGCCGCTACCCAGCCGCACAGAGCAGCCCCTAACAGGGCCACGTCTCCTGCCAACCTCTCCAGATCCTTTGATATTTCCGACAGCCCAGCGAAGGATTCTGACTCTCCGATGTTACCTTGCAGCGTTTCAGCTCCTCGAAGGCTGCCCTGCTTTTGTTTCCATAGCTACACCCAATCCCATCTGCCTGCCTGTGAAATTGGATTTCAAAGCAAGACAAGCCTTCAAAGGAATTTGTCCATTTAACAGAATATCATTAGGAGAGAGCCTGTCTGCTGAACTTGGGACCTAAAATGATTAAGGTGGAGGCTTTTATCATGTAGGGAGGCAGCTTTACATCTCCAGCCCATAAAGCTTGATGCTACATTAACAAGGATGCAGTGAGAGTCGCTGCCAGACTCACCCCCTCCCAGCTGACCACTGAGCTAAATTTGTAACCTATTCACACATGCAAAACTGGAAGTGGCAAGGAAAAAAGCAAGGAGAGGGAGACGCACACAAAACCCAACAGCCTGCCTGGTCCTATCTGCAGCTGCAGAAGGCTGAGTGGAAGGCTTGGCTTGGTGCTGAGGCTTTGGGTAGTGGCACCGATGTCTCCCTGGCAGCTGAGGTCCTGTCGTAGAATCACAGAATGGTTTGGGTTGAAAGGACTCCAAAGATCATCTAACTTCAGCCCTCTGCCATGGGCAGGGACATCTTCCTCTAGACCAGGTTGCTCAAGGTCCTCTGTGTCTCCCTGTAATGGATTTAATGCTAAGCACGTCTGCTGCATGGGCAATGTGGTCACAACAAAATCTCCCTGTAGGGCCTGAGGGAAACATTTGAGGTGCTGGGTCCTGTCTCCAGCTTGACAGGATTATGGAATGGGCCAGAGGAGGGCAGTGAAGATGATCAGAGGGCTAGAGAACCCCTCCCATGGGGACAGGGTGGGAGAGTTGGGGCTGTTCAGCTTGGAAAAGAGAAGGCTGCAGGGAGACATTAAAGCAGCCTTCCAGTACCTGAAGGGGGCTACAGAAGAGCTGGGGAGGGGGTTTTGACAAGGGTTTGGGGGTGACAGGATGAGGGAAGATGGATTGAAACTTGAGGAGGGCAGATTTCAGACTGGATGTTGGGAAGAGAGAGGTGAGAGACGGGGACAAGTTGTCTCTCCCTGGAAGTGTTCAAGGCCAGGTTGGATGAAGCCTTGAGCAACCTGGGCTGGTGGAAGGTGTCCCTGCCCATGGCAGGGGAGTTGGAACTGACTGATCTTTGGGGTCCTTTTCAACCCATTCTATGACTCTGAATCTGAAAGCATAAGGTTGGAAAGAATGGGCTTGATCAGTGAGCCTCCCCCAAGAGTTAAACCACTTCATCCTAGTACAGGTAATTTTTTCCTCCTGTCAAGCTGGCAGCAAGTTGGTTTGCAGGTGGTGTGTGTGGTTTTGCCTTCCTTTCTTGCCTTGGGGCGTGCTGAGTACTGCAGAGCATGTGAGGATGTCACCCAACACATTTCCTGCTGCTGCGCTGTATACAGCACCAGTGGAGCTCTAGATCCTTCCTGCTCTGAGCTGTTTTGCAGTTGTGGCTGCCAGGGTTTTCCCACAGACCTCATGGCTGTCACAGAGCACTGCAAACAGCATCCCGTGTAGAGGTTGGTGCAGCTGCAGCTCGGTTGCTCTTGGACCACTCATCCATAGAATTATAAAATGGTTTGGGTGGGAAGGAATCCCAAAGACCATCCAGCTCGAGTCTCCTGTCCTCACTGTCAAGAGTTTCTTCCTCATCTCCAGTCTCAATCTGCCCTCCTCAAGTTTCAGTCCATTCCCTTTCATCCTGTCACTCCCCGTCCCTGCCAAAAGCCCCTCCCCAGCTCTCCTGTACGCTGCTTTAAGGTCTGCCTGCAGCCTTCTCTTCTGCAGCCTTCTCTTCTCGAGCCTTCTCTTCTCCAGCCTGAACAGGGGACCCCAAAGAAGCACCAGAACCAGACTCGGTGCTCTAGATGGGATCTCCTGAAAGCAGAGCAGAGAAGGGAGAATCACCTCCCTCACCCTGCTGGTCACACTTCTCTTGCTGCAGATGGTTTTGTGAGCTGCAGAAATGAAGAGAACATGGGAGCTGACCCTTTGCTTGGCAGCTGCATGAACCTTTCTTCCTCTGAGATCTGCATTGATCAGTTTTTTATTGATCTTTCTGGCAACATCTGAAGGCAGCTCCCTCCATCCGAGGGGCTGAGTTCCTTCCTTGCTGAAGTCAGTCTTAGCAAGCAGCTGCTTTTTATTTGTAGCCTCTGATGAGCTGAGGAGGATTTCCACACAGCACTGGTTAAATATTTATCCCTAAACACCTCCACGTGAGAACAGGTACACCAGAGCCACCTACCACACACATCCACCTGCTCATGCTGCTGTTTCTTGAATGCAGTCAGCACCACTCAGACCTGCCAGGAGCTTTAGGCAGCAGAGAGAGATTCAAGACAGCAGAGATTTGTGCTTTGCTTCTCTTGGGAGAGTCTCAATGTTCTTAACCCTAACCCAGGATGTTACTGAGATGAACATCATTGAATCATAGAAGTCTTTCCCAACCCAAAACAATTCTAAGACCATCAAGTCCAACCATGGACCCAGCACCACCATGGCCACTAAGCCATATCCCAAAGTGCCATGGCCACAGGTTTCTTGATCACCTCCAGGGATGGGGACTCCACCACGTCCCTCTTCCAATGCCTGACCACACTTGCATCAAAGAAATTGTTCCTCAGCTCCAACTTAAACCTTCTCTGGTGCAACTTGAGGCTATTTCTTCTCTAATTCTATCACCTGATACTTGAGAGAAGAGACAAGCCCACACCTGGTTCCAATCTCAGAGAATCGTAGAGAGTGAGAGGACCTCCCCCTCAGCCTCCTCTTCTGCAGACTAAACAACCCCAGGTCCCTCAGCTGCTCCTCATCAGCCCTGTTCACCAGACTCTTCCCCAGCTTTGTTGCCTTTGCCTGGGCCCACTCCAGCACCAAAAAAGTCCTTCTTGGAGTGAGGAGCCTGGGCATAGAATGCCAGAGAACTAAAAGCAGGCACTCAGGAGCATGGAGGTGAGGTGAGCATCCTGGCTGCTTGTGAAGAGGTAGAATGAGCTGGTCAGGGCTAGAAAAGGAGGAGGAGGAGGAACCTGATTGGTTCCTCCTACCTCTTTTAGGGTGTCTCCACCCTTCCTGCTTCATCAGTTCCTGCCCCTGAGGGCCAGGAGTCAGAGGAGCAGGTTTGGCTCTTCCAGAAAAGAGGGGACAGGTATCATGATCCCAGAGGAGGTTCAGAGGCTCCTGGAAGGTAACCATGGATTCTTCCTTACTCCTGTCCTGCTTTGTGGGGGAATTCCTCTGTGGTTGGAGGGGAAGAAGCTGAATAACTTTTGTTTTTGCTGAGCTATGTGGTTCAGGACTGTGGGAGCTGCTGCTTCTCTAAAGCTGCTGGTTTTGAGGTCCTTGGGTTGTTTGCGTTCCCTGTCTCTAGCCCAGTGCGAGTACTGGGGATGTGCCAGCCTGGCACACTGCTTCTGGGGCTGTCCTCATGCTGCTTGAGGGCTGGCATGGGGGTTCTGTGCCTCTGTTAGGGAGAGGGAAGCTCTGCTGACCCCAGAGTCTGTGTAAGGGGATGGGAGTGTTTATGTTCAAGTTGAACTGATGTCCTCTGATGTCCTCACTGAGTGCTTTCAGCTGAAGATGCACTGCTCAGGCCACACCTGGAGTGCTGTGTCCAGTTCTAGGCTCCTCCATTGCAGAGAGATGTTGAGGGGCTGGAAGGTGCCTAGAGAAGGGCAGCAAGGCTGGGGAGGGGCCTGGAGCTCAGCCCTGTGAGGAGAGGCTGAGGGAGCTGGGGGGGTGCAGGGTGGAGGAGAGGAGGCTCAGGGCAGAGCTCATTGCTGTCTGCAGCTGCCTGCAGGGAGGTTGTAGCCAGGTGGGGTTGGGCTCTGCTGCCAGGCCCCTAGGGCCAGAAGAAGGGGACACAGCCTCAAGTTGTGCCAGGGCAGGTCAGGCTGGATGTTAGGAGGAAGTTGTTGTCAGAGAGAGTGATTGGCATTGGAATGGGCTGCCCAGGGAGGTGGTGGAGTTGCCATGGCTGGAGGTGTTGAAGCCAAGCCTGGCTGGGGCACTTAGTGCTATGGTCTGGTTGGTTGGGCAGGGCTGGGTGGTAGGTTGGGCTGGAGGAGCTTGGAGCTCTCTTCCAGCCTGCTTGGTTGTGTGGTTAGCATTGCTAGGGTAAGACAAGGGAGCAGGCCCAAAGGGTAAGAGAAGCTTGTGTGCTGCAATGGGGCATCAGCTCTCATTTTGGTTGCAGTTGTGGTGTCTCCTGGCTTTAGGTGTTGTGCAGGTGCTGTGTGGGAGCAGGCTCATCTGGTTGGTTGCCCCACTGACAATGAAAGGACAGTGGAGAGCAGTGCTGACTTTGAGCCCCATTTCTGCTTCACAAGCAGAGTGGGACCTCTGGAGGCCTCAGCTGCAGAGTGAAGCAGCTGTCCTGGAAGCTGAGAGCATCTACGTCAGCCTGTGTGCAGGGTGGCAGGAGGGAGAAAGCTTCTGAAGCTGTTTCTCCTTGGGTTTCTTTGCCCATTTGAACTGTAACACCTCCACTCACTCGTGTGCTGTGTGTGCTGCCTTGTATGAAACTCTTCTATCAGTGTTTCCTTCACAGACAAAGTCTGTAGGAGGCTTTGCAACCGTTGCTGACCCCATGGTGTGGTCAGCAAAGGTGTGATGAGAGAAGTGCTGTGCACAGGTGACCACATCACAACCTGCCTAAAATTAGAAGTGGAGCAGTAGCAGCGTTGAAGGCTGCTGGAGCAGTGATGGGAGCTCACCGGCCCCCAACCTCAGGGTTTTGTGATCATCTGTTGCCTGTTGTGTTGGTTCCTGGCAGCTTGAAACACTTGGTTCTGCCTTCTGAGACTTCGGCATTCCTCTGGGGCTGCCTGGGGCCGGGTGCCCCTCACCTTTGCCCCTTGCCCACCTCGGGCCAGATCTCTCTTGCCCCTTGCCCACCTGAAGAGCATCCCTCTTCTCCTCCAGACCACTTCCAGTTCTGAGATATGTCAGTCTGTACACAGCCTCCAAGCCCATCAAAGCAGCTCCTCCAAATACTTTGTGTCTTGCCCCAGATGCAGGTGTAAATTCCCCCCTCTGGTTGTCAGTCGGGGGAGGCTGCAGCGGAGTTCACCCTCTCAGGTTTTTGATGTGCAGTACTTTATTGTTTGGTGCTGACACTCCTGTAAACAACTCATTTCTGCACCTGCCACCTTCCTTTAACTTAAGATTATTTTCTTGTTAGCTGCCTGGTTTTAATTGAAGGCTTCAGATCTCCTTCTAAAGCACAGCCTTTATTTGCTGACAGGCAGAGCAGGCTATGAATGGAGATTAATTGCATGTCACATACCTCGGTATCAAACTTGCTGTGTCTTAACAATCTGTATGGTGTTGAGGACTTCCTGTGGCTGAGGAGGTTTCTGGTTGCACAGGCTGGAAATGAAACAGCTTCAGCTATTACAGGGTGAACTGCACTGCCATCAGGGGGGGTTAAAATACAACTGGGGGTGGGGGGAGGTTGGAGTCAACCTTTGGAGGGTCCCTTCCAACCTCTAAGGTGCTGTGATTCTGGGAAACACATTTAAAACGATGATGATGTGTGCTGATGTACAGGCAATAGCATCTGGCTCTTTAGCTGGTACCTGAAGGTGGGGGGCTGTAAAAAGCTGGGGAGAGATTGTAAGGTCTTGTAATGACAGGGCAGGGAGGGATGGGCTTAAACTGGCAGATGGGAGAGTCAAACTAGATGTTAGGAAAGGGTTCTTGCCAGTGAGGGTGGTGAGACATTGGCACAGGTTGCCCAGGGAGGTGTTCAAGGCCAGGTTGGATGAGGTCTTGAGCAGCCTGTTCTAGTGGGAAGTGGCCCTGCTTATGGCAGGGGGGTTGGAACTGGCTGAGCTTCGAGGTCGCTTCCAACCCAAACCACTCCATGACTTTTTCACAAGGGCTGTAGTGCTAGGATGAGGAGCAAGGACTTTGAGCTGGAAGAGGGCAGACTGAGACTGGACATTAGGAAGAAATTCTTTCCAGGGAGGGTGGGAAGGCACTGGAACAGGTTCCCCAGGGAGGCTGTGAATGTTCCCTCCCTGGAGGTGTTCAAGGCCAGGCTGGGTGAGGCTTTGAGCAACCTGGGCTGGTGGGAAGTGTCCCTGCCCGTGGCAGGGTGAGTTTGGCTGATCTTTGAAGTCCCTTCCAACCCAAACAATTCTATGGATGTATGAACTGGCTGATCTTGAAGGTCCCTTCCAATCCAACCAGTCTACCCTTCAATGATCTTAAGGTTTGGACCATAGTGCAGGACCCTCTGTGTGATGCACACAAGCTGGTGGTTTTCTCCTAACGGTTGTGTTACCACCTCAGGCACCTCTGAGGTTGCAGTGGTTGGAAGCCAACACAATATAGCTCTTCTCTCTACCTTGCAATCCGGCAGAGCACTTGCAAATGCTTCTTATTTCCTGCTGCTGAGCAGATCTGGCTGCAAACAGTTTTGTTACTTGGAAGTTCCACCTTGCAAAAGCTCAGCCCAAGTTTCACTAAGGCTGTGCTGTCAGCAAAGGGCAAAGAGTTTCACTTCTGGCTCTGCCAAGCTGCTTTTGCTGGGGTGGGGGGGAGTGTGAGTGGGGGTGTTTCAGGTTTGTTTAGGCACAAATTTCTTCTGGAGGCTGAAACAAGGCTTTTGAAAGTGCAACAGATCCCTGACAAACCCACTGCTCTGCTTCAGTTTGTAGGGGCAAAAGCAGCCTGGCAGTGTGGTAATAGGCAGCTGAATGTGAGCCAGCAGTGTGCCCAGGCAGCTGAATGTGAGCCAGCAGTGTGCCCAGGTGGCCAAGAAGGCCAATGGCATCCAGGCTTATATTAAAAATGCTGTGGCCAGCAGGAGCAGGGAGGTGATTGTCCCCTTGGATTCTGCTCTAGTGAGGCCACAGCTCAAGTGTTGGGTTCAGTTTTGGGCTCCGCAATACAAGAGAGATGTGGAGGTGCTGAAGCAGGTCCAGAGGAGGGCAACGAAGCTGGGGGAGGGCTTGGAGAATAAATTTGATGAGGAGCAACTGAGGAAGCTGGCGAGGGTCAGTTTGAGGAAGAGGAGGCTGAGGGCAGACCTCATTGCTGTCTACAGCTACCTGAAGGGACATCGTGGAGAGGCTGCTGCTGGGCTCTGCTTACAGGTCATTGGAGACAGAACAAGGGGGAAATGGCCTCAAGCTGAGGCTGGGGAGGTTTAGATTGGACATTAGGAAAAGGTTTTTCACAGTCAGGCACTGGAATGAGCTGCTGAGGGAGGTGCTGGAGTCACCCACCCTGGGTGTGTTTCAGGGACATTTGGATGTGATGCTTGGGGCTATGGTTTGAGGTGACTCTTGCAGAGCAAGGCTCTAGGTTGGGCTTGCTGCTCCTGAGGGGCTTTGCAATAGTTTCCCACTTTTACAGTGAGCTTTCCTGCCCTTCTTATGGCAGCTGCATCTTATCTCTTAAGCCCAGAGGTGACCACGAAGTCCAGAGGAGGGCCACAAAGATGCTGTGAGGGCTGCAGCAGCTCTGCTCTGAGGACAGGTTGAGAGAGTTGGGGCTCTGCAGCCTGGAGAAGAGAAGGTTTGGAGGAGACCTTGGAGTAGCCTTCCAGGATCTGAACGAGGTTCCAGAAGGGCTGGGGAGAGACTATTGACTCTCTCTGACAACAGCTTCGTCCTAACATCCAGCTTCAGCCTACCCTGGCACAGTTTGAGGCTGTGTCCCCTTCTGTTGCTGGTTACTTGGGAGCAGAGCCCAACCCCACCTGTCTACAACCTCCCTGCAGGGAGCTGCAGACAGCAACGAGGTCTGCCCTGAGCCTCCTCTTCTCCAAGCTAAACAATCCCAACTCCCTCAGCCTCAGCAAAGAGCTGGGAGGGGAAAGGGAAAAAAAAAAAAGAAGTGGAGAGAACACACATGGCATCTTAATACCTTCCAGCTCTGCTCAATGAGTGCTGATTAAGTCCTAGAATTTAGTGCTGCCATTAAAAGGTTATTTACTACTAGGACTTCAGTGCTTGTGACATAATTCTCATGCTGCTGTGCGTCTCCTGCAGGATTAAAGTGGATAGCAGCAATTGCCTCTAGAAACTCCCCTGAAACACTTGATGATATCTCAACTATCTATCTATATATTTCCCCCCCTCCCTTCTCTTACTTTTTTTTTTTTTTTTTGGAGCTGCAGGAAATGAAAAGGGAGAGCCCTGAAAACTTTCAGAGTGGATCACAGAGAGCAATCTATAAACATCAAGACTCTAATGTTACCGACAAGCAGTAAAACTAACATTAGGGTGATTTACTCTAGAGCTGCTTACATATTGCTCTTCCTGATCCACTTGGAGAGTTTATGGTTAGGCTTTCTTGTTCATTTCCTGGTGCTATAAACATAGTGGTTGGCTCTGAAAGAGCCTGGTTGGCAGAAGTGACCCTCCTCCTACTGTAACTTATCCAGCAGCTGATCTGTGCTGACATCCCAGTAAGTAAATCCTCTATTAGAGCTAATCACATACTCATGGAGCTAATCTGTGCTTAAAAAAAATGACAAAGGGATGCAAGGGATGGATATTTACACAACTTCTGGGAGAACTAATTTTCCCCCCTCCTCTCGTTGCTTGTTTTATGGTGGAAATCCTCCACAGAAATCACAGCCTGCCCACCCTTCTTTCCTGCCCCTCTCCTGCTGGTTTCATGCTGGTGTGTGTATCATAAACTGTGCCCCTGAAGCAGTCAGCTCCTTCTGGAGTGAGATCTGTCCTTTGAGCTTAGGTGGAAGTTCTTGGGTGCTTTGGGTATGATAAGCCATAGAATGGCTTAGTGTGGAAGGGATCTCAGAGATCATAGAATCATAGAACTATTTTGGTTGCAAAAGACCTTTAAGACCGAATCATGGAATCAGTCAGGGTTGGAAGGCACCACTAGGGTCAGGCAGTGCCAACCCCTCTGCCATGCCCAGGGACACCCTACCCTAGAGCAGGCTGCCCACAGCCTCAGCCAGCCTGGCCTTAAACACCTCCAGGAATGGGGCCTCAATCACCTCCCTGGGCAACCTATTCCAGGCTTTTACCACCCTCATGCTGAACAACTTCCTCCTCACCTCCAGGCTGACTCTCCCCACCTCCAGCTTTGCTTCATTCCCTCCAGTCCTGTCACTCTCTGATCCAACCATTATCTAACTCCACCAAGTCTGGCACTAAACCATGTCCCTCAGGATCACATTTCTGGCTTTTAAACACCTCCTTGGGGGTGGGTTATGAAAGAGGTTATGGTCTGTCTTCAACACACTGCCCTTGCCATCAGGTACTGGTTGATCCAATGATTAGCTGTGGTCAGGTCATGAGTGCTTAGGGTCACCTAAGACTTGACAGCACTTCTACTAGAAGCAGATGTCATTTCAGCTTTGGCCACAGTCCAGCTTGGCCAATGTCATTCTGCCCAACACTTCTGGCAGCTCAGTGACAGCATTATCCTGTCCAGGACAGATCATGGGACAGACAGTCAGGTGTTTGAGATGCTATTACTGGCTTGGCTGCTGAGCAGTGGTTGTGCAATCATAGGCAACTCACCGGAACCTTCCCCTGCCACTGTTTCTGCTGATGTACATAAGGAGGGTGTTTGCTGAAGCCACAGGCTACTCAGTACTCAGCTAATGTTTGAATGTGACTGGAATTGCTTAAATCCTAGCAGTGTTAAAAGTCAGTGGTGGACTCTGCTGCATGCTGCATCTTTTGACCATTTCCCTGCCAGGCCTCCTTTGCTCACACTGGCATTACTGCCAGCCAAGAGGTTATGGATCCTTTTGAGTGAAAGGTAGTGCACAAACATCAGTTATTGCTGCTTACATCAACTAATTCACTCTGTTTCCTTGTGAAACCAATGGCTCCCACTTAAAGCTTGGTCCTGAAGCCAATAAATGTTTGTGGAAGAGCAGTAACTGATGTCAGGGTTCCAGTACAATGATGTCTGGAGTAACACTTCAGGGATTCTTCTCAACTAGACTTGGTTCACGGGCTTAGAGGATGTTAGGGGTTGGAAGGGACCCAAGGAGATCATCAAGTCTAACCCCCCTGCCAGAGTAGGACAATGCTATCTAACACAGATCACAGAGGAACACATCCAGACAGGCCTTGAAAGGCTCCAGAGGAGACTCCACAACCTCTCTGGGGAGCCTGTTCCAGTGCTCTGGGTTCCAGTTTGTGCCTGTCTGTTCCTTGTCCTGTCATTGGGCACCACTGACAAGAGTCTGGCCCCATTGTCTTGCCAAACATTGTTCATATCCCCTCTGGGGCTGCTCTTCTGCAGGCTCTCAGCCTTTGCTCCTCACAGAGCTGCTCCAGGCCCTCAGCATCTTCCCAGCCTCCACTGGACTCTCTCCTGTAGTTCCCTGTCTCTCTTGAACTGGGGAGCCCAGAACTGGACCCAGCATTCCAGATGTGGCCTCACCAGGGCAGAGCAGAAGTGAAGGAGAACCTCCCCTAACCTGCTGGCCATTCTCTTCTTAAAGCCCCTGGGATCCTGTGGTCTTCTTGACCAGAAGGGCACATTGCTGGCTCCTGTTGATGGAGACAGGTGTTCTGATCTGGTTTCACTCCTCACTCCTAGGCAGCTCTGGGGAGGATTGAGTCTCTCAGCTCCTGCCCATCTGTCACTCTGAAGAGGAAGTGAGAAGAGGGCTCTATTTCTGGGGCATGACCACACACCAGCCTTGTTTCCCCTCTGGGTCCTTCCTTATCTTCACTTTAATTCCCTTTTTCATCTCTCCCTCCTCCAAGCTCTGAACCTTTCTTGAGCATATCATGAGCAGGCAGCACAAAGAGCTGAGGGCTCCCCACTTCCACAGCAAAGGTACTGTGGCATTTTGAGCTTGCGATGCACTTGCAGGTGGTGGATCTGCTTTCGTAAGGAGCTGTGGAGGTTGCTGGGGTGTGCTGAGCAAGTGCTGGCTCCTGTGCTGGCAGCTGAGGCAGAAGGAGCTCAAAGTCTTGCAAAGCAGGAGATTAAACTGACATTAGTGGCACAGTATGGGGCTAGAGCTAAAGGTTGGAGAGGGTCTTGGATGTACAACTCTGTGGCTTTGAAGCCAGTCTTTGCTAGGGGAAGGTAGCAGTGCTGCTGCTGTACCAGTGCTGATGTTCTCTGGACCTGTTTGGTTTCCTGTGACTTTCTTGGGGGAGGTTTCTGTCGAGAACATAGATACTGATGCAAATGGAAGGCATTTAATCCTTTTATCTTCCAGTTCAGGTTAAGTTTCTGCATGTAGAAGTGGTTTCCAAGTGAGAGGAGACTCTGTTTGCTTTTGTCTATCTGGCTCTGTTGGGCAAGCACAAGGGGTAGGAGTTCAGTGATAACCTTGCAGGAGAACCTGTGTTGTGACACAAGTGGGTGTAGGCTGAGTTGGCAGTTACCTGTTTGCCCTGCACCAGCAACTGGAGAGGTGCTCTGCCAACACCTGCAGCACTTAGATCCTCTTCTATCCATGATCAGTCTCTTAACTTCTCCAAATGAAGTCTTCATCTTGACCTGCTCTTAAAACAGACTATCTGGTATGATGCCTCAAGGGCTGCCCAGTGCAGAGCCAGGTCTATGTTTCTCAACTAAGAGCAGGTATCTCTTGCTTGTGAGAGTTAATCTCTGATTGTCTTTCCCAGATGCTGAAAGCTACCTGGCAGATGGCCTGCAGAAGGAAAACTTGAGTGCTAAAGCAAGGGAGCAGAGGGATGCAATCCTCTTTGACTTCCAGCAAGTTAAAGCCAGGTGGGTTTGTGTTGTCTGTTCCTAATGAAAGCATTTCAGCACTTCAGAACAGTGGAGCAGGTTGCCCAGGGAGGTGGTGGAGTTGCCATCCGTGCAGGTGTTCAAGTAACATGTGGCCATGGCCCTTGGGGCCATGATTTAATGTCTGTGGTGGTCATAGCTTGAAGGTTACACTCTGTGATCTTAAAGGTCTCTTCCAACAGACACAACTCTAAGATTTTATGATCCTCTTACAGGATCAAAGGATGTTAGGGGTTGGAAGGGACCTCCACAGATCGAATCATTCACCCCCTCCTGTTAGAGCAGGCTCTCCCAGAGGAATACATCCAGGAGGGTTTGGAATGCCTCTAGAGCTGGAGACTTCCCAACCCCTCCATGCAGCCTGTTGCTCCATCAGGACACAATCTGCATCCTTTGGAAACAAATAAAGGTTATTCTGCTGTGCTGGGGGAAAATCAAGGGAAACAAACAGAGAAAAGGTTGCTGAAGGCTTAAATAAAACTTTCAGTCTCAGCTGCATTGTATTTTGGGCTGGAAATGTGATGCAGAGCTTGCCGTTAATGCCCTACTTACAAGGTATGAGTTGTGTCACTCGATGTTGAGACCTGACAATAAAGCTGAGGGTGGCTGAGTGATCTAAGCAGGCAGTTGAAATCAAACTGCTGCCGAGTACCCTGAGAAGTGGAGGAGTTTTATCCTTTGGAAGGGCACAGCCTGACTCTATTCCCTGCAGTCCCACTCAAGAACTTTTGCAAGATGCCCTGCTGGATCTTAATTGATCTTTCCTGCTGGCTAATTAAGCATCAGTTTTTACTCAGCAGCTCGGGACTGAGTAATTATCAGCCTGGGTTGCCCTGAGTAATTGAAGCAAGCTGAATGCAGGAGGTGGAAGCCTTTTGGAAAAGGAGGTTGTGGCACATCTTGTGGCAGGACAAGGGTGTGAGGGAGGGGGAGGTTGTGTCAGTGGCTGCAGTACTGCAGAATGGGAGAGTGGTTTGGGTTGGAAGGCATCTCCAAAGGTCATCTAGTCCTACCCCTCCCTGCAGTGAGCAGCAACATTCAGCCTGGAGAAGAGAAGGTTCTGGGGATGTTCAAGTACCCAGAGAGGGTACAGGAAGGATGGAGAGGAACTGTTTATGAAGGCCTGCCCTAGGATGAGGGGCAGTGGCATCAAACTAGGGAAGAGAAGACTTAGTTTGGATGTTAGGAAAAAGTTCTGCACCATGAGGTTGGTGGAACACTGGAACAGGTTGCCCAGGGAGGTGATAGAAGTCCCATCCCTGGAGATATTCAAGGAGGGCAACCTGATTTAATTGAGGATGTCACTGCTGAATGCAGAGAGGGTTGGGCTGGATGAGCTTTAGAGGTCCCTTCCAGCACAGACCATTCTGTGGCTTTTTTCAACTAGATCAAGCTGCTCAGAGCCCCAACCTGGCCTTAAGACAGGGACCTTGGAGTTAGATCATCTCTAAGGTCTCTTCCGACTTAGGCTGTTCTGTGTGTCAGGAGGAGGGGGGACAGGCTCTGCTTACTGCTGCCTGGGCTAGGACAAGGAGCAATGGATGGAAGCTGCAGCACAGGAGGTTCCAGCTCAACACAACGGGAAACTTCTTTCCTGTAAGGGTCCCAGAGCCCTGGCACAGGCTGCCCAGAGAGGTTGTGGAGTCTCCTTCTCTGGAACCTTTCCAGGCCTGTCTGGATGTGTTCCTGTGTGACCTGAGCTAGATTGTGTGGTCCTGTACTGGCAAGGGGCTGGGATTTATCTCTTTGGGTCCCTTCCAACCCCTGTGATACTGTGAGCCTGTGAGTTCAGCTATTGTATAGTTTACAGAAAGGAGGAACACAACCTGCAGGGCAGCACTGACCACTCACACGTGCATAACGTGGCCATGACTCCCACCATAGTCTTCCTCAACTTAGATCAGCTTGGAGAAGAGGAGGCTGAGGGGAGGCCTCGCTGCTTTCTACTACTCCCTGGAAGGAGGTTGGAGCGAGGTGGGAGTTGGGTTCTTCTGTGTACAGTGTTGTGTCCAGTTCTGGGCTTCTCAGTTCAAGAGATGTTGAGGTGCTGGAGGGTGTCCAGGGAGGGGCCTGGAGCATAGCCCTGTGAGGAGAGGCTGAGGGAGGTGGGGGTGTGCAGCCTGCAGAAGAGGAGGCTCAGGGAAGAGCTCATTGCTATCTCCAACTACCTGAAGGGAGGTTGTAGCCAGCAACAGAAGAAGGGGACACAGCCTCAAGCTGTGCCAGGGCAGGTTCAGGCTGGATGTTAGGAGGAAGTTGTTGTCAGAGAGAGTGGTTGGCATTGGAATGGGCTGCCCAGGGAGGTAGTGCAGTTGCTGTCCCTGGAGGTATTAAAAAAGACCCTGGCTGGGGCACTTAGTGCCATGATTTGGTTGACTGGGCAGGGCTAGGTGCTAGGTTGGACTGGATGATCTTGGAGCTCTCTTCCAACCTGCTTGATACTATGATTTGCCCTTGTATCAGATGATAGAACAAGAGGAAGTTGCCTGGAATTGAAGCAGGGGAGGTTTGGGTTGGATGCTAGGGAAAGACTTCTTTATTGTGAGTATGGTCAGGGATGGGCACAGGCTGCCCAGGGAGGTGGTGGAGCCATCATCTCTGGAGGTGTTCAAGAAACCTGTGGACGTGGCACTTGGGGACATGATTTAGTGGGCATGGTGGTGCTGGGCTGCTGGTTGGACTGGATGACCTTAGAGGTTTTTTCCAACCAAAACAATTCCTTGGTTCTCTGCTAGCTGAGGCAGCAAAGATGCACTTTAGCCATGCAGCTCCCTCAGCAAGGCTCCATAAAACTCACAAAGTTCTCTGCTGTCTTCTTTTCCTTTTTCTGTTGCTTATTGAAATCAAACCACAGAAGGGAAACTGAGAGCCTTGAGCAAAGACTGCAGGACACTGCTGATTTCCTATTTGTGCTTTATTGCCTGGTGGCAGTTGGAAAGGTTGGGGGAAAGCAGAATACACAAATCTGCTTGCTCTGACCTGAGCCATTAAGGCAATGGTTTGTGGTGGGAGATTCCAGTAAACGATGACTGCTCTGTTTCATTTGAAAGGTTCGGAGCAGGTCCTGCTGCTGGGGATGAAGCTTAACCTTGGCTTTGTCTCTTCGGGGAGCTGCCTGTGGCTTCTGTGGTGGTTGCTCAGGAAATCATCAGCCATTGTCTTCAGGAAGCTCCTGCTCTTCCCCCTCCCTCCCCTCCTCTCCACCCCCTTCCCTGAGCTGCTCTGCTCCCCACGTTCCCCCTCTGCGGGTCTGAAACATAACCCCAAGCTGGGGACAGAGTGGCTGAAAGCAGCCAGGCAGAGAGGGCCCTGGGGGTGCTGGGAGAGAGGAGCTGAAGATGAGCCAGCAGTGTGCCCAGGTGGGCAAGAGAGCAAATGGCATCCTGGGCTGGCTCAGGAGCAGTGTGGACAGCAGGATGAGGGAGGTTCTT
>WAAF01006470.1:167745-197624 GCA_013400475.1 Tricholaema leucomelas | reverse complement strand
TCAGAGAGAGTGATTGGCATTGGAATGGGCTGCCCAGGGAGGTGGTGGAGTGCCCATGGCTGGAGGTGTTGAAGCCAAGCCTGGCTGAGGCACTGAGTGTCATGGTCTGGTTGGTTGGGCAGGGCCGGGTGCTAGATTGGACTGGATGAGCTTGGAGCTCTCTTCCAATCTGCTTGATTGTATGACTGGGACTAAGGTTTCCTTATTTGGGTTCCTAATGGCCGTGAGTAAACTCCTCAATGTGCAGCTCTGCAAGAGAAGAGCTTCACCCAGCCTGATTATCCTGAGCCACTCTCAATTACCCTTCCTGGAACTTGGCCATGAGGTCTTTATGTCATTGCTCTCCCCATGGCCTCATAACATTTCCCCAGCAGGAGCTTTGCTCATGACTCTAATGTGAACAAGTGGTTGGGCTTTGTCTCCACATGCTACCTGGGAGGATATATTGTTCCCGTCTTGCCCCCCAAGAAGCGTGGGAGGGAGGGAGGCTGTGGGGTTGTGTTTGGCAGGTTGTAGCTCCTTTTCTTCCTAGGCAGTCTGGGGGATGTTGGCTGAAGGAGCCATGGCAGAAGCATTGCAGGTGGTGGCCATGGTGGGGCTGTCACTGTAGGGTTGAGTTATGAATCCCTGTGCCACTTGCAGGTTTCTCTTGGTTATTTAAAGCACAGGGTTGTGTTGAAGCACTTCTCCAACAGTTCTCTTTCTCTTTCCCCTCAGATCCTGTTCCACTTCCTAATCTTAGATGTAAGTCTTGCCCTGCTGTGTTTGTTTAATTCCCAACCCCCAAAAACATCTCTTTGGTTTTGGTGAGAATGTCTTTGTGGTTTGCTTTCCCCAGTTTTTTGCCTGACACTTAGGGAAATGAGACGCAGAACCCACCTGGAGGCTTGGTACCCCAAAATTATATCTGAGGGATGAAGAGCACAGAATCACAGAACTGCTTTGGTTGGAAAAGACTTCCAGGAAGATCCAGTCCAAACCATTAACTCAGCACCACCATGGCCACTAAACCATGACCCAAAGTGCCATGGCCACAGGTTTCTGGAACCCCTTCACCACCTCCCTGGGCAGCCTGTGCCAATGCCTGACCACCCTTGCAGCAAAGAAATTGTTCCTCGTGGCTCACCTAAACCTCCCCTGGTGCAACCTGAGACCATGTTCTCTTG
Source organism: Tricholaema leucomelas (assembly GCA_013400475.1). NCBI lineage: Eukaryota > Metazoa > Chordata > Aves > Piciformes > Lybiidae > Tricholaema lacrymosa > Tricholaema leucomelas. The sequence goes on along the minus strand of WAAF01006470.1, from coordinate 196,458 downwards.
TTTTATCACCTGATACAAGGGAGCAGAGCCCAACCCCACCTCCTCCAACCTTTCAGGGAGCTGTAGAGGGCAGTGAGGTCTCCCCTCAGCCACCCCTTCTCCAAGGCTGAACACCCCCAGCTCCCTCAGCTGGTCCTCCCCAGACCCTTCTCCAGCTTTTTTGCTCTTCTCTGGACCTGCTCCAGCCTCTCAATGTCTGTCTTGGACTGAGAGGCCCAAAACTGAACCCAGTACTCAGGATATGGCCTTACCAGTGCCTAGTGCAGGGCAGCAACCTGTTCCCTGCTCCTGCTGGCCACACTATTGCTGATCCAGGCCAGGATGCTGGTGGCCTTCTTGACCACCTGGGCACACTGCTGGCTCATCCTCAGCTGCTGCCAAGCAGCACCCGAGATCCTTTCTGCCAGGGAATTTCCAGCTGCTCTGCCCTAAGCCAGGAGCATTCATGGGCTTGAGTGATCGAAGTGCAGGATCTACTACAGTTACCTGTGCCTTGACCATAGGGTGAGGACTTTGCTCTGGTCCTGAATGGGAAACCAAAGCCTTTATAATGGATAAAACCTGCTTAAAAAGCGTTTTTTCCCTTTGAGGGGTGAGTAGGAGAAGACTGTGGCTGTGGGGCAGAGTTCTATTTCTCTCCCAGAAATGCCAAACTTTTGGAGTTTGCTTCTGGTTTTGATCCCTTGATGCCCAGGGTTTGTTTCAAGCTGCTCCTCAGGAACATCGCTGCTGTTCCTCCTCGTGTCCTAACGAAAGCAGCTGCAGAGCGAGCAGCAGATGTCCAACACCTGGGATGAATCTGATACATGACTCCACTTGGGAACACAAACCCATTCTTGTCCTTTAGTGAGAGCAATAACTACAAGGGAAGGGGGGAAAAAAGGGACTTTTCTTGCTGTTAAATGACCTCACCTCAGCACTTCGACACATTTAGAGCAGTGCTGATGGCAGGGGGTGAGGTGGGGAGAATGAGATTCATTTAAAAACCTGGAGATGAATAGTTCCTGCAGCTCCTTGGAGTCACTTAGTCATTTAAAGTCCCTGTTGGAAGGCAGATTTGCATTGATGGAAACAAATTCTTTGGATTTTCTCTCTCTCTTTCTTGTTTTTTGGTCTTCTCCCCTGAGGGTGAAATTTCATAGTGCAAGGCAGAGCTGTGGGATACCAAAAAGCAGAGATGAAGGGAAAGGGGCTTAGTAAATGGTGAGTTTCTTGCTCACACCCACTAGGAAATCCAAAATAGACACTGAAACTCTGCCTTGAATTTGCTCTGTTGGACATAAACAGCAGTGTGAAGCTGAGAGCTGCTCCTCAGAGCTAATAGACAGGACCTTATCCCAACCTTCCTACCAACAGCAGGAGCTCCAGCATAGAGCAGGCTCTGCATTTCTGGGTTACAAGCCCCAGACTGTCCAGGATTAGTCTCTGTTGCAGTGGTACCCAGTGACAGGGCAACAGGCACAAACTAGAACCCAGGAGGTTCCATCTAAACCTTCACTTTGAGGGTGGTGGAGCCCTGTAGCAGGCTGCTCAGAGAGGTTGTGGAGTCTCCTCCTCTGAGGAGATTCCAAACCCAGCTGAACATTGATGCTGCTGTGGGTGACCCTGCTTTAGGAGGGGGCTTGGACTGGATGAGGCACTTAGTGACATAGTCTAGTTGACTGGATAGGGCTGGGTGCTAGGTTGGATTGGATGAGCTTGGAGGTCTCTTCCAACCTGATTGATTCTGTGATGATTCCATGATGAACTGTGTGATCTTGGACTGGATGATCTCCAGAGGTCCCTTCCAAACACCACCACCCCCCCCACCCCAGGTTGGGATTCTCTGTGATTTTACTGCCTTGTTCTCTAACCCTCCTTGAAGTTTCTCAGTGCTGATCATAGAATGGGTTGGGTTTGAAGGCACCCCCAAAGGTCACCAAAGTCCAACCCCTCTACAGTCAGCAGGGACATCAAAGATCACATTGGGTGATTCTGTGCTCCACAACCTCCCTGGGTAACCTGTGCCAGTGTCTCAGCACCCTCAACTTGTGCCAGTCTGTCACCACCCTCATTATCAAGAACCCTTTTGTAAGATCTAGTTTGAATCTCCCCTCTGCCAGTCCATATCCTTTCTGTGTTGAGGGCTCCAGAGCTGGATGGAGCACTTCAGGTTGAGGTCCTACCAGAGCAGATTTAGCTCTCTGGGTCTGCTGATACTGTCCTATCAGTGAGGAGAAGTCTCCACATGGTCCTTTCTGTGGCAGAGATAGCACAATAGGGTTGCTAAACCCTTCACTAACGGAAACCCATCCCAACTTTGGTCTAAAGCAGTGTGTTTGGCCTGCTTTAATATACTTCTAACCTTATTAATTACATTTATTACTTCCATTTCCCACCTTCTCCTCGAGTTGTAAGATTGAAATGAAGGAAAATGCAATTTCAGGGTAATTTTGCTTCATTAGTGTTAAATGCACTGCCTGTAATTCCTCCCAATATGAAACTCATTATGCTGAATAACGTGTGAGACCAAGATAAAAAGGAATTTAAGGATGTGACCTGATGGGCAGATAATTGAGCTCAGCACATTAATGCCAGGGCTGGACTACAGCTCCACCACATTGCCCTTAATTAGGCAAAGTGCTGCTCTCCTCCTTCGTGTTCTTTAGAGAGCTGAAATTGATTTGCTCAGCAAGGAAAGGATCTTGCTGAGCAGGGGTTTGTTCACACTTACTTTGGCCATTAAAGACAGATTTATCCTGCAAAAAAAAAGAGGGGCTTGGACCTGTCCCTCTCCCTCCTCATAGAATCCTAGAATCAACCAGGTTGGAAGAGAGCTCCAAGATCATCCAGTCCAACCTAGCACCCAGCCCTACCCAGTCATCTAGACCATGGCACTAAATGCCTCATCCAGGCTTTTCCTGAACACCTCCAGGCACGGTGACTCCACCACCTCCCTTTGCAGCTCATTCCAATGCCAATCACTCTCTCTGCCAACAACTTCCTCCTAACATCCAGCCTATACTTTCCCTGGCACAAGTTAAGACTGTGTCCCCTTGTTCTATTGCTGGTTGCCTGGGAGAAGAGACCAACCCCACCTGGCTACAGCCTCCCTTCAGGTAGTTGTAGACAGCAATGAGGTCACCTCTGAGGCTCCTCTTCTCCAGGCTGCACACTCCCAGCTCCCTCAGCCTCTCCCCATAGGGTTTGTGTTTCAGGCCTTTCACCAGCCTCATTGCCCTTCTCTGGACACCTTCCAGCACCTCAACATCTCTCTTTAAGGGGCTTGGACCTTTAGGGATTTCAATTTCTTATTATCTATCCACTTTTGGTCTCCCCCAGTTCAAGAAGGACAGGGAGCTACTGGATAGAGTCCAGCAGAGGCTCTGATGATGCTGAGGAGCCTGGAGCATCTCTGTGATGAGTACAGACTGAGAGCCTTGAGGCTGGAGAAGAGCAGTCCCAGAGGGGATCTGAGCAGTGCTGATCATTAAAGGGAGGAAGTCATGGGGGGGCTGGATCCTTGTCGCTGGTGCCCAGGGACAGGACAAAGGGTAAGAGGCACAAACTGGAACTGGAGGCTTCACTTGATCTTAAGGAGGACCATCACAGGATGTCAGGAGTTAGAAGGGACCCAAAGAGCTCATCCAGTCCAACCCCCCTGCCAGAGCAGGACCACACAATCTAACTCAGGTCACACAGGAACACATCCAAACAGGCCTGGAAAGGCTCCAGAGAAGGAGACTCCACAACCTCTCTGGGCAGCCTGTGCCAGGGCTCTGGGACCCTCACACTCAAGAAGTCCCCCCTTGTGTTGAGCTGCAGCTTCCATCCATTGCTCCTTGTCCTAGCCCAGGCAGCAGTGAGCAGAGCCTGTCCCCTTCTCCTGACCCCCAGCCCTCATTAGTTATAGACATTGATTAAACCCCCTCTCAGTCTTCTCTTCTCCATTCTAAGCAGCCCCAGGTCCCTCAGCCTCTCCTCACCAGGCAGTGCTCCAGTCCCCTCATCATCCTCCTAGCCCTCTGCTGGACCCTCTCCAGCAGGTCCCTGTCCCTCTTAAACTGGGGAGCCCAAAGCTGAAGGCAGTACTCAAGATGAGGTCTCAGCAGAGCATTCGTTCCTCTTCAGTGTGAGGGTGCTGGAGGCCTGGAGCAGGCTACCTCAGAGAGGTTGTGGAGTCTCCCTCTCTGAAGAGCTCCCAACCCCACTTGACCACTGTGCTCTTCGGGCAAGCCGCTGTTGGTGAGGGGTGGCTGGACTGGATGATCTCCTTCCAACCCCCACCGTTCTAGGACTTGGAAAATGAACTCTTTGAGTTGGTGTTTTTTTTTTTTTTTTTTTCTTCCCTGGTGCAGGGGGGATGTGGCCCTGCTAGGGGCTGAGGGATTGCTGGTTTGGGGACACCTGAGTGTGCACTGCAGCAGCTGGTGTTAATGGAGATCTAAAGCCTCTCAGCACCCCACATGGCTCCAGCTGCTCCTGGCTGTGTGTGTGTGAGCGCAGGAATTCCTTCAGCTTTCAGCAGTCAAGTTGAATACTGACCATGGAGATTCTTTCTTTTTAAAGTCTGGTAAAGTTTCTGTTAGGATGTTCCCAATTTATTCCTGCTCTCCTGGTAGGGGATTTAAAGTTTTGTCCTTTGGAGGAGTGCTGAAGAAGGAATTCTCCTTGTGGGAAGATGGAAAGGGCACAAATCCAGCTCAGCTGTGGGCATGTTCTACCTGCTTTGGTTGAATTGGTCCATTTGGAAAAGACTTCTAAGATCATCCAGTCCAACTGTCATCCCAACACCATCATGGCCATTAAACTATGTCACCAAGTGCCATGGCCACAGGTTTCTTGAGCACTTCCAGGGATAGGGACTCCATCACCTCCTTGGGCAGCCTGGTCCAGTGCCTGGCCACTCTTGCAGGAAAGGAATTTTTGCTGATACCCAAACTTAAACTCCTCTGGTTCAATTTCAGGCCACTTTCTCTCATTCTATCACCTGATACTAGGCAGAAGAGACCAAGCCCTGCCTCACTTCAGCCTCTTTTCAGGGAGTTGCAGAGAGCAATGAAGTCTCCACTCAGCCTCCAGGATCAATATCTCCAGTTCCCTCTTCTGTTTCTCCCCAGTCCTGTTTTCCAGACCCTTCCCCAGCTTTGTTGCCCTTCTCTAGCCCCACTCCAGCCCCTCAATATCCTTCTTGGAGAGACCCCAAACTGAACCCAGGATTCAAGATGTGACCCCATCAGTGATGATTACAGGTGGATAATCACTTCCCTGCTCTACTGACCACACTGTTTCTGATCCAGGCCAGGATGCTGATGACCACCTTGGCATCCTGAGCACACTGCTGGCTCATCTTCAGCTGCTGTCAACGAACACTACCAGGTCCCTCTCTGCCCCAAGCCTGGGGTTATTGTGACCAAAGCTCAGGACCAAGCATCTGGCTTGTGCCATTGATCCAGCCTGGCCAGCTCCTGTTGCGGAGCCTTCCTACCCTCCAGCAGGTCAACACTGCCACCCAATTCAGTGCCATCTGCAAACTCACTGAGTGTCCACTCTGATCCCTCATCCAGATAATTGATGAAGGCATTCAAGAGATCTGACCCCAGTACCTGAGGTGATTGTGGCCATTGCCCCTGCCAGTAATACAGTTTGGTGCCTGCTGGCTTTGGCTCCTCTCCGTAATTTGCATCATTTTCCATTCCAGCTGATAAAATTACCCCCTGGGTTGGTTGGGTTGTTTTTTTTCTTCCCTTCCTTCTCCCCCATCCATCCATTTCCTTCTGAATGCATTGTTAATCTGAAACCTGAGGACTGCAAATGATTGAAATGGTGTAACCAGAGTCTTTGCATAGCTGCTGCTGCTGCTCCTCTACCATTTAACTGAGAAATGCATTTGAAGTGGTTTGTAACTGACTTTGCTAATGGTCAGCAGTTCCCCAAACCCATTTTCATCCCTTGTTCTTTCTCTCTTTTTGTTTCCCCTCTACTCGAAACCTTGTCCAGCATTGATTGTTAATTCTCTTTTTTTTTTTTCCCCTTCCCTGCAAACATTAAAAACCAATGAATGTTGTGCCCCAAACAAATTAGGCTGCCTTGAGATATCTAATTTAATAACATCTGTGGTGATATTAGTGCCCTTAATTGGACAGGAAAATGCAGGAAATTTGATCCAAACCTGACTTGATTTTTATGGTTCCTGCTGAAATTGAGTCTGAGAGGAAAGTAGGCTTTAGACTTTTAGAGATGGTAGAGCTGCAAAGTGACCATTAGAAGCAGCAGGTTTGACCCCCACCCCTGCCTAATACAGACTGTAAGGTTTCAGACAGGAGCTTTTGCTTCTAGTCCCAAATGAGTCTGGGTCTGACTCCTTTTTAGTCTGGTTTGACTCCCTTTGAGTTGGAGTTCACTGCCTCTCGGATTTGTGCTTGACTCCCGTTTGGGGTTGATTCCCCTTTGGATCTGGGTGTGGACTCCCCCTTTGGGTCTGGGGGTTGACTTCCTCTTGGATATGGGTGTTGACTCCCTCCTTGGATTTGGGGTTGGTTCCCTTTTGGGTCTGGGGATTGAGTCCTCTTGGGTCTGGGTTTGAATCTTCTTTGGGTCTGGGAGTTGATGCCTCTTTGATCTAAGGGTTGACTTGCTCGAGTCTGGAGTTGACTCCCCTTGGGTCTCTGGTTGCGTCCTCAGAGGAGTCTGGGGTTTGCTGCAAGCAGGGGCTGGTGATGTCTCGACCCAAGGTGTGGATAGGAGGAGGGGGTGGTCAGTTGTGTATTTTACTGCAGAGGATTTGTGACTCTCATCTTGAGCTTTATGTGAAGGTTGGAAAGAGAGGAATGGACACAAACTGTCTTGGTGGTCCAAGAAAACATGAGTCCTGACATTGTTAGGTCAGAGCTGGCACTATCACTGTCCTCAGGTGACTGCTTTGGAGTTAAAGAGCTAAGAAAAGCAAACTCTGCTCTCTGGAAGGTTAATCCATTGTGCTCTACAGCTTGGTAGGTTAGGACCTGGAGAACTTTCAAGCCTCACTGATACTCTTGGGTTTGCTTCCAACCTCATTTCTGTTACAATCCAGTGCAAGGAGATGCAGTCAAGGTCCTGATGTGCCCTGGAAGAATCTTCCACTTCTGAATCATAGAATCAACCAGGTTGGAAGAGAGCTCCAAGCTCATCCAGCCCAACCTAGCACCTAGCCCTGTCTGAACAACCAGAACATGGCACTAAGTGCCCCAGCCAGGCTTGGCTTCAACACCTCCAGCCATGGACACTCCACCACCTCCCTGGGCAGCCCATTCCAATGCCCATCACTCTCTCTAGGCAGAACTTTCTCCTAACTTCCAGCCTGACCCTGCCCTGACACAGCTTCAGCCTCTGTCCCCTTCAGGGAGCTGCAGACAGCAATGAGCTTTGCCCTGAGCCTCCTCTCCTGCAGGCTGCACCCCCCCAGCTCCCTCAGCCTCTCCTCACAGGGCTGTGCTCCAGGGCCCTCCCCAGCCTTGCTGCCCTTCTCTGGGCACGTTCCAGCACTTCAACGTCTCTCTGCAGTGGAGGAGCCCAGAACTGGACACAGGACTCAAGGGGTGGCCTGAGCAGTGCTGAGCACAGGGGCAGAAGAACCTCCCTCATCCTGCTGTCCACACTGCTCCTGAGCCAGCCCAGGATGCCATTGGCTCTGCTGCCCACCTGGGCACACTGCTGCCCCATGTTCAGCTCCTGTCTACCAGTAGAAGACCAAGTCCTGGCTCTGCAGGAGGCAGCAGAAAGCTCTGGTCCTTAAGGACCATTAGTCCTGTCTCCCTCCTTTAAGGACAGTATTTTCCTGTTGGGAACAAGGCTTTCTGGCAAACCTGCCTGCTTTGGGACTCAATTTCCCTTTCCAACATGACAGCAGCATTTTCTTCTCTTTTCTGGTGCTAATTCCCCCTTTGAGGTCTGCTTACACAGTCGAGTTGCACTTTTGATTGGGTCCGGCTGGAGACGCCGCTCCTAGGAGCTTGATGGATTGGAACTGGGATCTGTGTGTTTGTCAGGAGCAGAGAACATAAACATTTCCAGAGGAGGGAGAAGCCCCTCTGATGTTTGCTCGTTGAGTGCCTAACCTCAAGGGCTCCACGAGCATGAGAAAGAGTTTGGAACAGAACAAATCTGGGGGCTTCTTCCTGTCTGGCCCCACCAAACATGCACGGATGAGGTGAGAGGCTGGTGGGTGGTGGTCGGTTGCAAGCTTGTAGGATGTCTTTTGTTACAGTATTGGCAGCTCAACACTCCTTCCTTTTGGCTTTGTAATGGAAATTAGATCTCTTTTTGGGTTAGTTCCTTGCTTTTTAGGTATTGCATCCAAAAAAACCTCAAGAGCTTTCTTTCGGGTGAGCTCATTCTGCTGAAGTCAGTTAATTGCTTGACAGGAGGTCTCCTCCCCCACTACTCCCTCCATCTCCTTCCACTTTTTCTTAAGGTCTGATGTAAATTGGCCAAGCTTTTGGCTTCCTGTTGCACCAAGGGAGGTTTAGGTTGGACGTTAGGAAGAATTTTGTTACTGCAAGAGTGGTCAGGCACTGGCACAGGCTGCCCAGGGAGGTGGTGGAGTCCCCATCCCTGGAGGTGTTTGAGGAACCTGTGGCCATGGCACTTGGGGCCTTGGGTTAGTGGCTGTGGTGGTTGGACTGGATGAGCTTAGAGGTCCTTTCCAGCCCAAACAAGCCTGGAGAAGAGGAGGCTCAGGGCAGAGCTCATTGCTGTCTGCAGCTACCTGAGGGGAGGTTGTAGCCAGGTGGGATTGAGCTCTTCTCCCAGGCACTCAGGGACAGAAGAAGGGGACACAGTCTCAAGCTGTGTCAGGGCAGGTTGAGGCCAGATGTTAGGATAAAGCTATTGTCAGAGAGAGTGATTGGCACTGGAATAGGCTGTCCAGGGAGGTGGTGGAGTGCCCATGACTAGAGGTGTTGAAGCCAAGCCTGGCTGGGGCACTTAGTGCCGTGGTCTGTTTGACTGGCTGGGGCTGGGTGCTAGATTGGGCTGGAGGAGCTTGGAGCTCTCTTCCAACCTGCTTGATTCTGTGGTTGATTTGGCACAGTGGTGTTGGGTTGGTGGTTGGACTTGATGATTTGTCAAAGCCTTTCCTAATCTTAATGATTCCATTAAACTTTTGCCTGTGCTTTTGTCTTAACTGATTCTCCTGGGAGACTTCCCCCAGCAGCTGGGGGCTCGGAGCTTTTGGAACCAACTGCTTAAAAGGAGCAGTGAAGACCTCACCAAATGTTTTGCCTGTTGCCAAAATTTCTGGTGAAGTAAAGGAATGAGGAGGTTTTACTCCTGGTGTTTAATTGTTTAGTGAATGTCAAACTTGATCCTGAGGCAAATCCTCTCCAAATAAAGATGCAGTTGGATAAGGATTAGATCTCTTGCTTCTAGCTCAGGCTGTCAGCCTCAAGGCAGGAGCAATTATAGTTTCTCTCCTAATTATTTGCTGTCAGAAAGGATTGGTCTATAACTTTCAGGGTGAGCCTCCTGCAAAGCTCAAGAGCAAGCTGTTGTGTAGCTGTAGGTCTATCAGAGGTGTAAGCCACTTGTCAATGAGTCCTGTCATAACTGGCAACAAAAATCAGAGTTAGCCTCAAGCTGTGTATTTTGGAGCATGGCCCAAGATGATGAACTCCTCCTGCTAGCTGAGTTCCTCCTCCTTGCTGTGCAGGAACTTGGTTTATGCTGAATGAGGGCTGTGGAGGTGATTATGGGACCAGAACACCTCTTTGATGAAGAGAGGCTGAGGGACTTGAGGCTCTCTAGCCTGGAGAAGAGAGGACTGAGGGAGGGATCTTCTCAATGCTCATAAATGCTTCAAGGGTGGGTGGCAGGAGGATGGGGTCAGGCTTTTTTCTGTGTTGCCCAGTGACAGGACAAAAGGTAACAGGCACAGACATGGGCACAGGGAGCTCCATCTAAGCATGAGGAGGAAATTCTTTATGTTGAGGGTGCTGAAGCACTGGAACAGGCTGCCCAGAGAGCTTCATAGAATCAACCAGGTTGGAAGAGATCTCCAAGATCTGACTGATTCTACGACCTCTAGGGATGAGGCTTCCACCCCCTTCCTGGGCAGCCTAGTCCAGTGTCTCACCACCTTCATGGTGAAGAACTTCTTCCTGACATCCAAACTGAATCTCCCCATTTCTAGCTTTGCCTCCACAATAGGGAAGGGGAGAGAGAAGGGGGAAGGGACCCTGCTGAAGCCCCCATGGCATCACCATGGATGTCTCTTCAAGCTTGGGAGTTAAGTAATTTATTCAAGCCTTTTCCTGCAGCCAGTGGCAGCTGAAGGAATCAGATCATTGCTCTTTCATCTTCCAGAAGCACAAGACCCTCTTCCTCCCACCCACTTTCATTCTCTGCTTAAAGCCTTTCCAGAGTGCAAATGATCAAAGCAGGAGATTAAAGACACATCTTGATCTGATGAGATTAGAATGTTTTGGGGTTTTTTTGACTGTTTCCTTATGCTAAAAGGAAAGGAGGGGAAAAAAAACACCCACCCCAAAGCAAAGCTTCTTTATGGTATTCCCCCCCTCCCCTCCCTGAATTTGATCAGAGTGAAGCTACCAGGGGACTTGTTGGTCCAGTAGGAAATGGAACTCAATTTGGATGTATTTAATGTTTTTTTTTTTTGTTGGGGGGGGGGAGGGGAGTTGTTGTTGTTGGTTTTCTTTTTTCCTTAAAGCATTTTAGTGTATTAAAAATGACAGAGGTTAGAAACAAAGCTCTTTATGCTTTTATTGAGCTGGAATTAGAAGTGACAGAAAATCATTTTGGTCCTGGTGCAGTAAATGTTATCACTAAAACATGTTCAGGGGAGATTAGGAAGGTCTCTGAAGCACAAGAGACAAAAAGTTCACCAAACAAGAAGTGATGAATTTATTTTTTTGGTTGGGCTGTTCTTGTCTCCCAGGCCTTGGTTCTGCTCAGGGAGACAAAGGCATTTCAAGCTCTCAGGGATGTTGGATTTGAGGGATCGAGGGGATGCTGAGCAGAGGCTGAGCCCAGAGGAAAGAAGGTTTCTTGATTTGAATCATATAATTGGTTGGAAGGGACCTCAAAGCTCAGCCAGTTCCAACCCCCTGATATAGGCAGGGACACCTTCCACTAGAACAGGTTGCTCAAGGCCTCATTGAACCTGGCATTGGACACCTCCACAACCTCCCCGGGCAACCTGTGCCAGTGTCTCAGCACCCTCACTGCAAGGAACTCTTTCCTAACACCTAGCTTAAATCTCCCCTTTGCCACATTAAACCCATTCCTCCTCCTGTCATTCCAAGCCCTTGGCAATAGTCCCTCCCCAGCCCTCCTGTAGCCCCTTTCATATCCTGGAAGGCCACTTCAAGGTCTCCTTGAAGCCTTCTCTTTTCCAGGCTGCAGAACCTCAGCTCTCATAGCCTGTCCTCATAGAGCTGCCTCAGCCCTTTGAGCATCTTCATGGGGGATCCACCGCCAAGAGCATCCAAAAAACCCAGGTCAATTTGCAGCCCATTCTCACTCCAAAGCATGGTCCTGTGGCTCCCTCCAACATACTCCAGCTGTTGGTTCTCTCTGAGCTCCTTCTGGAGCATTACATTATTAGCATTATTATTATTACTGCTATTATTTCCATCCAAAGCACCTAAATCAAACAAATATCAGCCCTTAATCAGGATTCTGTTGTTGTGTTCCAATTAATCTGTGTCAGTAGCTGGAATGTTTGTGTTAAATAATGTTCTTCATGGAAGCTTTTAATGAGGAAGCAAATTGATTGGGTTTTTGTTTTACCCACTGGATGCTTGCCCATAGCCCAAGCCCTTTGTTGCCCGTCTTGCCTCTGAGTGGGTCACTGTGGTTTATCCTCAAGCCTTCATCTGTTGCCAGATGGTAAAATGACCCAGATGTCAACTCAAGGTGTGCTCAGAGTGGGAGTGCTGAAGAAATTTTGGGGATATGTTTTCTTTTTTGGTGTCCTGCCACCTGGGATGCTGCTGCTTAGTGGGGGAAGGGTTGAGGTGAGGTGGAGAAGTGTGGTGGAGTAAGAGGGTCAAAGGCATTCTGGAGTGTGTCAAGAAAAGTGTGACCAGCAGGTCTAGGGAGGTTCTCCCCCCAACTCTGCCCTACCCTGCTGAGAGCAGCCCACAGAAACAATTTCTTAGATTGGAGAAGACCTTCAAGCTCCTCAAGTCCAATCATTAGTTTCACACTGACAAGTCCTTGACTAAACCAAAGCCCTCAGCACAACATCTGATCACTGTGAGTCGCTGTGGACCACCAGGATCGTTCAGTCCAACCTTCATCCCAGCAGCCTTCCTCACTAGACCACAGCCTCAAGCACCACATCCACTCTCCTTTTGAACACCTCCAGAGGTGGTGAGTCCACTACCTCCCTGGGCAGCCTGTGACAGTGCCTGACCACCTGCTCAAAAAGAACTTCCTACATCCAACCTAAACCTCCCCTGCTGCAACTTGAGGCCATTTCCTCTTCTCCTGTCATTAGTAATTTGGGAGAGGAGACCAGCTCCAGCCTCACTACAACCTCCTTTTAGGTAGTTGTAGAATACTGGATGGAGTACTGCACCCAGTTCTGGGCTCTGCAATTCAGGATAGACAGAAATCTGCTGGAGACAGCTATGAGGATGGTGAAGGGAGTGGAACATCTCTGTTCTGAAGAAAGAGAGCCCTGGGGCTGTTTAATCTGGGGAAGAAAAGGCTGAGAGGGAATCTGACCAATGTCAGAGGAATGAGTGCCAGGGAGGTTGTAGCCAGGTGGGGTTGGGCTCTTCTCCCAGGCACCGAAGAAGGGGACACAGCCTCAAGCTGTGGCAGGGCAGGTCAGGCTGGATGTGAGGAGGAAGTTGTTGTCAGAGAGAGTGATTGGCATTGGAATGGGCTGCCCAGGGAGGTGGTGGAGTGCCCATGGCTGGAGGTGTTGAAGCCAAGCCTGGCTGGGGCACTTAGTGCCATGGTCTGGTTGGTTGGGCAGGGCTGGTGGCTGGGTTGGGCTGTTTGAGCTTGGAGCTCTCTTCCAACCTCCTTGGTTCTATGATGAAGGTGCCAGGCTCTTTGTGGTGGTGCCCAACGAGAGGACAAGGGACAATAGGTACAAGGTGGAACTAAGGAGGTTCCACCTCAACATGAGGAGAAACTTCTTTGCTGTGATGGTGACAGAGCACTGGGACAGGCTGTCCAGAGAGGTTGTGGAGCTGCCTCTTCTGGAGACTTTCAAAACCCATCAGGATGTGTTCCTGGGTGAGCCTGCTCTGGCAGGGGGGGGATGGACTCGATGATCTCTGGATCAGAGAATTTGGTTTGAGAAGATCTCTAAGATGGAAAACTTTGAGACCTGTCAAGAGGAGGAGATGGGAAGGAGGTTCCTTGGGTGCAGCAGAGGATGTTGCTGGGGGCCAGCTGGCATCTGTAGGACTCGCAGCTCCTCTTGAAGCTCCTTGCACAAGATGTGTGGTGACCATTCCCTGGGTTCCTGGCAGCACTTCTGCTCTAATTGTCCCATCTGTCACTTACTCATCAGGCTGGAACAAAGAAATCATTAAGAAAATAATGCATGCTTATGGCTGCTTTCTCTTCTTTTGCTCTTGTAGGTACCACTTGGAATTTGTGCTCCGAGGTGAGTACAAGGAAGGGGAGGGGGGTGCTGAGTTCTCACTGGTGGTGAGCCTGGGGAGCAGGGGAGGGCTGGATGCTTGTGCTGCTTTCTGTGCAAAGCCAACAGGCAGAGGAGCTGAAAGTGATGCTGTATCTGTGTGGCAGTTCTGAGGGGCAGACTTGAAAGAGTTGGGGCTGTGCAGGCTGGAGAAGAGGAGGCTCCCAGGTGACCTTCTCGTGGCCTTCCAGGATCTGAAGTGGGCTACAAAAAAGCTGAGGAAGGACTTTTGAGGCTGTCAGTGCAGACTGGGGGGGATGGAGCAAAGCTGGAGGTGGGGAGAGTGAGGCTGGAGGTGAGGAGGAAGTTGTTGAGCATGAGAGTGGTGAGAGCCACTCATAGGTTGCCCAGGGAGGTGGTTGAGACCCCATGGCTGGAGGTGTTTAAGGCCAGGCTGGCTGAGGCTGTGGGCATCCTGCTTTAAGGTAGGGTGTCCCTGGGCATGGCAGGGGGTTGGAACTGGCTGCTCCTTGTGGTCCCTTCCAACCCTGCCTGATTCTGTGATTCTAAGGGGGTAAAGCTCTGGTGAGGGCTCTAGCAGGAGCTGGGGCTTGTATTCTTTTTGAGCAGCAGAAGTCCCTTTCTCCTTACCCTTGAGAGCAGATAGTGCCCAAATGTGGTGCTGACATGAAAGTGTCACCTTGTACAAGCCCTGAAGGTTCTGCCTCCAGAAAAAGCTTTAAGTCCACAAAGAGCAGCACGTTCCCATGGACCAGTGACTTGGGAGCAGTGTTGGTTAACCTTCAGCAAGTGTCCTCCAGCCTCATTGCTTCACCTTAGCCCGAACTTGAAATGGAATCAGGCTCCAGGTGCAGACAAATGGTCAGGCTGTAAATTTCTGCCGAGCGTGACCATCTCTCGTTAGGTCTGCTAACAAGCTGGAGGTTCTGATGGGCACTTTGATCTTCATTTCCTCAATAATAAAGGGGATGATTTAAACTTTCCAGGGTGCCTGCAGGTCACAGGCCATGTCACTTGGTATTCCTGCATATTTGAGGGCTAAATGATGGATAGATATTGGCTCAGAGCTGACCTGGAGCTGGGTGGGTTCAGCCACTGCCCCTCAATCTATGTGGCTGGGTGGGTTCAGCCACTGCCCCTCAATCTATGTGGCTGGGTGGGTTCAGCCACTGCCCCTCAATCTATGTGGCTGGGTGGGTTCAGCCACTGCCCTTCATCCACATGGCTGGGTGGGTTCATCCTTCTTCTTCCTTAAAGCCTGGCTGGGGCACTTAGTGCCATGGTCTGGTTGATTGCCTAGGGTTGTGTGCTAGGCTGGACTGGCTGAGCTTGGAGCTCTCTTCCAACCTGGTTGCTTCTATGATTCCTTCACCAGTGGTTGTGATAAGAGAGCCCCAGGCAGGCTCTGCCAGCACGCAAACAAGAATGGGGAGCTGGGGATGTAATAAAAACCCCTTCCTGAGTGTTCCAACTCAGCTAATCCTCCATTTACTCCAGGAATAAATTCCAGTATGTTACCTCCTCGATCAGGGCCCACTTCCAGCACATCCTGTCTGTCTGGCAGCAGAGAAATGTCAGCAATGCAGCAGGGCTGCAATTCCCACTAGAACACTGTTATCACATTTTAATATGAGCCTCGGTGCAGCCTCGGTGCTTCTAATTGCTTTCAAACCATTGTTTTCCTGCCTTTGCTTGATGAACCCAGCATCTGGCATCATTTGAGAAAGTACAACAGACAGCTGTGCTGAAAATTAACAAAAAAGAGAGAGGGAGAGAGGATGAGAACACATAAAAGGACTCCAAATGAGTTGGGTTGGTTTTTTTGGTTGGTTTTTCTTTTTTCTTCTCCTTCCCTCTCCCCCCACTCCAAATTCAGAAAGTTCAGACAATTGAGAGGGTAGTCAAAGGGAGGTTTTTGGTCTTCTGAAAGGGTCTTCATTCTTTTCTAGAGTTGGAAGCCTAAAAGTGATATCAGGAGGATTTGGTTTGTAGGACCTGTGTGTAGGTTCAGCCAGTCAAGTGCCTGCATGTGAGTCGTTGAGGCTTCAGGTGTGGAGAGTCATAGAATGGTTTCAGTTGGAAGGGACCTTTGAGATCAGCCAATTGGGTTGGAAGACAGCTCAAAGATCATCCAGTTCCACTCATCCTCTACTATGGACAGGGACACCTCCCACTAGCCCAGGTTGCTGAAAGCCTCATCAAGCCTGGCCTTGAACACCTCCACGAGTGGTGACTCCACCACCTCTCTGGGCAACCTGTTCTAGTGTCTCTCCACCCTCACTGGAAAGAATTTCTTCCTCATCTCCAGTCTAAATCTGCTCTCCTCAAGCTTCAGTCTGTTCCCTCTCATCCTGTGACTACATGGCTATCTCCAAAAGTCTCCCTCTGACAAGCAGCAGTGGATGGAAGCTGCAGCACAGGAGGTTCCAGCTCAACACAAGGGGAACTTCTTGAGTGTGAGGGTCCCAGAGCCCTGGCACAGGCTGCCCAGAGAGATTGTGGAGTCTCCTTCTCTGGAGCCTTTCAAGGCCTGTCTGGATGTGTTCCTGTGTGATCTGTGTTGGATAGTATTGTCCTGCTCTGGCAGGGGGGTTGGACTGGATGATCTCTTTGGGTCCCTTCCAACCCCTGTGATCCTGTGATTTATGAAGCAGCTTCTCTCCTTAAAAAACCCAAATCCATTGCCTCCACCTGAGGCAGAGCAGGGGAACAGAACTGAGCATTTCCTAAACCACTGCTCGCTGCTCTTGCATTTTTTTGCCTGGTGCAGTTGTGCCAAATACAAGCAGCAAATCATTAAAAGTGCAAGAAAAAAAAAAAAAAAAAAAGCAAAAAAGAAAAACCAACCCCAACCTCATCTTTACTGTAAAGATTCCCTTTGAAGCTGAGCTGGAGTGTTCCTGAATGGATGGAGTGTGGGCTGATTTCCCCCCACACACAATTTTTGTACTTCTAAACCTCCTTTTCTTTGCACTGATGCCAGGAAGCCTCCAGCTCAGTGCTAAGCAAGGTTCAGAGGCAGAAACCCAGTTTGGATTTATGAGGTGCTTGAAAACACAAGAGGGGAAACCCTCACCCCCCCCTTCCCACCCAGCTCCCCCCTACCCCACTTCAACCTCTTGGATTGGCAGTGGTGCGGAGCTCAGTTTCATCACCCTGTGTGGAATTCCCTGGCTTTGGAAACACCAACCACAGGCCCTCAAGTGGCATAACAAGGAAAGAAGAAAACAAACTTCCAACTTTTGTTAGGATGACTTCTAAAGCCCCCTCCCTGTCCCCCCCAACTGTCTTTGGGTAGCTTTGTGGAGCTCTGAATTAGTTAATTAATCAATAATCAAAATATGGCAACAGGAAGTGGTGAGGGGATGGGAGAGTGTGGAGGAGAGGTTGAGGGAGCATGGAGGGAGAGGTTGTGGAGGGAAGTTGTTGGTTAGTCTGAAGAAGAGAAGGCTGAAGGGAGACCTCATTGCTCTCTACAGCTATCTGGAAGAAGGTTGGAGTGAGGGTGGAGTGGAGGTTGTAATGAACAACAGGACAAGAAGTTGCACCAGGGGAGGTTTAGGTTGGACATGAGGAACAAATTCTGTCCTGCAGGAGGGTTGGAACAGGCCACCCAGGGAGGTGGTGGAGTCACCATGCCTGCAGGTGTTCCAAAAAGGAGTAGATGTGGCACTGTGGGACATGGTTTAGTGGTCGTGGAGGTGCAAGTAGAAGGTTGGACTTGATCACCTTTAGAGGCCCTTTCCAACCTTAATGATTCTGTGACTATTTGATCCCTTCCTTGCCTCCTCTCCCCCACTTGTGAGCTCACAGTAATAAAGGGAGAGATCACAGAACTGTTTGGATTGACAAAGCCCTCTAAGATCAAGTCCAAGCCATCAACCCAACACCACCATGGCCACTAAACCCTGTCCCCAGGTGCAATGGCCACAGGTTTCTTGAACACTTCCAGGGATGGGGACTCCACCACCTCTCTGGGCAGCCTGTGCCAATCCCTGACCACTCTTGCAGCATAGAAGTAGTTCCTAATATTCAACCTAAACCTCCTTTGGTTCACTACTCTTTAAAACTCATATTGCTGTAGCACAGGGAAAGCCAAAACCTCTTTTCCATGTTGTTTTTGACAGCACCAGGTTTGAGCTTGGGTTTGGTTTAGGTTTTTTGGTGTGTTTGTTGCCTGAAATGAGGGGAAGAGAAAAGCAGGAGCTGGGAAAAGCCTTCAAGAACAGTCAAGTCCTTTGATTAAAAAGTCCAGGTTGGGTTGGCTGTTATCAGACTTTCCTTGGAGCCCACAAATGAAGGATTTAGAATGAGATTGAAAGAGGTAACGGCACCCAGAAGCTTGGCTGGGTTGTCCTGCAGTTCACATAAAGATGTTCAGGACCTTTACTGAGAGGAATTAAGTTCATGAGGAGAGCTTTTTGGACTCCCTTCAAACAAGCTTCCCTCAAGTCCCCTGGTTTGGATTACTGAGGTCTGCTTGGAGGATTTGACTTCATTAATCAAAGCAGTCAAGCTGCCAACTCACTCAGGGTCCTCTGAAAGCCATTCTGGTTGTAACACCTTGGAGCAGTGCTCCCTCTTGCTTCACATTCAGCAGTATCCCTGTGGTCCCCCCTCCCCAGGGATGCTCAGGGCACATCAACCTCTTCCAAGTCAAGCAATGCACCATAAAGAAGGTGGAATAAAACTGTCAGAGGAGGTGCTAAATCTACAGCAGCTTGGGGAGCCCTCCTAAGTTAAACATTACCAAGTTCTATTGCTCTCACTTTGGCCAGTTAATAAAATAGTCTAATTATTAAATAGTCTAAATTGCCTGATGTGGAGCTTTGAGGGTAGAGAACCTTCTGAAATGAAGCCTCTGTGCTTTCTGGACTTGTCTGTCTGACAAGGGGGTGCTGCAGCTGTCTTCCTCCTCAGAAATCTCTGGGCTCATCCTAACATGCTCAGATGAATCCACAGCCCAAGTGTTGCTCCATGCACAACAGGAGGATGAGGCCTGGGGGTTGGAACTAGATGATCTTTAAGGTCTCTTCCAACCCAAACCATTCTATGAATCTACTCTGTGAAACCTTCAAGAAATTGCTCCATTGGGTATAAAGTCTGAGAGTGATCACCTCAGCTGCTGCAGAGTGGGTAATAGACCCTTCTGCCCCACAAAAATGGGGGGGAAAGAGATAAGTTCTTCGGTTTGGCCATGAAGATGTTTTGGAGGCCTTAGGAAAAGATGTTGAGGGGCTTGGAGCATCTCTGTGAGGAGCAGAGGCTGAGAGCCTGGAGAGGAGCAGCCCCAGAGGGGATCTGATCAATGCTCAGAAAGAGCTAAAGGCTGGAGGACAAGGGGATGGGGCCAGACTCTGCTCAGTGGTGGCTGGGGACAGGACAAGAGGCAGTGAGCACAAACTGGAACCCCAGAAAGTTCAATCTGAGCAGGAGGATAAACTTGTGTGAGGGTGCTGGAAGCCTGGAGCAGGCTGCCCAGAGAGGTTGTGGAGTCTCCTTGTTTCTGGAGAGCTTCCACCCCCCTGGCCATGGTGCTCCTGGACAAGCTGCTGTGGGTGCCGTGCTTTAGCAGGGGGTTTGGACTGGATGATCTCTAGAGGTCCCTCCAAGCCCTCACCGTGCAGGGAGCAGTGAGTGTCCTGCTCTACACCCTCCGGCCTCGCTGGGGAGTGGAGCAGTGGATGCCCTCTGCATCCATAGTGCTTGCTCAGCTGTGCTGCATCCTGACCCCTGTGTCCTCTAAGCCTTCAGCTGGCTCAAACCTGGACTTCTGAGTCTCTCTTTTTGCTCACCCCACAATGATTTCTTCATTGCTTTGGTTTGCAGAGCGCTAACCCCATCCAAACCGCCTACCAAGCAGCCATTCTGCCCTTTTAGTCAGACTCCATCCTGAAAGAGAGCAGCGAAATCATCCTTGGCGTTACCATAAACACCTCCTGGGCAGCTCCTCCAGTCCCCGGAGTGCTCTTTGCTCTCCTCTTCCTCCCTTTGCATTCCCTGTCGGTTTGCCTTTTCTGAGCGGTGCAATGCGCTGCAGACAGGGGCAAGACAGCCTCCTTGTGTCTTGTCACTGCAATGTGCTCGCTCAGCTCCAGCTCTCTTCTCTTGCTGCTTTGCTCACTCGAAAGGATTTTAGCGACGAAGGTCTTCTGAACCTCCTGACACTTCCTCAAAGCATTCTCATAGAATCACAGAATCAGGCAGGGTTGGAAGGCACCACAAGGAGCAGGCAGTGCCAACCCTCTGCCATGCCCAGGGACACCCTACCCTAGAGCAGGCTGCCCACAGCCTCAGCCAGCCTGGCCTTAAACACCTCCAGGCATGGGGCCTCAACCACCTCCCTGGGCAACCCATTGCAGCCTCTCACCACTCTCATGCTCAACAACTTCCGCCTCACCTCCAGGCTGACTCTCCCCACCTGCAGCTTTGCTCCATCCCCACCAGTCCTGTCATTACCTGATTGCCTAAAAGACTCTAGCCTAGAGTCTCCTCTTTGGCCCTGAGGATGTTAAGCTGTGAGTTTCTTTTTCAATCTCAGATCCCAGACCTGGTTTTCATCATTGTGCACTGCACGAGCCTGGAGTCTGCCTTCCCAGACACTGTTTTGCTGTGTCCTTAGCAGAGCTGGTGCCTCAAAAAGATGAACTCAAGAGCAGATTTGTGATATTCCTCTTCCTCAGCATCTCCATCCTCTAAATGTAGACCTCTCCCCTGCTCCCTCAAGTTGGCTCAGGAGGAATAATTTATTAGTGGCCAGAAACACAAAGTGTTGGTAGCTTCAGGCTGGCTTTGCTCGCATTTGGCTGAGCTTTTGTGTGTCACTAATGTGTTACCAGGTCATAACAGTGAGGATAAATCTTGTTTACTTGTTTACATCCCGTGGGAATCTTCTGCTGTGCTGGGTTTCAGGCTCCTTCCTAGCAAGGCAGGACTGGGCTGTGCTTCCCCTGTTGGGCAGCTGTTCCCTGGAGCTGCTGCCCACTCGAGAGGCAGAATGTGCAGTGCCATTGCTGAAAGGGTGCCAAGGATGGGGGGACTGACTCTCCCCACCTGGGAAGAGGGAGAGGAGAGGAGGAAGAGGGAGAGGGGAGGGAGAAGAGGAAGAGGAGAGATGGGGAATGCCACAAGGGGCTGGCAGGGTGTCAGAAAGTAGAGAGAGAGATGCAGTGAGCTCAGCAGCTTCTTGTCTTCATGGGTTTGGGGAAGACAGATATTTAGGCCCCCTCCAAGCTCATCAGCTCTTTGGCTTTGCTGAGAATGAGCTTTGCTGTCTTGCAGAGCAACCCTGCCAAAGTTTGCTGTTGGGAAAGGCTTCCCAAGTTGCCAACTTCTGGAGTGTCATTTGTGGGGTGGGTTTTTTTCTGGTGTGTGGTTTGCTTTTCTCCTCTTGAGAACCCAACCCCAGCATCAGTTGTGGGAAGGCTTTGGTTTGAAGATCTTCATTTTAGGTGGAAGGGCTGGATGGATAACTTCCAGGTTGTTTGATGGTTAATGTAATCATGAAGCTTCTTTGCTGTGTGACAGAGAGAAGGAAATAATTGCACCCCAACCTGCTCTGAGCTTCTCAGCCTCCTTTGGGGTTAATGCTCTCAAAGCTGAAAGCTGCAGGATTTAACCTTCTTTTGGTGTGATGAAACATTTGGCCCTATTGCAGTGCTTTGAGATGAATATTTTTTTGGGGGGTTGGATATTTTTGTTCCTGTTTTGGCTGTTTGGGTTGTTGTTTTGGTGTTTTTTTTTTTTTTTTTGTTTGGTTGTATTATTATTTCCCTCCCCAACAGGCCAAGGAGCACTGGGTGGAAGGTGAGGTGGAGGAAGTTCCATGTAAACATAAGGAGGGATTTTTTTCCCTGTGAGGGTGACAGAGCACTGGAAGAGGCTGCCCAGGGGAGTTGTGGAGTCTTCCTCTCGAGATATTGCAAACCCACCTGGATGTGTTCCTGAGTGATCTGGGATAGGAGATCCTGCTCTGGCAGCGGGGGGGGGGTTGGACTGGATGAGCTTTGAAGGTCCCTTTCAGCCCCTGACATTCTGTGATTCTGTGACAATAAGAGCAGATGACCTTTGGAGGTCCCTTCCAACCCAGACCATTCTGTCATTCTCCTGTGAGGAGAGGCTGAGGGAGTTGGGGCTCTGCAGTCTGGAGAGGAAAAGGCTCCCAGGTGACCTTATTGTGACCTTTCAATATCTTAAGAGAGCTACAAGAAAGCTGGGGAGGGACTTTTTCGGCTCTCAGGGAGTGATGGGACTGGAGGTAATGAAACAAATCTGGAAATGGATAGATTCAGCCTGGATGTTAGGAAGAAGTTGTTCAGCATGAGGGTGGTGAGAGCCTGGAAGGGATTTCCCAGGGAGGTGGTGGAAGCCTCATCCCTGGAGGTGGTTAAGGCCAGGCTGGATGAGGCTGTGGGCAGCCTGCTCTAGTGTGAGGTGTCTCTGGGCATGACATGGAGGTTGGAACTGGCTGCTCCTTGTGGTCCCTTCCAACCCTGACCTGTGATTCTCTTTTGCACCCTAGAAAGCTTCAGGAAGTCTCTCCCATGGCATGGCCCAGCTCTTGCCTGATGGATTTTTGTCTATCTCAGCAAGGTTGGCCCCTTTTTATCCCCCACCTTCCCATCCCTATCCCATCCCTATCTCCATCCTCATCTCTATCCCCATCCCTGTCCTGCCCGAAGCCGCAGCGATGCTGCGCGCTGCAGCCCGACCTGCTGGGCACAGCAGCTCATTGCAGCCTCTGCTCCAGCCCAGCACCAACCAGTCCAGCTGCAAACCACAGCACCAGCCGCTTCAGCAGCAGACCAGCTCCTTACTGCAAAAAAGGCAACGCAAACCTTCTCGCTTCCCTCTTTTTTCGTTTTCTTTTGAGCAGAAGTAGCGTTTTTAGCGGACAATTAAATTGCTTTATTATGTGTGATTAGCCAAAGTGGCTAGCGAGGGAAGGAGAGGAGGCTGGGGCTGGATTCTCTTGTCAGCCAGCCAAGCCCCTGCCTGGGGCATGACGTTTCTAAACCGATGATAAATCAGCTCCTCCTGTGTGTGCGAGGAGGTCTCTGCCTTTGCTTTTTGACCCTGTTGCCATGAGGTAGACCTGTCCTGCTGATAAAACACAGCCAAAGCAGACAGGTCCTGCTCTTGCCCTGGCCTTGTTTGCTTCCCGAGCCAGGGATGAAGTTGGTTTCCTCCTGTGTATAGTCTCCACATCCAGGAATATATTTATGAAGGGGGAAAGAAACACTTTGAGATCTGTAGAGAAGGGAATTTCTCTTCTGTTCTGTTGGTAAATGTCACTGGTGGTGGTACAGCCTGGAGTGGAGGAGGACCATGGACATGTGTCACAGTGATGTACAATATAAGCATTGGGGTATTGAGGCAAAAATGATGTTTCCAAGCACGGACACCCTGCAGAAGTCAATAGTCTGTGGGAAGAAGGTGAAAGGACCTTCAAGATTATCCAGTTCCAACCCCACTGCCATGGGTAGGGAGACCTCTCACTTAGCCCAGGTTGCTCAAGGCCTCATCCAACATGACCTTGAACACCTCCAGGGAGGTTGTGGAGCCAATCCCAATCTTCTGTTCCAAACCTTCCACTTCCAAACTTCTATTCCCAGCTTTCCACCCCCAACATTTTATTTTCAGCCTTCCACTCCCAACAATTTATCCCAAATCTTCTGCCCACACCTTTCACCCCCAGCCTTCTATTCCCAACCTTCCACCCCCAACCTTCTATCCCAAATCTTCTGCCCACAGTTTCCACTCCCAACCTTCTGTTCCCAACCTTTTATCTCCAACCTTCTATTCCCAACCTTCCATCCCCCAACCTTTTATCCCAAACCTTCTGCCCACAGCTTCCACCCCACACCTCTGTGCCCACTAGAGCATGTCCCAGAGGACCACATCCACTCATTTCTGAAACACCTCCACAGATGGTGACTCCACCACCTCCCTGGGCAGCCTGTTCCAACGTATCCCCACTCTTCCACTAAAGAAATGCTTCCTAATATCCAACCCAAACCTCCCCTTGATGACAGTTTTCCAGCTCTGCTTCGGGAAATGCATTCCTGCTAAATTAGGCCCTTAAAGTCTGGGGATATTAAGACTGTGGAGCATGAAAGCTGATGGGATTTGGATCAGAGACCTTTATTTGTAGCAGGGTCCTAAGGAGTCATTACTTTCAAGGAGGAACTTTGTTTCCTGGAATATTAACTGAGATTGGGGAATTTTTTGCTTCCTCTTTGGCATGAACAGGCTCATCATAAAAGTGTAAATGGAACTTGCTTGCTATTGATTTTTCTTCTGCTCTGAAAAGATGCTTAATGAAACTCGAGGTACACAGATAAAGACCTTCCCTGAATGCAAAGCAAGAGCTTAATTGCACTTCCCTTAACAAGCTGCTGGAGATGAATTATTTCCCCCTCCCTTCCTCAAAGCCCTTTCACCTCTTTAGGTGGTTTCTCTTCCTGTGTGGGCCAGGATGTATTAATTCAGCTTTTGGGTTTTTTCCCCTCCATGTTTTTCCTCCTCCTTTTTTATTTTCTTCTTTTTTCCCCTCTCCTTTTATTTTCTCCTCCTCTTTTTTTTTTTTTTTCTTTTCCTTCCCCTCCTTCTTTTCCCCCCCCTTCTCCTTCCTTTCCTTCTTCCTTCTTTTGGCCTCCTCTTTATTTTCTTTTTTCCTTTTGCTTCCTCTTTGCCTCTTTTGCTTCCTTTCTCCTTCTCTTTCCCTCCTTCCTTTCTCCTTATTTTTCTTCTTCTTTCCCTCATTTTTTTTTGCCTCCCCTTTGCCTCTTTTTTTGCTTCCTTTCTCCCTTCCCCTCCTTTCTTTCTCTTTTCCCCCCTCTTCTCTCCCTCATTTTTTTGCCTCTCCTTTGCCTCTTTTTTTGCCTCCTTTTCCTATCTCCCCTCATCCTTTTGTTTTCTTCATCTCTTCCTCCTTTTTACCTCCTTCCCCTCCCCTTTATTTCTTTTTTTATTCTATTCCCTTAACCCTCCTCATTCTCTTTCCCTTTGAGTCAATCTTGCTGTTGCTCATGCTCTGAGGAGCTCTAAGTCAGGCAGATCTGCTGAGGGTTTGAGTAGGAAGATGGAGCAGCTTTGCATCAGGTACAGAGCAATTATTTGCCAAGGTTCTGAGCTATTTGGGTTTTATTCCCTGTGTTTTCATTAAAAGCTAATGAGGTTTTTCTTTGCTTCCTTCAGAACAATAGGCCTGGGCCCTGCTTAGTTGTTGGGGGTTGATATTTTGTGTGTGGTTGGACTCAAGTAAGCTGTTGCTGCTCCATAAACTTTATGGAGAAGTGGATTAAAACAGGAGTCTCATGATGCATATCTGAATAGGAAGGCAAGAGGAAGAGTCATAGAACCAAGCATGTTGGAAGAGAGCTCCAAGCTCCTCCAGCCCAACCTAGCACCCAGCTCTGCCCAATCAACCAGACCATGGCACTAAGTGCCCCAGCCAGGCTCTTTTTGAACACCTCCAGCCATGGGCACTGCACCACCTCCCTGGGCAGCCCATTCCAATGCCAATCACTCTCTCTAGGCAGAACTTCCTCCTAACTTCCAGCCTGACCCTTCCCTGCCACAGCTTGAGGCTGTGTCCCCTTCTTCTGGCCCTGGATGCCTGGCAGCAGAGCCCAACCCCACCTGTCTACAGCCTCCCCAACCTCCCAGCAGTGAGCTCTGCCCTGAGCCTGCTCTCCTGCAGGCTGCACACCCCCAGCTCCCTCAGCCTCTCCTCACAGGGCTGTGCTCCAGGGCCTTTCCCAGCCTTGCTGCCCTTCTCTGGACACCTTCCAGCACCTCAACATCTCTCTGCAATGGAGAAGCCCAGACCTGGACACAGCACTCCAGGTGTGGCCTGAGCAGTGCTGAGCACAGGGGCAAAAGAACCTCCCTTGTCCTGCTGTTATCTCCCCATCCTTGATCCCACACTGGTTTTTTCCCTACATGCAAATATTTTGCTGGGGGAATTCACTGCCGATATTGGATGTGATGCAGGAGGCACTTTGGTGCCACAGGGGCAGATGTTAATACCAACTTTTAATATAACTGGAGTGCAGCTCACTTATACCTGTGGAATAAAACCCTCCACACCCCAAAATAAAGGGGCAGAAAGAGGCCTTTCAAGTGTTTTGCTGAGCACACAGAGCCCCAGCTGCTGCTCAGGGAGGTAAATCCAGCTGCTCTCTCATTCAACACCCCACAAACAGCAGGGAAGGGGAAGTCTGCAGCTGATGGTTGTTGTGTTCTGACACTGAAAGCCAAGTTGCAGCTCAGCAAACAGAGGAGCTGTGACCCCCACGGCTTAAATCAAGAGCTGATGAAACACAGAATGTTGAGCTTTAAGGTTTGAGTCACAGAATCATTTCAGTTGGAAAAAAATATTTTTAAGATCATCCAATCCAACCATTCCCTGGAGGTGTTTGGGGCCAGGCTGGATGGGGCTCTGGCCAGCCTGACCTAGGGTACGGTGTCCCTGCCCATGGTGGGGGGGTTGGAGCTGGCTTGTGGTCCCTTCCAACTCTGCCTGATTCTATGATTCTCTAACTCTACCAAGTTTGGTGCTGAACCATGTCCCTCAGCACCACATCTCTGCCCCTTTGAAACCCCTCTAGGGATGAGGAGACACTGAGGGACTTGAGGCTGTTCAGTCTGGAGAGGAGAAGGCTCCCAGGGGACCTTATTGTGACCTTTCAGTATCTTAAGAGAGCTACAAGAAAGCTGGGAAGGGACTTTTTAGGCTGTCAGGGAGTGATGGGACTGGAGGGAATTGAACAAATCTGGAAATGGATCGATTCAGAGTGGGTGTTAGGAAGAAGTTGTTCACATGAGGATGGTGAAAACCTGGAAGGGATTGCCCAAGGAGGTGGTGGAAGCCTCATCCCTGGAAGTGTTTAAGGCCAGGCTGGATGAGGCTGTGGGCAGCCTGCTCTAGTGTGAGGTGTCCCTGGGCATGGCAGGGGATTGGAACTGGCTGCTCCTTGTGGTCCCTTCCAACCCTGTCTGATTCGGAGTTGGATGTAGCTCTGTTGGGTTGACCCCCAAGATTGGTGTTTCCAGCCTCCTCCCTGGATGCTCTCCAAGTTGAGGGCTGTACCATCCAGCATGAGTGCTCTTGCAGCAGGAATATGCCACCTGGGCCCTAAGTGATGAACCTGGACATAAACCCACAAAAGGGGGTTTGGATTTGTAGTGAGCTTCAGTGGAAGGCAGGAACCAAGAAGCAACATCTCATGGTGCAGGCAATAAGCTTTGGCTTTAAAAACATCTCCTCTTCACTAAACCAGGCTCTCCTCATCTTTTTAGGACAGGATCAGCATGACACTGGCTTTGGACAGGACAGCTCTGATGAAAATCAGAGCTGGGGTTTGGCCCCTTCCATGATGTCTGATGCTTCGCTTCCATCAGACTTCCAGGATGATGGTAAGTCACTGATTGGAATTTGGAGTCTTTGAGTGAAGAAGACAGGAGGGTAAGTGCAGTCTGCTATCACTGCCTCGTTGTCATTCATCTGTCTGACAAAGCTGGAGATGTTTTGGGGTTCTTTTGTTGCTAACTGGTTCCAGTCTTATCAGTGACCAGAAAAGGGGAGGGCGATTCTGTGTTCATTATCGCTTGGTTCAGTGATTGGTTTGGTGCTAACTGGAGCTGGTTGCTCTAAACTGAGTTGAAGACAGTGATGGAAAAGAGCAGAATGTGACCTTTTGGGTGTTGTATCCCACAGTTAATGTGTGAATCTTGGGTGCATTGCTTCTTGGGTGCTCAAACTCAGATTCAGAGGGTCTGTGTCTTCTCAAACTTGCTCTTTCCCCCATCCTTTGGAAATGAGACCTCTTTAAAGGGCTTTGCTTTGGAGAGCATTTGTGGGACTACCTAGTGCTTGGAAGTTGGGCAGCTGGCATCCGAGGGAGCTGGTATCCAAGGCCAAGGGTGTTTTCCAAAGCCTTAAATGTCAGGTGAAGGTTTTCTGGGCCAAGAGTTGCTGCATTGCTCCCATCTGCTTGTGAGTGGCCATTTAGGAGTGATGAATTTGTGATATGTTATTGAAATTGAAGCCTACACAGCTGAGTTTGTTCTGATCTTCTCAGGGGTTATCTCTGGGCTTTAAGTGAAGGCTTGACTGCTTTGGTCTCAGGCTCTCAATCTCCCACTTGCCACAGATCTTGTTTCCTCCTCCTCCTCTTTCACTTCCCTTGCACTTTACTACCCTCCCCCTTTGGCTGGTTCTTCCTCTTTCATTTTCTCTGCTTCCATCCCTCCTCTTCCCTACCTCTCTCTGCTCAATGAACTCTTTCATGTCTACTCCCACTCCTCCTAGTGAATCCAGACTCATCAGTCACAAACATAAAGAACTGAGGATTTATTTGGGCCAAGGCCACGAGAGCTGCTGGGCACCACAGTCAGCTCCTTGGTGCTGCGCAGAGCAGCAGACAGATCTGCTCCACTTCTTGATTTATGCCCTAAAAGAAACAGTCCTCCTTTGGACTGATTAGGGCCAAGGTTGGGCTGATAGTTTGCTAATTACAGCATGAAAAGAGGTGTGGAGCTTGGCTCTGGTTGTTTGAAAGAATCTGTGTGCTTAGATATGATGCACTTAGGTGGAGTGCGGGTGGAGAAGGTGTGACAAGGGAAATGGATGGTGGCCAAAAAAACGGGACATGAAAGAGTGCTGAAGACCTCAAGCTTGGCCTCATCAGGAGAGCAACGTCTTGATGGAGGCTAGGATTTCTCCTGGCATGTTTATGGAGTTTGTGGAAGGAGGTATTTGCTTGGCTGACTCCTGAGTGGTGGTTTTTGGCAGCTCTAAAGGGGCAGAGCTTGACGGGACACTTTGCAAGGTATGCAAACACTTGGCACTGCTGGAAGGTCTCAGCCACAGATGAAATGCTGAGGCTGGGTGGAAGGGTGCCCAAAGTGGGTGAATGAGGAGGAGATTGATAACAAAGAGAAATCACTGACCACATCAGGAAAAGAAAAAAAGAGGAAGAAAAAGAAGAAGAAAAGGGGAAAAAAAAAGGATTTGATTCTCTTTGGGACTCTCAATTTCTTTGATGATTTACTGCCAGATTTTCCTCTTTACTTGAGGGATTTCCCCCCACAGACCCTCCCCC
>WAAF01006470.1:153450-167722 GCA_013400475.1 Tricholaema leucomelas | reverse complement strand
CCTCCCCCTCCCACCCCTCCCCATCCCTCCTCTTGTTTTCTTTACTTACTTTGTGCTGGATGCAAGGTAAAGGCACAATGATTTGTTTTAAATGAACATGAAGTCGTTCCCTTGGGAGTTTAAATCACTGCTTTAGAGGAGAGGATTAAACTAAAGGATGCATCAAACAATCTGGATTCCTGAATGAGAACATCCTCGTGGGGAAAGCAGAAAGGTTTATGATGGCACAAACTGATTTTCATCATGGTCAAAGCTTGCTTTGGCTTCTTTGAGCCTGCAAACCTTTTACCATCCTGTGTGATCTGGTATAGGTGATCCTGCTCTGGCAGGGGAGGGGGTTTGGACTGGATGACCTTTCGAGGTCACTTCCAGCCCCTGACATTCTGGGGTACCCTGCCCCCCCTTTTTATTTTGCCTGTCTATTTAGCTGCCAGGGTCCTCGCAGCAGGCACTCTGCTCCCATGTGCTGGGCCACCATGAGCCCTCAAGGTACTGCTGTCACCCAGAGGAGGGACTGAGAGCTGCTCCTTTTGGCAAGCACAAGTGGCTGATCCCTGGGGGTGAACCCTCTCGGTATGGGCAGGAGAAGAAATTGTTGTAGGAACACATTGATCATTCCTGGGGCTTATTTTCTCCCCATTTCTTCTATCACAGGCTCACAGGATGTTAGGGGTTGGAAGGCACCCAAAGAGATCGAGTCCAACCCCCCTGCCAGAGCAGGACAATCCTCTCTAACACAGATCACACAGGAACACGTCCAGACAGGCCTTGAAAGGCTCCAGAGAAGGAGACTCCACAACCTCTCTGGGCAGCCTGTGCCAGGGCTCTGGGACCCTCACACTCAAGAAGTTCCCCCTTGTGTTGAGGCAGAACCTCTTTTGCTGCAACTTACACCCATTGCTCCTTGTCCTGTCCCAGGCAGCAGTGAGCAGAACCTGTCCCCCTCCTCCTGGCAGCCCTCAGATAGTTAGAAACATTTATCAAATCCCCTCTCAGTCTTCTCTTCTCCAGACTAAGCAGCCCCAGGTCCCTCAGCCTCTCCTCATCAGCTATGCCCTCCAGTCCCTTCATCATCCTCGTAGCCCTCCGCTGGACCCTCTCCTGCAAATCCCTGTCCCTCTTCAACTGGGGACCCCAAAACTGAAGGCAGAACTCAAGATGAGGTCTCACCAGGGCAGAGCAGAGGGGGAGGAGATTTTTGCAACAAGAAGTCACAGCCCTAAGTGCAAGCCCCCAACACCTGCAGGCTGCTCTCTCCTCCCTCCCCACTTCTATTAATTCGAGGTTTGAATGGTCTCTGCCTGGGCTGCTGCTCACTTCTGCTCCTCCTCCGCAAGACAAAAAGTAGTCTCAGCAAGTTTGCTGATGACACCAACTGGGTGCAGTGGCTGCCACAGCAGGAGGCTGTGCTGCCATTCAGAGAGGCTTGGGCAGGCTGAGGGGTGGGCAGGGATGAAATTCAACAAGGGCAAGGGGAGAGTCTTGAACCTGGGAAAGAACAACCCCAGGGAGCACGTTGGGGACTGAGCTGTTGGAAGGCAGAAAATGGGAAAAGGATTTGGGGGTCCTGGTGGGTGGGAGGGTGAGCAGGAGCCAGCAATGAGCTCTGGGGGCCAGGAGGGGCAGTGCCAGTCTGGGATGGATTAGAAGGGCTGTGGTTGGTAGGTCGAGAGAGGTTCTCCTTCTCCTCTGCTCTGTCCTGCTGAGGCTGCACCTGGAGTACTGTGTCCAGTTCTGGGCCCCCCAGTTCCAGAGGGATACAGAACTGCTGGAGAGAGTCCAGCACAGAGCCACAGAGATGCTGAAGGGAATGGAACAGCTGTGTTAGGAGCAGAGCCTGAGGGAGCTGGGGCTGGGAGAGGAGCTGAGAGGTGACCTCAGCAGTGGTTATCAATGTGTGCAGGTGAGTGCCAGGAGGCTGCAGCCAGGCTCTGCTGGGTGATGCCCAGTGCCAGGCCAAGGGGCACTGGGTGGAAGCTGAGAAGAGGAGGATTTTTTCCCCTGTGAGAACGGCAGAGCCCTGGCACAGGCTGCCCGGGGGGGCTGTGGAGTGTCTCTGGAGATATTCCAAACCCACCTGGATGTGTTCCTGTGTGATCTGCTCTGGGTGATCCTGCTCCGACAGGACTGGATGAGCTTTGGAGGTCCCTTCCAGCCCCTGGCATCCTGTGAGGTTTAGAGGCAGGAGAATGCCACAGCTGTTCATTCTGAACAGATTGTGCCTTTCCTGCTCTTAACTTCTTGTGGGAATCCGAGAACCTTCCAAGTTGTCTCTGGAGGGAGCACGAGGGACTTGAGCGAGTTGGGGATGACTTTACTCAATGAGGCATGGCTCAGCTCTATGGGCTTGTCCCTAATGAGTGATTAAGAAGCTAATGTTTGTACAGTGCTGGGAGGCTGGGAAGGGCTGTGGAAGTGCTAAGTGCTGTTAGGATGATAAGTATTTCTTAGGAGACACCTCCCAAGTAATGGACTCTGCTCCAGACCACTGGAAGGCTTCTGGAAAAAGGTTTTTTTGTCTTTTGATCTGGTAGATCATTTAATTTGCTGGTGTTTGTTCACTTTACTGAAGCAGAAAGTTGATACTACAGCGTGTCCTGAGGGGTAGAAATTGCTCATCTTTATTATCTGAGGCTTCTGGGTATGGCTTTAGCAGTTGAGGCTTCCCCTTGGCTCCTTACTGCTGCTCCTGCAAGCACCAGAGCAAGGCTGCCCAGAGAGGTCTCATAGAGTGGTTTGGTTTGGAAAGGACTCCAAAGATCCTCCAGTGCCAACCTCCTGCCATAGGCAGGGACACCTCCTACCAGCCCAGGTTGCCCAAAGCCTCATCCAGCCTGGCCTTGAATACCTCCAGGGATGGTGACTCCACCACCTCCCTGGGCAACCTGTGCCAGTGTCTCCTGACTCTCACTCTAAAGAATTTCTTCCTCGTCTCCAGTCTCAATCTCTCCTCTTCCAGCTTCAATCCGTTCCCCCTCATCCTATCACCACAAGCCCTTGTACAAAATGCCTCCTTGGATTTCTTGTAGGTCCCCTTCTGTGATCTTTGATCACATTGGGTGCTTCTGTGCTCCACAACCTCCCTGGAGGTGTTCAGGACCAGGTTGGATGAGACCTTGGGCAACCTGTTCTAGTGAGAAGTGTCCCTGCCTATGGCACAGTGGGGTTGGAACTGGCTGAGCTTTGAGGTCCCTTCCAACCTAACCCATTCCATGATTCTATAACCTCCCTGCAGCAAAGGACAGGCCCAACTAGATCAGGTTGCTCAGAGCCACATCAAGTTTGCCCTTGAATCTCTCCAGGGATGCAGAGTATGGTGGGTGGGTGCTGGGAGTGTCTATGGGTATAGGGTGTGGGTGGGTGAGTGTTGAGGGGGGGCGGGGGGGGTACACTGTGTCATGTGGGGAGCAGTGGGTTGGTGCTGAGGTTGTCTGTGGATGCACAGTGCCGTGGGTGGGTGCAGGGTGCAGGTGAGTGAGTGTTGGGGGTGTGGTGGCTGTGCATGCCCAGGTGGACCTTGGGGGTGCAGAGTACTCTGAAGGGTGATGGGAGGTGTCTGTGGGTGCAGGGCACTGTGGTTGGGTGCCAGGTGGGTGTTTGTGGATGCAGAGTGTAGGTAGATGGGTGCCAGGAGGGTGTCTGTGGGTGCAGGCTGTGGTGGGTAAGTGCGGGGGAGTAGTGTCCGTGCGTGCAATGTAGTGTGGGTGGGTGCCAGGAGGGGTATCTGTGGGTGAAGGCTGCTGTGACTGGGTGTCAGAAGGGTGCCATGGGTGCAGGCTGCAGTGAGTTAACTGCGGGGGAGGGGTGTCCGTGGGTGCAGTGTACTGTGGGTGCGTGCCGGGAGGGGTATCCGTGGGTGCCGGCTGCATTGGGTGGGTGCCGGTGGGGTGTCCGTGGGTGCAGGCTGCAGTCCGTGTGGGTGCCAAGGAGCTGCCCGTGGGCGCCAGGGGGCGGAGTTTAGCAGAGGGGGCGTGGACGGGGCGGGAGGGGGCGTGGCCGCCGGCTGCCTCCGGAGCGCTAGAGCGGCAGCGGAGTTCTGCAGCGCCCCCGTGTGGCGCAGAGCGGAGTCGCTGCCTCAGCGCGGGGCTCGGCGCCACTCGCGGCCTCTTGGCTTCTTCAGTTGCGTTTATTTAAGACCCCAACCACCACCAAACAGGCTTCAAACTCTCCCTCGAACCCTCTCAAAACCACAATACGCAAACCAGTTTGTTTTTTTCCCCTGCCGGTTTCTTTTCTCCCACTGCAGAGTTGTGACCAGCTCGGCATGGGCTCAAATGCCCCCTGGGTGTTGATGGAATGAGGGCAGACTTCTGCTTTTCTCACCCCAAAAGTGACAATAATGGTTTATGTCCCATATCCCCTCCCCATGACAGCCTCCTGGCCTCCACACTGGGCTGAACGTCAGTGCTCAGGTCCTAGGTGCAGGGCTCAGGGGGTCCAGCCCTGTGCCAAAGCGCTGAAGGGAGCCCAAACGTTGCTGAGTTTCAGGTGCAAACCCAAAGTGTGTGTGTGTGAAATAAAGCACAGCCTAAGGAGGGTCTGAGTAACTGCAAGGGAGTGGATCTGTGAAGATCAAGCCTTAATCAATCATAAAATCATTAAGGTTGGGGAAAACTCTAAGATCATCAAATCCAAATGCCTGCAGATGAGTGGAACTGCTTCTCATGCTGGAGTTGAAAGCTTTACATTTTTATTTCAAATACCATTAGAAGCCATTATCTTGGCCTCCCCCATTTCCATAAATGTCTTTTCTTGCTTTTTACTCAGTTATTCTAAACTTACTGTTGATCAGGAGGTTGTACAGAGGTACAGGTTGGTCTCTTCTCACTTGTATCAAGTGAAATGACAAGAGGAAATGGCCCCAGATTGTGCCAGTGGTGGTTTAGGTTGGATATTAGCAACAATTTCTTTGCTGCAGGAGTGGGCAGGCATTGGAAGAGGCTGCCCAGGGAGGTGTTGGAGTCACCATCCCTGGAGGTGTTGAAGAAACCTGTGGCCATGGGACGTTGGGGCCCTGGTTTAGTGGCCGTGGTGGTGTTGGGTTGATGGTTTGGCTCCATCTCAAGAGTCTTTCTCAGCTGAAGCAAAGCTGTGAATCAACATAGGAAACATTTAGGGGAGAAGGTTTGTGGCAGGTGCCAGAGCTGGTGGAGGTTTTTCCTGCCTTGCTTCCTTCCTGATCTCGAGTGTTGGCTGAACAATCCCAGGGAGCAAGAGGTTAAAGCATGGATCAGTGCTTTCCTCTGGTTCCTTACCACTGCTTTGAGCAGGTTTGACCAGTTCAACCCGAAGGGAGGAGAATGAGCACAGGTCCCTCTGTAAGCAAACAGCATGTTTTGCAAAGAATCTCTACTGCTGCCTATGAGGAGAGGCTGAGGGAGCTGGGGATGTGCAGCCTGGAGAAGGGAGGCTCAGGGCAGACCTCATTGCTGCCTACGACTACCTGAAGGGAGGCTGTAGCCAGTTGAGGTCGGTCTTTTCTCCCAGGCACCCAGCAACAGAACAAGGGGACACAGCCACAAGTTGTGCCAGGGGAGGTCTAGGCTGGATGTTAGGAGGAAGTTGTTTGCAGAGAGAGTGATTGGCATTGGAATGGGCTGCCCAAGGAGGTGGTGGAGTGCCCATGGCTGCAGGTCTTCAAAAACCACCCTCACTCTAAAGAATTTCTTCTTAATTTCCAGTCTAAATCTCCCTTCCTCAAGCTTAAATCCATTCCCTCTCATCCATTTTTCTTGCCCTGCACCCCATAGAAGCAGTTCTTTATAAAGTGTGGGAAGGAAACTTATTGGCACTGACCAGAGGGTGAGTCCCTCCTGATGCTGATCCCAGCATGGAGCTGGCAGCCTGGATCTCTTCAGAGCCCTCCTTCCTAATGGCTCCTTAGTGCTTTCTTTGGGTCTTAATCCTGCCACAAACCACAGAAGGCTCCAAAATGTTTTGGTCCAGCTTGTTCCTTAAGCTCCCACATCTAACTGGGATGCAATTTCATGGTGGTTGCTGGCACTTGAGGGCTGTCAACCTCAAAATTCAAACCCCAGCTTCAAAACCACAGCAGAAAGTGGTCAGGAATTGGTCTTTGGGTGCTGCACCCTTGGGTTTGTGGCTTGGAAAAGAGCTTCTTTTTTAGCCAAGCCACTGGGCTGTTTGTTGTTAAAGGCTGAGCTTCTCCTGGCATTGAGAAGAAAAAGGGGGAATAAAACCTTGATGTTATGAAACATGTGGTGGAAAACCTCTGTGGTTTGGTGAGGGGCCCTGGACAGGAGTTATGACTGAAACTCCAATAACTTATTAATCATAGAATGGTTTAGGCTGGAAGGGACCTCAAAGCTCAGCCAGTTCCAACCCCACTGTGCCAAAGGCAGGGGCACCTCTCACTAGAACAGGTTGCCCAAGGTCTCATTCAACCTGGTCCTGAACACCTCCAGGGAGGTTGTGGAGCACAGAAGCACCAAATGTGGTCTTGATCTCCCCTCTGCCACTTTAAACCCATTCCTCCTGCTCCTGTCATCACCAGACCTTGTCAGTAGTCCCTCCCCCAGCCCTTCTGTAGCCTCCTTCAGATCCTGCAAGGCCACTCCAGGCTGCAGAGCCTCAACTCTCTCAGCCTGTCCTCAGAGCAGAGCTGCTGCAGCCCTCTCAGCATCTTGGTGGCCTCCTCTGGACTGGCTCCAACACTTCCATGTCCTGCTTGTGTTGGGGGCTGCAGAACTGCACCCAGGACTGCAGGTGGAGCCTGAGGAGAGCAGAGCCGAGGGGCAGAATCCCCTCCCTTGCCCTGTGCCCACACTGCTCTTGCTGCAGCCCAGCACAGGGTTGCTGTCTGGGCTGCACTCACACTGCAGGCTCCTGTTGAGCTTTTCATCACCCCAGACCCCCAGGTCCTGTTCCTCAGGAAAGCTTTTCTAAAGCAAGAAACCAATCCCTTTGCCTTTGCTGTTTGCTGGCAGGGAAGAGGCATGATTAATCTGCTTTCTAAGTGCAGAAGCAGCTGAAGAGATTTCTTGGCCACACCTGGAGGACAGGCTTTAACAAGGAGCTGGTGTTTGGGTTTATTTGAAGCTGGCAGTGAGCTGGTGTGAGGATG
This sequence comes from Tricholaema leucomelas, assembly GCA_013400475.1. NCBI lineage: Eukaryota > Metazoa > Chordata > Aves > Piciformes > Lybiidae > Tricholaema lacrymosa > Tricholaema leucomelas. The sequence goes on along the minus strand of WAAF01006470.1, from coordinate 160,638 downwards.
AGGAGCTTTGCCTCATGATCAAATGAATTGCAGTGGAAGGATGGTCTCAGCCTGTAGATTACTGCAGTGAGGGGATCAGGACGTGGGCACCTGGGAGCTGATGTCCTGGGTGGTGTGGCAGCTGTCAGGAAGCAGGATGGAGCTTCCTCTGGTGGTGAATTGCGTTTTCCTTGTGCCGAACACAAGCAAATTATCAGTGCAGGGCTGTGGGGAGGGATTTGAATTAGAACTTCCACATATGCCTCCTTAAAAGCCTTTTATTTATTCATGAGGATGTAAATTCCAGGCATAAACATTTCGGTGGCTCCCCAGCAGAGGGATCAATATGCAAGAGATGTGTAAGTTAAGGAAGTGTTGAGGTGGAACTTCCTAACCGCTTCTTTCCTGCTCCTTGTTCCAAAGCAAATTCATCCTAACAGGCACCAGAGTCCCTCCTGACTGACCTCTGTGGGGTTTCCTCTACAGGAGGGGTGCTAGGAGGGTGTGATGCTCAGGAGCAGTGGTTGGGCAGCTTGGCAGAGGAGGTGGCAGTCTGAAAGCAGCCAGTCAGTGCCTTACGTGCATGCAGAAGCAGCCTCAGGATGCCCAAAGCTCTCAGCTGGCACCAAGGATTTTCCCTGGGTTTGGGAAATGTGGGCTCCATCAGTCACTCCTCATCAGATTTGTTCTCCAGGCCCAGTCCCAGCTCTGTTGACCTCTTTTGACCTGGCTCCAGCACCTCCACATCTCTCTTGTGTCGAGGTGCCCCAAATTGAACACAGCACTTGAGCTGTGGCCTCACCAGAGCCGAGCACAAGGTGACAATCATCTCCCTGCTCCTGCTGGCTACAGCATTTCTGATCCAAGCCAGGCTGCCATTGGCTTTCTTTGCCACCTGGGCACACTGCTGGCTCATATTCAGTTGTCTGTGGATTGGAGCCTCCAAGTCCCTTCTTCCATTTCCAGCCTGACTGCCCCAAGCCTGTAGGCATTGCTTGGGCTTGCCATGACCCAAGTTGGGGACTTGAGTGCAGATGGTGTCGTCCAATGTGGACAGTGTTGCCTGCTCACCTGGGTGGAACTGCTTGTGGGACTCAGAGAATCATTCAGAGAATTCCTCCTCACATCCAGTCTGAATCTCCTCACCTCCAGCTTTGCTCCATTCCCCCTAGTCCTGTCCTGTCTAATCAATCATACATTCATAGAATCACAGAACCAAGCAGGTTGGAAGAGAGCTCCAAGCTCATCCAGTCCAACCTAGCACTCAGCCCTGGCCAACCAGCCAGACTATGGCAGATCCAGTCCAACCTAGCACCCAGCCCTGGCCAACCAACCAGACCATGGCAGTAAGTGCCCCAGCCAGGCTTGGCTTCACCACCTCCCTGGGCAGCCCATTCCAATGCCAATCACTTTCTCTGTGAAGAACTCAGACTGGAGGTGAGGAGGAAGTTGTTGAGCATGAGAGTGGTGAGAGGCTGGAATGGGTTGCCCAGGGAGGTGGTTGAGGCCCCATGGCTGGAGGTGTTTAAGGCCAGGCTGGCTGAGGCTGTGTGCAGCCTGCTCTAGGGTAGGGTGTCCCTTGGCATGGCAGGGGGGTTGGAACTGCCTGCTCCTTGTGGTCCCTTCCAACCCTGCCTGATTCTAGGATTCTGTGAACTCCCTCCTAACATCCAGCCTATACCACCTCTGGCACAACTCGAGGCTGTGTCTCCTTGTTCTGTTGCTGGTTGCCTGGGAGAGTGGTGCCAGTGGTGCCCATCTCTTGCAGGCTCAATCTCCCAACACTAACAAGTCTTGCAAATACAAAACTCCCAGCTGAGAGAAATGATCTGGACAGCAATAAAAGCTCCTGTCTCCATTCTGCTTCATCCTCCTGACTTCATTCTAACTTAAGCATGTGCTTAAATGTGCGATTCGCTGGGAGCCACAGGGAATACATTAAATTATTACTCAGGTTCTGCCCTGCTGAAAATCACTGCCTGCAAAAATAAAGGCACTGTCCTGAAGAATTTAATTTCAAGACTGGTTATAATAAATGGTGAAGTGAAATGTGGTAAAGGACAACTGGAGGGAAGGGAAAAAAACAACCCAAACATATCTCCCCCCTCCCAGGCAATGGAACAAGGGGACACAGGCTCAAGTTGTGCCAGGGGAGAATATAGGCTGGATGTTAGGAGGGAGTTCTTGCCAGAGAGACTGATTGGCATTGGAATGAGCTGCCCAGGGAAGTGGAGTGCCCATCCCTGAAGGTAGAATCATAGAATCGGTCAGGGTTTAGAGGAGCCACAAGGGCAGGCAGTGCCCACCCCCTGCCATGCCCAGGGACACCCTACCCTAGAGCAGGCTGCACACAGCCTCAGCCAGCCTGGCCTGAAACACCTCCAGCCATGGGGCCTCAACCACCTCCCTGGGCAACCCATTCCAGCCTCTCACCACTCTCATGCTCAACAACTTCCTCACCTCCAGGCTGACTCTCCCCACCTGCAGCTTTGCTCCATCCCCCCAAGTCCTGTCACTCCCTGAGAGCCTGAAAAGTCCCTCCTCAGCTTTTTTGTAGCCCACTTCAGATACTGAAAGGCCACAATAAGGTCACCTCAGAGCCTCCTCTTCTGCAGACTGCACAGCCCCAGCTCTTTCAGTATGTCCTCATAGCAGAGCTGCTGCAGTCTTCTGAGCATCCCAGTGGCCCAGTGCCTGGCTGGGGCACTTAGTGCCATGGTCTAGTTGTGTGGCTAGAGCTGTGTGCTAGGTTGGACTGGATGAGCTTGGAGCTCTCTTCCAACCTGCCTGATTCTGTGATTCTCTCTATATATTTGTTTTCCTTTTCTTTAATGTCTCCTTTAAATATAAAGAGTCAAATAGAACTTTATCCAGCCAGCTTCTCTCCAGAGCTGTTGTACCTGCTGGTAGGCAGAGAGGCCAATGTCAGATCTTCTGTCACTGTCATTTTGCAGGAAGGCTTTGGGGGCTGGGGGGTGGGAGGAAGAGGAGGAGGAGGGGGTGTTTAAAGAGTAGCTTTGTTTAAGGCTTAAGTTGATGAACTACTTCTTAAAACAAGTTAAACTTTTATTGTTTAACCCTGGGAGAGATGTGGCAGCTGAAAAGAGATTGGGCATCCAGATTGATTATTTTGGTCTGTGGGGAAAAGGGAGGTGTACCTGGGTGGAATGGGGAGGAGGAGGAGGAGGTGGGGGGAGCAGAGCTAGTGGGGCACTGAGCAAACACTGGGGACTTCTCCTAATCCAGTGTCATGGGAAGAGCAGCTGAAACAATCAGCCTCATCCTTCACCCTGATAATGCTTTCTGGCCAACTAATAGCTCCTTGTTCATCAAGGAAACGAATGTGTGCGGAGGTGACAACGCTCCTCACCCACTGCTCTTTGTTCTGGGGTCCTCCAGACTGATTGTATCAGCTCCAGCGCTGACAAATAGCCCCCCAAACTTTAACACTATGTAAAATTGAGTTATGGGGTTTTAAGGTTAGTCTCCTCTGGCTGAAGGTTGATTGTCTCCGAGAGATAAAGGAATCAGTACTCAACAATAACAAAATCTTTGCCATAGGATAATGCCTCTTATTGAGCTCACAGCTCTCTTTATTTGGTTACAAAGCTTCACCCCTATTTTTTTTCCCTCCCCCTGCACTCGTAGGTTAAAGTGGGAGCTGCTGTTTGAAATTGGTGAATTGCTGCTGCTCCTCCATCCAGCCTCAGCCTCTGCTTGAACAAACGCTCTGGCAGACAGATCAATCCCTGGCAACATCTCATCACCCAGGGCTGTGTCTCTCTGCAGCTGCAGTTTTTAACCAAGTTGTCCTCTCAATGGCACCTTCCCAGCAGTGAAGCAGCACAAAGATGCTGCTGGCTCTTGGGTAGACTTTGGAGAATGAAGCCCTGGCTAATTTGCCTCTCCTTCTCTGGAGACTTTCAAGCCCTGCCTGGATGTGTTCCTCTGTGACCTGTGCTAGTCTGGTCCTGCTCTGGCAGGGGAGGGTGGGCTCAACAATCTCCTTGGGTCCCTTCCAACCCCTAACATCCTGTGAGCCTGTAATAGTCCCAAAATTGCTTAGTAGGAGTAGCAGAGGGAGAGCATTAGCTTGGTTTTACAGGAAGAGTCATCCATTGGAGTAGGGAATCTTATCAGCAGGGATCCTGGGGTGCATTCAGCAGAGTGTGTCCAGCAGATCCAGGGAGGTTCTCCTCCATCTCTACCCTGTCCTGATGAGACCTCATCTTGAGTACTGCCTTCAGCTTTGGGCTCCCCAGTTTAAGAGGCACAGGGACCTGCTGGAGAGGGTCCAGTAGAGGGCTAGGAGGATGATGAGGGGACTGGAGCACTGTCTGAGGAGGAGAGGCTGAGGGACCTGGGGCTGCTTAGAATGGAGAAGAGAAGGCTGAGAGGGGATTTAATCAATGTCTATAACTATCTGAGGGCTGGGGGTCAGGAGGGGGGACAGGCTCTGCTCACTGCTGCCTGGGATAGGACAAGCAACAATGGATGGAAGCTGCAGCACAGGAGGTTGCAGCTCAACACAAGGGGGAACTTCTTGAGTGTGAGGGTCCCAGAGCACTGGCACAGGCTGCCCAGAGAGGTTGTGGAGTCTCCTTCTCTGGAGCCTTTCCAGGCCTGTCTGGATGTGTTCTTGTGTGCCCTGACCTTGATTGTATGGTCCTGCTCTGGCAGAGGGGTTGGAAGAGACCCAAAGAGATAATTGAGTCCAACCCCTCTGTGAGCCTGACCTTCTGTGAGCCTGTGTGCTGTGATCTTGTCAGTGCTCATCAAGAGCTAAAGGGCAAGAGGACGGGGCCAGACTCCTCTCAGTGGTGGCCAGGGACAGGCCAAGGGGCAGTGGGCACAAACTGGAACCCCAGGATGTTCCATTTGAGCAAGAGGAGAAACTTGTGTGATGGTGCTGGAGGCCTGGAGCAGGCTGGCAAGAGAGGTTGTGGAGTCTCTTTGTGTGCAGAACTTCCACCCTCCCTGGGCATTGTGCTGCTGGGCAAGCAGCTGTGGGTGCTCTGCTGTAGGCAGGGAGGGATGGACTGGATGATCTCCAGAGGTGCCTTTCTAACCACCACCATGCTGGGGTTCTGTGAGTAAATCTTATTGAGATCTCCATGTGGAGACCAAGTGGCTTGAGCCAGGTCCATTGAAGAGCCTGTGGTGTAGGTGGCAATCGCAACATCAAGCCTTGGAGCTGCCAACACCTTGCATGGCCAAAGAACCATTTTGTGTTTAGTGCTGAGGCTTGGCCATCTGCTGGCAAGGAAAAGGGTCTGGCATTGCTCTGCAGAGAGTCAAAGCTTTAGCCAAAATGCTGGATTTTAAGGGAAGAAATGAGAAGATTATTTTAGCTTTAAACTGATGGTACCTGGGGCAAAGGCACCAAGCACTGAGGCAGTCTGATGTCGAGGGCAGTGAAAGCCTGCCAGAAGAGATACCTTGGAGGGGTTGCTCTAGCAGTGGGTGAAGAAGTCACAAAACCCAAGGGAGGACAAAATTTAGTAGAGTGAAGCTCCTTCTGCTCTCTGAACTCCTTCCAAATCCTGGAAGCACTCTGCCTTTCCTGATAAACACCTGATGCATGAGGTGTGTGGAGAGGAGATGCACGATAGGGATGAACTCTCCTTGAAGATTTGGAGCAGGCAGGCAGTTGGTGTCAGTCTTTGAGCATATATATTTGGGGTGATGCTCTCCACCTCCCCTAACTTCTCTCTCTGTTTCAACCATTTTTACTTATCTAACAAGACAGAACTCTGCTGTCCCCCAACGGCTGTGGGCATCTGCAGGAGAGATCTTTGGCTCAGAGTGGAGCTTTCAAGTCTGCCCTGAATTCCGCTTCCTTAAGCTTCATTCATATCCTAACCCTTCAAAGCAGACTTAATTATTCCAGGGAGCCTGGAATAAAGTTCAGAGATCCCTTGCTTCTGACCTGGGAGGGAAATGGTTTCCATCCTGTTCCTGTGCACATCCTTCATGTGGTCAGTGGATTAGGTGTGAGTTGCCAAGATTTTGGGCTAAATCCAGTGCTGGGTTTTTAGTCTCTGTTGATGCTTCATCATTGCTGGAAGAAGCCTTTTGTTGTTCTGCCTCCTCTCATCTCTCTGCACCCTGCTATGTTTACCAGATAATGCTCAGGGAACTGAATCACAGAATCATTATTGTTGGAAAAGACCTAAAATAGTCCAAGGGCTGGAGCACCTCTGCTGTGAGGACAGGATGAGGGAGCCTGGAGAAGAGAAGTCTCCAGGGGGGACCTTAGAGCTGCCTTCCAGTACCTCAGAGGATCTTACAGGAAGGCTGGAAAGGGATTTTTCATGAGGGTGTCTAGAGACAGGGCAAGGGGGAATGGTTTGAAGCTGAGGGAGAGCAGGGCTAGAGTGGAGCTGGGGAAGAAATTCTTCAGCACAAGGTTGGGGAGACACTGGAATAGGTTGCCCAGGGAGGCTGTGGACGCCTTCCCTCTGGAGGTGTTCAAGACATTGAGCAGCCAAGTCCAGTTGAGACGTGTCCCTGCCTGTGGCACGGAGGTTGGACCAGGATGACCTCTGAGGTCCCTTCCAACCTGAGCTATTCCATGATCAGGTCCATTACCTCTACCAGGGTCACCACTACACCATGTCCTTGAGCACCAACAGAGCAGAGGATCTGGCAGAGCAGCTGACATCTCAGCCACCCACCACACTCTGCCCAATTTTGTGTTGAGACCCTCAATGCCATTGCAAATCCTTATTTTCTCCCCCCTACACCTTTTTGTTTGTCACTCCACAGTGTTCCCTGGTGCCGGATGAGCTCTGGATGCCTTTTCTTTGTTGCTCCTGTTGTAGGAGGAATCTCATTTTCTTCTTCTCACCATAATCCTAACCTCTCTGTGTCTCTTACTTATTATTTCCTCTGCTTCCTCACTTGATATTTGCATTACCACCTAATTTAGTATCCTCCTGCTCCCTGAATTAATGGACTGTTTACTTGCCTTAGATAAAACCGGGGACTAATACCCTGCAGTACCCCAACACAGACACTTCTCCTCCACGTGACACCAAGCCATTCATCACCAGCTTTTGTCTGTGGCCCTTGGGCCAATTTTCAGTCTGTGATGATTGCTTCTATCCAAGCTGAACTTAAACTCATTTGTTCGTTTGTTTCCTTCCTTTCTGTCTTTCTTTCTTTCTGTCTCTCTTTCTCTCTTTCTCTCTCTCTTTCTCTCTCTCT
>WAAF01006470.1:58757-140126 GCA_013400475.1 Tricholaema leucomelas | reverse complement strand
TATTATCCTTACAATTATCCTTATTATTATCCTTATCATCCATACTATTATCATCCTTGTTATTATCCTTACTGTTATCCTTATTATCCTTACTATTATCATCCTTATTATTATTATCCTTACTATTAGCTTTATTATCCTTACTATTAGCCTTACAATTATCCTTATTATTATCCTACTCATCCTTACTATTATCATCCTTAGTGTTATCCTTACTGTTATCCTTATTCTTCTTACTATTATCCTTACAATTATCCTTATTATTATCCTACTCATCCTTACTATTATCATCCTTAGTGTTATCCTTACTGTTATCCTTATTCTTCTTACTATTATCCTTACAATTATCCTTATTATTATCCTTATCATCCTCATTATTATCCTTACTATTAGCCATATTATCCTTACTATTAGCCTTACTGTCATCCTTACTATTATAATCCTTATTATTAGCCTTACTACTATCCTTCCAATCATCCTTACTATTATCCTTATTATTATCCTTACAATTATCCTTATTATTCTTACTATTATCCTTACAATTATCCTTATTATCCTTAATATTATCATCATCCTTAATGCTATCATCCTTACTATCATCCCTACAATTATCCTTATTATCATCATCCTTATTATTATCCTTACTATTATCCTTATTATCATCCTTACCATTATCATCTTCTAATAATTATATGAGGATTGTAGTAATTATTTCTTTCAGGATTATTTGAGCATTGTTTGAGTATCATTAGGTTTAGTATTTGTGTTCTTTGGGGATTTTTTTTCATTTTTCAAAGGAAAATGATTCTTATTAGTATTAGCATTGGTGAGTATTAGCACTGGTGAGTATTAGCACTGGTCAGTATTAGCATTGGTGAGTATTAGCATTGGTCAGTATCAGCATTGGTCAGTATCAGCATTGGTCAGTATCAGCATTGGTCAGTATTAGCACTGGTGAGTATTAGCACTGGTCAGTATTAGCATTGGTCAGTATCAGCATTGGTCAGTATCAGCATTGGTCAGTATCAGCATTGGTCAGTATTAGCATTGGTGAGTATTAGCATTGGTCAGTATTAGCATTGGTCAATATTAGCATTGGTCAGTATTAGTATTGTCAGTATTAGCATGTCAGTATTGGTATTAGTAATTCAGTACCAGCTGAAGATCAGGTTGATTACTCTTCCTTTTCTCTGAAACTGAGCAGTGCTTTTGAATAATTATCTCTATTATTAAAGCAGTGACACTGTTATCTTCTTCGTATCACTTTGAGTGCTCTTTGAGTCTGGGAGCTTGCAAAATTATTATACTTCTTTTATTTTTAGAATGGTTGTTAGCAGCATTTTGGTATTCTCTGAGCCTCACTGGTTTCAAAATCACAACTCTTTTTCTTACTTTCTCATTACTTTTTAGCATTATTTGAGCATCTTCTTTATTGCTTCCAGCCTTTTATTTATGACCAAGTCTTGCATCATCATTTTTCTTGTTAAACTATAATTTTAGCATCACTTTAGTGAGACTTCACTACTTTGGTCCTTTGTTGCTTAGCATTTTCATTTTGCCTTGTTTTGCTAGGATTCTTTTTATTAGCATTTTAATTTGTGTTAATCAATCTTTTAACATCATCAAGTTATATTATCATTACTTTGGCCCTGCCCATGCCAGGGGTGGGTTGGAACAAGCTGACCCCTTCCAACCCAACCCAGTCTATGATGATATGATTATGGTGCTTCTTATTTCATTAGTCTGTAAATTCCTTACATTCTTTACATGCTTTAAAATCTCTACATTCTTTTAATTCTTTTGCTTCTTTTGCTTAAGTTCTTTTAATTCTTTAAGTTCTTTCAGTGCTTTAAATTCTTTCAATTCATTAAGTACTTTGAATTATTTCAATTATTTTAATTCTTTCAATTCTTTAATTGCTTTGAATTCTTTAGTGCTTTAAATGCTTTCACTTCTTTCAATTCTTTTAATACTTTAATTTTTTTTGCTTTAAATTCTTTCTTTTCTTTTAATTCTTTAAATTCATTAAGTACTTCTAATTCTTTCAATTCTTTAAGTGCTTTAAATTCTTTCAATTCTTTTCTTGTAATTCTTTAAATTCTTTCAGTGCTTTAAATTCTTTCAGAGCTTTAAATTCTTTCAATCCTTTCAATTCTTTTAATTCTTTCAATTTTTTCTTTTAATTCTTTAAATTCATTAAGTACTTTCAATTATTTCAATTCTTTAAGTGCTTTGAATTCTTTAAGTGCTTTGAATTCTTTAAACTCTTTAAATTCTTTGCATTCTTTTCCTTGAATTCTTTAAATTCTTTTAATTAATGTTCATTACTTTCCCTTACTTTAAATGGTTTAAGTTATTTTAAATGATTATCCAATTTAATTTTCGCTCATTTTGCCTTCTTCCTTTCTTCTTATTGCCATTTTTAACGGTGGAAAAATCCTCTTTGCCCAGACCCCAACCCTGCCATCGATGAGCTGGAAGCTTTGCAAACCATCTCCCAATCTTCCTCGTCTTGTTTCTGTCATGTTTTATTGTTGCTTCCACAAAGGCAACAACAACAAAAACCTCAACCCCAACCTCAACCTCAACTCATCTTTTGCTTTGTAGGCAGCTGAGCAGCGACCATCATGAATAGAAATGACTGAGGGTTGAGATTTGTCCTCTTGGCACCTGTCAGACCTGCCAGGGCTGATGAAAATAAGGCACTTTTGGGACCTCTTGAGAAATTGAGGGGTTGAGGAAATGCTTTTTATTCCCTCGTTTTTTTAGGCGTGGAAAAGCAGGGAGCTCATCCATTTCCTCAGCCCAGACTTGAAGGGACAAGCTTGGAACACGTGGGAAGGGTTTGGTCCACACACAACCTTCCAAGTGGGTGCTGGGTTTGACCTGATGGTCTCACCTTAACCCCCCGAGGTCTTTAGCAAACCGTTCCTTAGGCTTTAAGGGCGAAACTGTCAGCCCAGGTCAAGATAATCACTAAATAAAACTGAATAAAGGCTTTTGGAGGGTTTGGCCCAATCTTTTGTGACCTTGAAATTGCTCTCAGAGGAGAATTCTGGCAGCAAAAGAGAAGTGGATTTATATTCTGATGCCTGAAGTCCTGCTTGTCTTGCTTCCACCCCCAAAGTGACTGTAGGTTGGGATGAATTTATGGGGCTAGGTTTGGAAGTGCCTTTTCATTTCCTTTTTGTGGTTTGTTTTTTTTTGTCCTTTTCTGGAGGGGAAAAAATGCTGAGGGTGACTCAGAGGAAATTACTGCTCACCTGTGAGCATCATTTTTACCACTTCAAAGAATAAGAAAAGGTTAAAAAACAACCCAACCCACCCAACTTTTGCATCAAACAGGTTGATTTTGGTAGTTGTTGCCTAACTAAAATGAGCTTCTCAGTGATGGTAGCTGATGCTGGGTGTTTTGTGAGGGTAAAGGAGGCTTGGAGGAGGCTACTGTAGAATAAAATAAATACAATAAAATAAAATCTGGTGGAAGAAAAACCAACCTCAACCCCTCCAACTTTATATCAAACAAGTTGATTGTGGTAGCTGCTGCCTAACCACAGTGAGCTTCCCAGTTGTGGTAACCACCACTGGGTGTTTGTTAGGGCAAAGGAGGCTTGGAGGAGGCTACTCTATAGTAAAACAAAATAAAATATACTAAGTAGAACTCAAATAAAGTCTTAGGGGAAAAAAAATACAACCCAAACCCTCAGCTTTATATCAAACAAGTTGATTTTGGTAACTGCTGCCTAACCAAAAGGAGCTTCCCAGTTGTGGTAACCACCACTGGGTGTTTGCTAGGGTAAAGGAGGCTTGGATAAGGCAACTCTATAATAAAATAGAATACACTAAATAGAACTAAAATAAAATCCTAGGGGAAGAAACCCAACCCCAACCACTCCATTTATATCAAAAAAGTTTGTTTTGGTAACTGCTGCCTGACCAAAAGGAGCTTCCCAGTTGTGGTAACCTCTGGGTTGTTTGCTAGGGTAAAGGAGGCTTGGAAGAGGCTGCTCTATAGTGAAATAAAATGTAAAATACTAAGTAGAACTAAAAGGAAATCTTAGAGAAAGAAAAAACCCAACCCCAACCCCCCAGTTTGATATCAAACAAGTTGGTTTTGGTAACCACTGCCTAACCAAAATGAGCTTCCCAGTTGTGCTAACTGGCGCTGAGTGTTTGTTAGGGTAAAGGAGGTTTGGCTAAGGCTACTCTAGAATGAAATAAAATAAAATATACTAAGTAGAACTAAAGTAAAATCTTAGGGAAAGAAAAAAAAACCACACCCCAGTTTTATACCAAGAAAGTTTGGTTTGGTAATTGCTGCCTAACCAGAATGAGTTTCCCAGTTGTGGTAAGTGGCNAAAAAACCCACAACCCCCCAGTTTTATACCAAGAAAGTTTGGTTTGGTAATTGCTGCCTAACCAGAATGAGTTTCCCAGTTGTGGTAAGTGGCGCTGGGTGTTTGCTAGGGTAAAGGAGGCTTGGAGGAGGCTACTCTATAATAAAATACAATAACAATAGCTACAGTAAGATCTTAGGGAAAGAAAAACAACTCCAACCCCCCAATTTTATACCAAGACTGTTTGTTTTGGTAATTGCTGCCTAACCAAAGTGAGTTTCCCAGTTGTGGTAACCGGTGCTGGGTGTTTGCTAGGGTAAAGGAGGCTTGGAGGAGGCTACTCTATAATAAAATATAATGTAATAAAAATAACTACAATAAGATCTTAGGGAAAGAAAACCAACTCCAACCTCTCAGTTCTACATCAAAGAAGTCGATTTTGGTAACTGCCTGCCTAACCAAAATGGGCTTCCCAGTGATGCTAACTGGTGCTGGGTGTTTGCTAGGGCACAGTGATGCTAAATGGTGCTGGGTATTTGCTAGGGCAAAGGAGGTTTGGGCAAAGCTATTTTCTGCAAAAATCAAATCCAAATCCAATCTTGGGGAGCTTGAAGATGCTGTTAGATGCAGGAGTGCCTCTGGATTTACTCCAGCCGAGTGCTCTCTGGCAAATCACCGCCGTGCTGGTCCGGAGCGCGGCAGCTTCTCATTAGTGTCGATGGCTCAAGCACCCCTTAAAGTGTGACTGTTTCTCATTAAACGAGTTATTGAAACAATCTGGCTAATTTTCCCTAAAAGGCTGCAGTATGTTTCCAGAACACTCCACTTTTATTATTTCAGCTTCATCCTGCTGCTCTCGGTTTGGATTAAAGCCTCTAACACATCGCCGGAGATGCTCGGCGGGACCCAGCCCTGCCAGTGGCTGTCCCTCAGCGGCAGCTCTCAGTATCTGCCTGTCCCTAGGGGAGACTAATCCAACTTCCACCTGCAGGGAAAAGGAGCACCCACCGGTGCCCTCTGACCTTGACCTGCTTTTTCCTCCATCTCCCCTCTTTTCCCTGCTAGCTTTCACCCCCCAAAAAAACCCACCCAGGTGAGCTAATAAAGGAGGAAACCCAAATTAATGGAGGGTTTTTTTCCTGCCATGTGATCACAGGAAACCTTTTCCCTCTTTGGGTGCACCTCTGTTTTTGACTCTTAAAGTACCATTCCATCCCCTTCTAGGTTTGGGGATTTTTTCCCCCCTTCCTCCTATTTGTTCAAAGCAACAAAAGGCACTTTTGGGGGGGTTCTCTGTGGAGATTGAGGTGGGACTGATGAAATGAGAGGGGCTCTCCCTCCTGCCTGGTAGCTCCGGCAGCTCAAGGCAGTTCTGGCCCCTTGGGCCCATGTTTGGACCCTGTGCCTACCCTGTTGGTGGTGGGGGAAGGGGTTCAGGAGTTTGAGAAGGGGTGTAAGAGTTGGAGAAGGGATTAAGGAGATGGAGAATGGGTCTGAGAGTTGGAGAAGGGATTCAGGAGCTGGAGAAGAGATTTATGAGCTGGAAAGGGGAATCAAGAGCTGGCAAAGGGGTCCAGGAGACAGAGAAGAGGTTCAGGGACTGGAGAAAGGTTCCACGAGCTAGAGAAGGGGTCCAAGAGATGGAAAAGGGATTGAGAGACTAAAGAAGGGGTCCAAAAGCTGGAGAAGAGCTTCAGGAACTGGAGAAGGGCTCCAGAAGACAGAGAAGGGGTCTAGGAACCAGGAAAGGGGTCCAGAAGACAGAGAAGGGGTCCAGGAGCCATCTCGTGGCCACGTTGCCGAGCCGCAGCCACCCACCCGGCTTGACTCCGAAGGTGGGGACCTGAAGGAGAGAAGAGAGAAAAAAAGGAAGGAGAGTGGCGTTTGGGGGGGGGTGGGTNGGGGGGGGGGGGGGGGGGGGGTGGAAGAGCCTCTGTTGAAATATAAATCAAAGCCATCAGTCACCGGGAATCGGGTGAAAGTGGCCCAGGATATAAATAGAGGCTATAACTGTGGTGACAAGCAGGGCTGCAGTTGTAAATACTCATTATCTTTCTTAATATGACACCGTGTGGATTGGGAGAGCTTGGAGGGGGGGAGGATGGAGATTACACCAGGGGAGAGGGGAAAAGAAAAGAGGGAAAAAAAAAAAAAAAGGATTAAAAGGGAGAGGGGAAGATAAAAAATGATTAAAAAGGAGAGGGAGAAAAATAGGATTAAAAAGGAGAGAGGGGGAAACAAGGATGAAAAAGGAGAGGGGAGGAAAAAAGATGAAAAAGGAGAGGGGGGGAAAAAGGATTAAAAAGGAGAGGGGAAAAGCAGAGGGAAAAGGGATTAAAAAAGAGAGAGAAAAAAAGATTAAGGAGGAGAAAGGAGAGTATAAAGGATTAAAAAGGAGGGGGGGAAATAAAGGATTAAAAAGGAGAGGGGAAAAATGATGAAAAAGGAGAGGGGGAAAAGAAGAATTAAAAAGGAGAGGGGAAGAAAAGAATTAAAAAGGAGAGGGGAAAAGCAGAGGGAAAAGGGATTAAAAAAGAGAGAGAAAAAAAGATTAAGGAGGAGAAAGGAGAGTATAAAGGATTAAAAAGGAGGGGGGGAAATAAAGGATTAAAAAGGAGAGGGGGAAAAAAAGGATTAAAAAGGAAAGGGGGAAAAAAGAGATGAAAAAGGAAAAAGGAAAGAAAAAAGGATCAAAAAGGAGGGGGGGGGAAATAAAGGATTAAAAAGGAGAGGGGGAAAAAGGATTAAAAATGAGAGGAGAAGAAAAAAAAGATTAAAAAGGAGAGGGTNAAAAAGGAGAGGGGGAAAAAAAGGATTAAAAAGGAAAGGGGGAAAAAAGATGAAAAAGGAAAAAGGAAAGAAAAAAGGATCAAAAAGGAGGGGGGGGGGAAATAAAGGATTAAAAAGGAGAGGGGAAAAAAGGATTAAAAATGAGAGGAGAAGAAAAAAAAGATTAAAAAGGAGAGGGTAAAAAAAGGATCTGGTGGTTTTGAAGGTAAAAAAAATAGAAAAGGGGGGGGAAGAAATGAAAGAATAAAATCTCTGCTAAGCAATAACCATTTCTATCTATTATTAATATATATTAACTGAGCACCCTGTCTCCTCCCCAAAGCTGAGTGAAAGCCCCAAAGACATCTGTTTGCATACATTGTGTGTCAGGCAACATCAGATCTGAATGGAATTTATCTAAATTTTATATGCATGGCTTGATGTAAATTGAAATAAATTGTCCAGCAGACTCGGCCTGGACATATTGGTTTTTCCCTTGGCTGCTTGAACTTTTAACCTCAGGGTTTGAGCCGGTCACACGCTGACCCGTCTGAACTCTGCTGGTAGAGCCGAGTCTGGAAGGATGACCTTGCAGCCATGGCAACCCCCAAAGAGAGTCCAGGCTTCCTTCGTCCTCCCCTTCCCCCCCTGCCCCCCAACCCAGCTCTGTAAAACCCACCAATAAATTGGTGGTGGTTTAGGGCAGGTTGGCTTCAGCACCCCTCCTGCAGTGCTGTAAAAAAGGTTGGGTTTGTTCTCTCTGGTGCAAAAAGTTGGGTTTGTTCCTTCTCCTCTGATGCAAAACGTTGGGTTTGTTCCCCCTCCTTCTGAGGCACAAAGTTGGGTTTGTTCCCTCTTCTCTGGTGCAATAAGTTGGGTCTCTCCCCCCTCCTCTGGTGCATAAAGTTGGGTTTGTTCCTTCTCCTCTGATGCAAAATGTTGGGTTTGTTCCCCCTCCTTCTGAGGCACAAAGTTGGGTTTCTTCCCTCTCCTCTGGTGCAAAAAGTTGGGTTTGTTCCTTCACCTCTGTTGAAAAATGTTTGGTTTCTTCCCCCTCCTCTGATGCAATAAGTTTGGTTTGTTCCTGACTCTTCTGATGGAAAAAGTTGGGTTTGTTCCCCCTTGTGCTAGTTTGAAGCTAGCTAGAATGTTTTGGTGAGAAGATCTATGGCAGGACACCCCTCCTTTTGATGCACAAAGTTGGGTTTGTTCCCCCTCCTTTTGATGCACAAAGTTGGGTTTGTTCCCCCTCCTTTTGATGCACAAAGTTGGGTTTGTTCCCCCTCCTTTTGATGCACAAAGTTGGGTTTGTTCCCCCTCCTTTTGATGCACAAAGTTGGGTTTGTTCCCCCTCCTTTTGATGCACAAAGTTGGGTTTGTTCCCCCTCCTTTTGATGCACAAAGTTGGGTTTGTTTCCTCCCCTTTGGTGCAAAACGTTGGATTTGTTCCCCATCCTCTGATGTAAAACATTGTTTGTTCCCTCTGATGCACAAAGTTTGTTCTCCCTCCTCTGATGCAAAAAGTTGGGTTTGTTCCCTCCTCTCTGGTGCAAAATGTTTGGTTTGTTCCTCCTTCTGAGGCACAAAGTTGGGTTTATTCCCCCCCTGCCAATGCAGTAAGTTGGATTTTTCCCCCCTCCCCTGATGCCCAAAGTTGGGTTTGTTCCTCCTACTCTGATGCACAAAGTTGGGTTTGTTCCCCCTCCCCTGATGAAATAAGTTGGGTTTGTTCCCTCCAATCTGATGCACAAAGTTAGGTTTATTCCCACCCCTCTGATTCTCTGATTCTCCAGGGATGGGGACTCCACCACCTCCCTGTGCAGCCTCTTCCAGTGCCTGACCACTCTTGCAGCAAAGAATCTTTTCCTCATACCCAACCTAAACTTCCCCTGGCGGAACTCTCTGGTGAAGCCTCAGCCTCTACATGTCCCAGAAGAGATCTTGATCCAGCTTTGCAGACCTTGAGAGATGCCAGCACTCACTGCTGGAGTTATTTTGAGGATCATGACGTGGTTTGTGCCTCTCTAAGCTGCAGACCAGGAAATGATTTGTCATCAGTAACACAACCAAGCACTTGCTTAATTGCTTTCCTGACTTGAGGTGTCTGAAGGGCTTGCCTGCAGCTTCCAAAGACCTTGGGAACAGCTGTGCAATGCTCCCTTGCTCTGAACAGTGTCAACACAAATGCTGATGCCATCATCCACTGGGACAGAGGCCTTGGGGTGATGCTGATCCTCATCCCAGCAGCACAGTTCCCTCAGGACAGTTTGGCTCACAAGGGCTGTGCTGCTGTGGCTGTGCTGATGCCATGGACCAATTGTCCATCCTGCCACAAACCCAGGGAGATCTCATGGGACCTGTGTCCCTGCACAGAGAATCAGAGAATGGTTTAGATTGGAAGGGACCTCAAAGCTCAGCCAGTTCCAATCCCACTGCCATAGGCAGGGATACCTCCCACTAGAACAGGTTGCCCAGGACCTCATCTAGCCTGGTCCTGAACACCTCCAAAGGTCACATTGGGTGCTTCTGTGCTCCACAACCTCCCTGGGCAACCTGTGCCAGGGTCTCACCACCCTCAACCTGCGCCAGTGTTTCACCACCCTCACTTCTTCCTAACATCCAGTTTCAATCTCACCTCTGCCACTTTAAACCCATTCCTCCTCCTCCTGTCCTTCCAAGCCCTTGTCAATAGTGTCCCCCCCCAGCCCTCCTGTGGCCCCCTTCAGATCCTTCATGGCCACTCCAAGGTCTCCTCCAAGCCTTCTCTTCTCCAGGCTGCAGAGCCCCAACTCTCTCAGCCTGTCCTCATAGCAGAGCTGCTGCAGCCCCCAAGCATCTTGGTGGCCTCCTCTGGACTGGCTCCAACAGTTCCATGTCCTGCTTGTGTTGGGGGCTCCAGAACTGCACACAGGACTCCAGGTGGGATCTCAGGAGAGCAGAGCCAAGGGGCAGAATCCCCTCCCTTGCCCTGTGCCCACACTGCTCTTGCTGCAGCCCAGCACAGGGTTGCTGTCTGGGCTGCACTCACACTGCAGGCTCCTGTTGAGCTTTTCATCACTCCAGACCCCCAGGTCCTGCTCCTCAGGAAAGCTCTCAGCCATTCCCCTCCCAGCCTGGAGCTGTGCTTGGGATTGTACCTACTCAGGTGCAGAACCTCACACTTGGCCTTGTTGAATGTCATGAGGTTGGCCTGGGTTGGAGGAAACAGAACCAAGAGGCTTTGGAAGTACCAAGCAATGAATTAAGGGTCAGAGTGTCTGTCCTTGCCTTTTGCTTGGTTCTGCTTGACCTACTTTTCCCCTCTGACCTGCATCTCCATTGCATCTCTCCTCTGGGTCATGTTTGTTCACCTGTGGATGTGGTACCACAAAGCTTTACAGCTCCACAGAGTCTGAAGGGCTTGGAAACCTTTGGGAAGAGTTGCAGTGCTGTGAGGCTTTATCTCAGTGATGTGTGATGCCTTCAAGACAACAGAATGGGACCAAGAGGTTCTGGAGGCAACAAACCATGGATTCAGGAGTATCTAATTTGACCTCTCACATGACTTTGCTTGACCTGCATCTTCCCTTTGACCCCATCTTTTTGGGGTTTTTTTGCATCTTCCCTCTGTGTCACATTTGTTCACCCATGGACATGGTGCTGTGAAGCTTTCACAATGTCTGGAGGACTCTGGAAACCTTTGGGTGCCTCAGTGGTGCAGAGCTTCCATAAACTCGTGGAATGGTGAGGGTTGGAAGGGACATGAGGGGATCATCCTGTCCAACCCTTCTGCTGATGCAGATATGCTTAGATCAGCTTGCACAGGAAGGTGCCCAGGTGGGTTTGGAATCTCCCCAGAGGAGGAGGCTCCACAACCTTTCCAGGCAGCCTGCTCCAGGGCATGCAGCAAAGAAGTTTCTCATCACCTTCAGCTGCAACCTCAAAGCAAGGAAGGTTCTCCTTAAGTACAAATAAAACCTTCAGCTCTCTCTTTACTTGCCCACTTGAGCCACGCTCTGGTGTTGCAGTGAGGTGTGTGGTGTCTGCCAGACAAGAGAACTTCCTGATAAGTTATTTAATAGAGGCAGCAGTGAAAACCAAACCAACAACAAACCCAACAGCAACCCAAATTCCTGCTTCTAGCTAACTGAGAGCAGGTCATATTTCATCATTATGAAGCCATAAGCAGGCAACAGATCCCTCTTGATGGCCTATTTTATCAGTAGGACTTCATTGTCTTATCTGGTGGAATTGTTCTCACTCTGGTGTTAGCAGTGAGTGGATGAAGGGTTGGAAGCAGCATGTCAAAAGACCTGGGCAAGTCAGCCACACATCTGCCTTGCCTGAGCCCCTGCTTTGTGGGAGGAGCACAGGGAAAGGGCTGCAGGTCCTCTGCAGGTCATTGCCAGGCTGGATGGGTGGGCAGAGGCCAAGCGGATGAGACTGAACGAAGCCAAGTGCAGTGTTCTACACTTTGGCCACAACAACCTCAAGCAGCACTACAGGCTGGGGCCAGAGTGACTGAGAGCAGCCAGGCAGAGAGGGCCCTGGGGGTGCTGGGAGAGAGGAGCTGCAGAGGAGGCAGCAGAGTGCCCAGGTGGGCAGCAGAGCCAATGGCATCCTGGGCTGACTCAGGAGCAGTGTGGGCAGCAGGACAAGGGAGGTTCTTGTGCCCCTGTGCTCAGCACTGCTCAGGCCACCCCTGGAGTGCTGTGTCCAGTTCTGGGCTCCTCCATTGCAGAGAGAGGCTGAGGGGCTGGAAGGTGTCCAGAGAAGGGCAGCAAGGCTGGGGAGGGGCCTGGAGCACAGCCCTGTGAGGAGAGGCTGAGGGAGCTGGGGGGGTGCAGGGTGGAGGAGAGGAGGCTCAGGGCAGAGCTCATTGCTGCCTGCAGCTCCCTGCAGGGAGGTTGTAGCCAGCTGGGGTTGGACTCTGCTGCCAGGCAGCCAGGGACAGGAGAAGGGGACACAGCCTCAAGCTGTGTCAGGGCAGGGTCAGGCTGGATGTGAGGAGGAAGTTGTTGTCAGAGAGAGTGATTGGCATTGGAATGGGCTGCCCAGAGAGGTGTTGGAGTGCCCGTGGCTGGAGGTGTTGAGGCCAAGCCTGGCTGGGGCACTTAGGTTGGGCTGGGTGAGCTTGGAGGGTGGAATCTTGGTCACTGTGTGTGGAGTTTTGGTCATTGTGTTTGTAGTCTTAGTTGTTGTCTGAAGAGTGGTGGTCATCATGTGAGGAGTCTTGGTCATTGCCTGTGGACTCTTGGTCATTGTGAAGTCTTGCTTGTTGTGTGTGGACTCTTGGTTGTCATGTAAGGGGTCATGGTCATTGTATGAGGACTCTTGGTCCTTGTGTGTGGACTCTTTGATTGTCACGTGAGGACTCTTGGTTGTCCTGTGAGTACTCTTGGTTGTTGTGTGTGGACTCTTAGTTGTCCTGTGAGGACTCTTGGTCATGCTGTCAGGAGTCTTGTTCCCTGTGTGTGCAGCCTTGTTCCCAACACTCTCCTCCTGGCAGGGCCACGAATTAGGTTTCTGTCCTTATTGTTAGTGTGGGAACGGGGAGGGGATGGCGAGCAGGGTGGGGGGAGGGCCTGGCAGCCTTGCATCATTCTCTCTGCTGTTTGCAAACCCCTCTGAAGAGTGCAAAACAATGCAATTAATTTTCTCTAGCGCAATCATGCATAGATTTAATAAGCATCCAAAGGTAGGATCCATCTGTAAAGTACACTCTGCATGCTAAATGACTTCTCTTCTGCCATTTTTTCCCCTTCTCCTTTCCAAACCTTAATTAATTGAAGGGGTGGGGGGTGGGGGGGTGGGGGGAAATTGTTTATTAAAGTGGGAACAGGCTAAGCTGTGTCTCTGCATCTCTGGTTCAAAAGTTCAGACAATTCCCTGGAGGCTCATCTGTGCGTGGTTGCAATTGGGGTGTGTGTGTGTGTGTGTGCACATCTCTCACTCCCAGATTTGCTCTCTGCTAAGAGGCAGATGCCCAGCAAGGTGCTGTGCTTTAAACAAAGGTTACTCTTCTCCCTGTTTTATCCCTTGGAAAGATCCTCACTTAGGAGTGAGCTTCCTTTTCTTTCACCCTTTTGCTCATCCTTTTTATCCCTGTTGGCTCAGAAAGGGAAAGACTCTTCCAGGGAGTAGCTTGAAGCAGAGTGAGTGAATGAATAGAGGGGAAGAGATGGGAAAGTTGATTCTACAGGTGGATCCTTGGTAGGAAGTGGAGGGCCTGGAGAATAAATCTTGTGAGGAGCAGCTGAGGGAATTGGGGCTGTTGAACCTGGAGAAGAGGAGGCTGAGGGAACCATAGAATGGTTTAGGTTGGAAGGGACCTCAAAGCTCAGCCAGTTCCAACCCCCTTGTCATAGGCAGGGACAACTCCCACTAGAACAGGTCACTCAAGGAATCATCCAGCCTGGTCCTGAACACCTCCCTGAGCAAACCTGTGCCAGTCTCTCACCACCCTCACTTCTTCATAACATCCACTTTCAATCTCCCCTCTGCCACTTCAAACCCATTCCTCCTCCTCCTCCTGTCATTCCAAGACCTTGTCAATAGTCCCTCCCCAGCCCTCCTGTGGCCCCCTTCAGATCCTGGAAGGCCACTCCAAGGTCTCCTCCAAGCCTTCTCTCCAGGCTGCAGAGCTCCAATTCTCTCAGCCTGTCCTCACAGCAGAGCTGCTGCAGCCCTCTGAGCATCTTTGTGACCCTCCTCTGGACTGGCTCCAACAGTTCCATGTCCTGCTTGTGTTGGGAGCTCCAGAACTGCACATAGACCTTATTGCTCTCTACAGCTCCCTGAAAGGAGGCTGGAGCCAGGTGGGGGTTGAACTCTTCTCCCACGTAATTAGTGGTAGGATAAGAGGAAATTGCTTCAAGCTTCACGAACTTGGACACAAGGAAACATTTTCCTTCATGAGTGGTCAGGCACTGGAACAGGCTGCCCAGGGAGGTGGTGGAGTCTCCATCTCTGGAGGTGTTTAAAAGCTGTGTGGATGTGGTGCTTGGGGATATGGCTTTGTGGTGGACCTGGCAGAGCAGAGTCCATGGTTGGACTCCAAAGCTCTCAAAGGTCTTTTCCAAGCTGACTGATGCTGTGGCTCTGTGACTTTCAGTGCCTGCCTGTTAAAGCAAGGAGCACACAAAGCAGGTCCAGTGAAAGCAGAGGGCTTGGGGTATGCAAGGCACACGTGGGGAAAAAACCTCTGAAAGTTTCAGATGGAGGCAGTGAAGTTCTCTGCAATGTTAGATAACAACCAGAGAGCAAAGACACTTTTGGAGCTTTGCCTTCTGCAGTAGCTGACTCTGCCTGCTGATGCCAATCACAGCCTGGGCTGCAGCAACAGAAGTGTGGCCAGCAGATCCAAACAGGGGGTTCTACCACTCTGCTCTGGTCAGACTTCACCTGCAGTACTGTGCCCAGCTCTGGGGCCCTCAACACAAAACATGGAGCTGATGGAAAGGGTCCAGAGGAGGCCACAAAGACGATCAGAGGGCTAGAGAACCTCTGCTGTGAGACAGGATGGGAGAGTTGAGGCTGTTCAACTTGGAGAAGAGAAGGCTCCAGGGAGACCTCATGTTGACCACAAAGATGATCAGAGGTCCTGAGCAACCTGCTCTAGTTGGGGGATGACTCTGCTGACTGCAAGGAGGTTGGGCAAGATCACAGATGTTAGGGGTTGGGAGGGATCCAAAGAGATCATCAAGTCTAACCCCCCTGCCAGAGCAGGACCATCCAATCTAGCTCAGGGCACACAGGAACACATCCAGACAGGCCTGGAAGGGCTCCAGAGAAGGAGACTCCACAGCCTCTCTGGGCACCCTGTGCCAGGCTCTGGGACCCTCACAGGAAGGAAGCTCCCCCTTGTGCTAAGCTGAACCTCCTGTGCTGCAGCTTCCTTCCATTGCTGCTTGTCCTGTCCCAGGGAGCAGTGAGCAGAGTCTGTCCCCCCCACTCCTGACCCCCAGCCCTCAGATAGTTACAGACATTGATTCAATCCCCTCTCAGCCTTCTCTTCTCCAGACTAAGCAGCCCCAGGTCCCTCACAGGCAGTGCTCCAGTCTCCTCATCATCCTCCTAGCCCTCTGCTGGACTCTTTCTAGCAGTTCCTGTCCCTCTTCAAGTGGGGAGCCCAAAACTGAAGGCAGCACTCGAGATGAGGTCTCAGCAGGGCAGAGCAGAGTGGGAGGAGAACCTCCCTTCATCTGCTGGCCACACTCTGCTGAATGCACCCCAGGATCATTTCTTAGATCCCCTCTCAGTCAGTTGACCTTTAAAGATCCCTTCCAGCCCAATGCCTTCTGTGTGCACACAGTGGCACCAACCCTTGCTCCACTGCTCTGCTCACACTCAGACAGATGAGATTTGTTTGTTTTCAGGCTTCCATTTCCACCTCCAACCTGCTTCAAGTTGTATTTACTGCCAGGCTCCTTTCATCTGAAACAAAGGCACAGCTCTTTTTTGTTTTGGGGGGGTGGTGGGGGGTGGTGGAAGGGGTTTATTACCTTCCTGCTGATGGTTGGCCAAGGGCTCAGCACCAGCCACAGATGGCAGGCGGAGCAGTGCCTGGGATTAGACAAGTCCTCCAGAATAAAAAGTGCAGCTGGGTTTTATAAGCCACCTGGATGAGTGATTTGAGAGGCAGAGGGATGTTGGCCTGTTTCACTTCTCTCACAATAAACTGAAAAGGATTTGTAACCCACTTGCCACTTGGGGTAGAAGAACTGAGCTGTGCATATGCCTGAGCTCAGTAGCATCTTTATCACCATTCCCTTCCAAATCCCAGTGGAACTGGGGCTGAGTTCCTCTGGCAATGGTGCAGCAATCCCAAGCATTAAAAAAAAACCCAACCCCATGAGATGATTCCATTTTATTTACCCTCCCCCCACCCGCTTTTCCTAATGGTCTTTCCTCCCTTGGATTCAAATTTCCTGCTCTTTCCCACAAACAAGAGGATGAGGAATTTGGGAGGAGTGTGAACTGAAAGCTGAGAATCTCCTGCGGTTGTGTTAGTCCAGTTGTTGGGATTCCTGGAATAGTCCAAATGCAACAGCTTCAGCAAATGAGCTGCTTCTCCTGTCTGGAAAGGTCACGCAGCCAGCAGCAGGAGAGAGCCCTTGGCTTGCTCTTGGAAAGCTCTGGTAAAACTTTAAGGGTCTGAAGAATGAGAATTTTAAGGGTCTGAAGAATTCCAACAAGGTGAAGGCTGGAAGGGACCTCTGAAGTTCATCCAGTCCAACCCTCTCTTCTCCAGCAGGGCACCCACAGCAGCTTGCCCAGCAGCACAATGTCCAGAGCAGGTTGGGATCTCCCCAGAGGAGACTCCACAACCTCCCTGGCAGCCTGCCCCAGGCCCCCAGCACTCTCACAACAAATTTCTCCTTCTGTGTTCCAGTTTGTGCCTCTTGCCCCTTGTGCTGTCCCTGGGCACCACTGAGCAGAGTCTGGCCCCAGCCTCTTGCCCCCAAGCCTTTATCCCTTGCTGAGCATTGCTCAGCTCCCCTCTAGGGCTGCTCTTCCGCAGGCTCTCAGCCTCAGGGCTCTCACCCTCTGCTCCTCCCAGAGCTGCTCCAGGCCCCTCAGCAGCTTTGTGGCTCGCTCTCGTTCTCTCTCCAGTAGTTCACTCTCTCTCTTGAACTGAAGAGCCCAAAAAACGGATCTAGCCCTCCAAGATAACTTCAGTAGGGTAGAGTAGAGGGGAAGGAGAACCTCCCTCAGCCTGCTAGTCAGACTCTTCTTAGTGAACCCAGTTTTCAGGGTCTGAAGAATGAGCAGTTGAGGAGTGCAGTGGTGTGGGGCAGAGAAGTCAGTTTGGGTTGGTTTTAATTTCAGTGAATGATGGGAATGATGACAGCTCCTGGTCTGCAAGAAGGGAGAAGGAAGAAGAGAGAGAAAGAAGGGAGATAGTAGAAGGGAAAAGGAAAAGGGGAGAGAGAAGGAAGAAGGGAGAAGACAAAAGGGAAGAAAAAAAAGGAGAAAGAAGGGAGACAGGAGAAGTGAGGCAGGAAAAAGGAGAAGAGAGGAAAGGGAAAAATGGAGAGGAAGGGGAAAAGGAGAAGTAAGACAGAAATGAGAAGGCAAAAGGGAGGAGAAAGAAAGGAAGGAAGAAAGAAATAAGGGAGAGGAAGGAAGAAGGGAGAAAGTAGAGGAGAGAAGTGAGAAGGGAAACAGAAATGAGAAAGGAAAAGGGATGAGAAAGAAAGAATGAAAGAGAAATGAGGAGGGAAAAGGGAAGAGGAAGGAAAAGAAAGAAAGAAATAAAGAGTAGAAGAAGACAGAAATGAGAAGGAGAAGGAAGGAAGGAAGGAAGGAAGGAAGGAAGGAAGGAGAGAGAAAGAAAGAAAAGAAAGGAAAGAAAGAAAGAAAGAAAGAAAGAAAGAAAGAAAGAAAGAAAGAAAGAAAGAAAGAAAGAAAGAAAGAAAGAAAGAAAGAAAGAAAGAAAGAAAGAAAGAAAGAAAGAAAGAAAGAAAGAAAGAAAGAAAGAAGAAAGTAGAAGGGAGAAGCGAGAAGGGAGGAGGGGGCGGTGGAGGGGAGAACCTGCCGAGGCCGGTGGCTGTAATCATCCGAGTTGCTGTCTATTTCCTCAGACTAATAGCGGAGCGATCAGAGTCGGGAGTTCAACCAGAGGTTATCTTTCCCAGGTACCATCTCGCACAACGAGAATTTGATTTTTTTTTCCCTTCCCCCCCACCCCTCCCTCTCCTTTCCCCCTATTTTTTTTCCCCTCTCTAGGACTTTACTCCATTAGATTAATGAAATTTCAATGAGAGCCTGGCGCCCCCCGAAGCTTTGTTAACAAAACAAATGGGGATTCTGGAGGTGTGACAGCTTGCGGGAGGAGAGTTACGAGAAGGTGAATACATCCTCCCAATCCACTCAGCCTGCAACACATTGATCTCTATTTAAAGCCCCGATCGGATTTTTGTTAATTATAAATGATTGATCTACTGCTTTCCTCCCCCCCCCCCTCAACAACTCCAATCACCACTCCAAGCCCTTCTTAGCTTCTCAGCTTTTTTCTTTCCCCCTCTTCCCCTCCCTCCTCGAAGCACGTTTGGAACTTTGCATGCTGCATGTGGAGCTTTTTTCTTCTTCTCTCTCTCTCTCTTTTTTTTTCCCTCTTTCCCCTGCTGTTGTTGTTGTTCCAAATTGCAGCAAAACCCCAGTGGCAGAGGTAGGGTTTTACTGGTGCTGTCAGCACTTTGATTGTAAAGCTCCATGTTTTTCATGGCTTAGCAGCTGAAGGTTAAAATTAAATCGGGGGTGGGTTTAAGAGGTTTAAGAGAGACACCCCCCCCTCCCCAACACCCCCCCCTCCAATCCTCCCAAATAAAGCTAAGAGCAAGCCCTTGAGAAGCAAAGTAAAGTGCAGGAATGAAGGCAAGGGGGGAAATCTGTTTGGCTTCTCCCAGGTTTTGAGGTGGAATCTGTAGGAGGTGAGAAATTGAAGGGCACTTCTTAAATCACCAAGGTAAAGCTGGGGGTTTAGAGGGGTCATAGCCCACGTTGGGCCAAAGCCCAGGTAGGAGGTGAGGGTTCAGCCACCTCTCATTTCGTCCCTGGAGGTGATAGGGGAAGTTGTTCTGTGGCTGTGGTTTTATTCTGGGGAAGTTGCTCTGGCTTTGAGGAACCCCCGGGAGAGCAAATCAATCATAGAATCATAGAATCACAGAACCAAGCAGGTTGGGCAGAGAGCTCCAAGCTCACCCAGCCCAACCTAGCACCCAGCCCTGCCCAAACAACCAGACCATGGCACTAAGTGCCCCAGCCAGGCTTGGCTTCAACACCTCCAGCCATGGGCACTCCACCACCTCCCTGGGCAGCCCATTCCAATGCCAATCACTCTCTCTGCCAACAACTTCCTCCCAACATCCAGCCTGACCCTGCCCTGACACAGCTTGAGGCTGTGTCCCCTTCTCCTGTCCCTGGCTGCCTGGCAGCAGAGTTCAACCCCACCTGGCTACAACCTCTCTGCAGGCAGCTGCAGGCAGCAATGAGCTCTGCCCTGAGCCTCCTCTCCTCCACCCTGCACCCCCCCAGCTCCCTCAGCCTCTCCTCACAGGGCTGTGCTCCAGGCCCCTCCCCAGCCTTGCTGCCCTTCTCTGGACACCTCCCAGCACCTCAACATCTCTCTGCAATGGAGGAGCCCAGAACTGGACACAGCACTCCAGGGCTGGCCTGAGCATTGCTGAGCACAGGGGCACAAGAACCTCCCTTGTCCTGCTGCCCACACTGCTCCTGAGCCAGCCCAGGATGCCATTGGCTCTGCTGCCCACCTGGGCACTCTGCTGCCTCATCTTCAGCTCCTCTCTACCAGCACCTCCAGATCCCTTTCTGCCTGGCTGCTCTCAGCCACTCTGTCCTGTGTTCCCACCTCTTGTTAGGATCAGCTTGGTGACTTTTGAGGTTTGTTTGAATCTTCTCAACAGCTTAAAAAAAAAAAACAAAACACAACCAAATTTAAAACCAAACAAAGCAGGAGGTGATGCTTCAGTGGTCTTTATTCTGGAGAATCCATCCCAGAGCTCATGTGCAGAGCTTGGCCAGACACAAACCACCCCAAACAGCGAGTTGCATGACCTTAATTTCTAACAGACAGACAAAACAATCTCATGAATAGCTTGAGCGAGTCCACAGGAGTGCTGGGGAGGCTGGAAGGTGTTATTAAAGGTGTCCCCCACGAGACACTTAGTGAGGGAGAGTCTAAATTGTATGTGCTGGGTTTATCACTTCGTGCTCAGATACCAACTTGAAGAGAATGAACTTTATTTGGCTTCCTCTTCCCCTTTTCCCTCTGCCCCTTGCAGACCCTGGTTTGGTTTCATCATGGAGATCTTTCTTCTCTTTACCCCACACAGACCCTGCTTGGGTTTCATGGGGATCTTTCTTCTCTTTACCCCACACAGACCCTGCTTGGGTTTCATCATGGAGATCTTTCTTCTCTTTGCTCCACACAGACCCTGGTTGGATTTCCACCATAGGGATCTTTTTCCCTTTGCCCCACACAGCTTCTGGTTGATTTTCTACCATGGGGATCCTTTTTCCCTCTCTGACCCATGCAGATCCTAGTTTGGTTTCCAACACAGGGACCTTTCTTTTCTTTGCCCCACACTGTCCCTGGTTGATTTTCCACCATGGAGACTCTTTTTCTCTTTGCCCCACACAGACCCTAGTTGGATTTCCATCACAGAGATCTTCTCCAGGAGGAGCAGGTCCAGCTTTGGCAGAGTTGAGCTCTATCATCTCAGATTTCCATGGCTGGATTTGAGGAAAAGCACACAAAGTGTTTGACATTTATTTCTGTAATCAGGAACTTAAATCCTGCCTCTACTGCCACTGATAAAAAGGTGGTTAATAGGCTGCTCTCCTTTGCAAGGCAGCAGAGAGGCTTTTGAAAGAACTCCAGAAAGCAGGAGGGGAGGGGGGAAAAAGTAACTAGAAAAACTGAATAATCTACAAAAAATCTCCTGTGACTGCCTGAGATGTTCTGGTGCAGCTCTTTGTGCTCAATTATCCAACACCTTTGGATTTCAAACCTGGCAAAGAGTTGATTTGGGAAATGAGATTGAATAATCCTGCAGAGAATCACTGAATGGTTTAAGTTGGAAGGGGCCTCAAGGATTGTCCAGTTCCAACCCCTTAGCATAGGCAAGGACACCTCTCACTAGAAAGGGCTGACTTCCTTCCTTCCTCCCTCCCTCCTTTCCTTCCTCCCTTCCCTCCCTTCCTTCCTCCCTTCCCCCCTCCCTTCCTCCCTCCCTCCCTTCCTCCCTCCCTCCCTTCCTCCCTCCCTCCCTTCCTCCCTCCCTCCCTTCCTCCCTCCCTCCCTTCCTCCCTCCCTCCCTTCCTCCCTCCCTCCCTTCCTCCCTCCCTCCCTTCCTCCCTCCCTCCCTTCCTCCCGTCCTCCCTTCCTCCCTTCCTTCCCTCCTTTCCTTCCTTCTTTCCTTCCTCTCTCCCTCCCTTCCTCTTCTTTTTCCTGTTGTCTTTCCCAATAGCCTAACTAATGATTTTCATTAGCGGGGCTGTAATTTATGTGGTCCCAGTGGGTCCTGGCAAGGTTAAATAATTTAAAGAGCCAAACCCTTTCCCTGCTGTAACAGAGCTAATGAAGTAGAGCAGAGGCTTTGCGCCGGCGCGAAATACACCTCTGAAAGCAGCTCCGCGCCTGGGAAGGACACAAATCTCGAGTAGAAAACAGCCAAATGCAGCAAGAGGCTGCAATTTTATGCTTGTTTTTTTTTTTTATTATTATTATTATTTTTAAAGGTGAGGCTATAAAAGGGCTGCAGCCCCTTCCCCTCCCTTTCAGCCCCTTCCCCTCTCCCTGTTCTTTGGAATTACAAAAAGGGCTACCAGGGGATTGCCGGCGACGGCCACATAAATAAAAAATCAATTCTTAATGATGAGGCAGGGCTTGGTTTAGAGCATTACCCGGGTTAAATGGGAGCACACAGGAGCAGCAAGCCCTGTAAGCCTAGTTGGGATCATTGTATATTAATATGATTTAGGGAGCTGCATACCTCGACGGAATAATTGTTATTATATCTATAGAGCCAGATGGCACTTGGTGTAAACAGCCATCCAGCACCCCCCGACGCCAGGGCTGTCAGAGGATCTTTCAGGTGTTCTCCACATCCTCTTCACTCATCTCATCACCACAAGCTGCTTTTGGATTATATCTAGATCAAAATATTTTTTAACCCCCGCCCCCCCCGGGGGGGAGGCAAAAAAGGGAAATAAGTAAAATGCTTCCAAGTCGGCAAAGAAGTTGAGTTTTACAGGCTCGGCCTCAATGCTTCTCTCTGTCTCTCGTTTTGAACTCACCCTCAGTCGTTCTCTAGCCTTTCAGTCTCACCCTCAAGCCCCCTCCCCTCTTTCAATCTCACCCTCAATCCTTCTATATCCTTTCAACCTCACCCTCAGTCCCTCTCTCCTCTTTTAAACTCACCCTCAATCCCCCTCTCTCCTTTCAAATTCACCCTCGATCTCTCTATAGCCTTTCAACCTCACCTTCAACTCCTCTCTCCTATTTTAAACTCACCCTCAATGCCCCTCTCCTCTTTCAATCTCACCCTCAATCCCTCTGTATCTTTTCAATCTCACCCTCAATCCCTCTATATCCTTTCAATCTCACCCTCAATTCCCCTCTCTCCCCTTTCAATCTCACCCTCAATCCTCCTCTCTCCCCTTTCAATCTCACCCTCAATCCTCCTCTCCCTTTTCAATCTCTCTCTTTTTATGTGATTTTGGTTTGCTTGCAACGGAAACTTTTCCTTTTCCTTCCCCCATGAAAAAGAAAACAAATAAATAAATCTCTGCTAGAAATATTTCTGGGAAACAAACTTAGGGGAGCCTGAAATTTTTGCCTCCACAGTGAATAAAGGCAGCAAGTTCTGCTTGGTTTTATTTCACACATTTTACCACGACAGATGTTTCAAAAGTCCTTTCCGCTGAAGAGCTTTGGACTATTTCTCTCTCTCTTTTTTTTTTTTTTGCCCCCTCCCCCCTTTCTTTTTCCTTCCTTCCTTCCTTTACAAAAATACAAGAAGAGAAGGTTTAGAAACTAAAATTAGCTTAGAAAAAAACCCCAAGGAATACTGAGGAATCAAAGGCTCGAAGTCATCAGGCACTTGTTAATGTTGGTAACGCTGACTTTAACCCAGCCAGCTTCGATTTTGTATTGTGTAGCTTTGCTTTTGCTCTATTTTAGCCCATTTTAACCTATTTTAGCATTTTTAGCCTATCCTTGGCTTCTAAAGCACGCAGGATTGTGAAGGAACGATTTAATCTCTCTTCATCCTTTTGCCCCCTACCAATCCCCGGGTTCTTGGTTTTCCTTTCTTCCCCCCCGCCCTGTGCTCCCCAAGATTTCTTATCTCTGTCTGCAAAACACCATCTCGCATCTCCTGCTCCTTCTCATCTTGGCCGGGTGAAGCAGCCCAACTATTTCATCCCTTACACATGGCTGCAATTCACTCTAAAATTCAACTGCTGAGGAGTTCTGCTCCCAGTTGCTCTGCCCACGGAAATTCGCCGCTTCTGCCTTGTGCGGCTGAGAAAAAAATCCTTGCCCGTTTATTCTAAGAGTCCCTGGGACACCTGTGGCAGGGAATGAGGTCTCCTGGGTGGAAGGGACAGATGTGCTCCGCGGACAGGGTGTGTTTCATTCGTGTAGGATAGGAGGGGGGTGTTGGAAGGAAGGAGTCAAATCCCTGATAGTTTATCTATAGATCAATACAGGATCCGGACGGTAAGAGCGAAACGCATCGCGGGACTGTCTCCGGATGAAAGGTTTACAGCTGGGCTCTTTGTTCCCCTAATTATTATGGGGTGGGTTTCTTCTTTTTTTTCTTCTTTTTCTGCCTGGATTTTGGAGATATTCTATGAAAGAGGCAAAGCTCGCAGAAGGAACTTCGCTGAGAGAATCACAGGAAGAGACGAGGGAGATAGAGACTGATGGTTGGTGTCGATACGGCGGCGTTGGGAAAGCGCCGGCGCGGTTGTGACCCTGGTCAGCCGCGCAGGGCTATTGTTCCAGTGATGGAAGGGACTGTCAGGAGTGAAATATGGGCAGCGTGGCTGGCTTTCCTGTTTGAGGGAAACAGGAAAAAAAACAAAAACCCCACAGCCCAGCAGAAAAACGAAGCCACTTCCCCCCTCCCCCCCACTCCTCTTTATTTTGTGTTTAACATCTTTGCTTACTTGTGGCTCAGTTTCCCCCTTCGTGTCTGAGATGCTTTTGACTGAATCCCACCCTTCAGCTGCACACACACATCCCCCGTGCTCGGGAAGGGTCACGGTTGTGCTTTTTCCCTTGGGTTTGGTTTGGTTTTGTTTTTAGTTAAGGGAACAGTTCTTGGGGATCTCTTAAAGACGCCTCTGTGCGTTCGCTCTCTGCAAGGAGCTCTTTACTTAAAACTAATTCGTTCCCTCCTCCCTGTATTTCTCTTCATTAGAAGAGCAGATCCTCAGCTGCTGTAAATTGTCATAACTTCATTACGGGGTTTGGGCAATTTACACCAGCTGAAAAGCTGCCTGGGAGAGCTTTGCCGGGAGGGGGGAGGCACAATTCCGTGCGTGGCATTTTGACCCTGGCATTACAAATGCCCTGGATGCCTGTGATGTGTTACCCTCTTTGCCTCGTACATTACCGAACTTCAGCGGCAGGACGTGACGAGGAGCTTTCCGTCTTCGTTTTGCATTCCCAACTGTTTTCCCTTTTCTGTTTCATTATCACCAGTGGATGTTTTCTCTCTTGCCCTTGTGCTTAAAGAAGAGGGATTTGTAGTGAAGCGATTTTTTAAGGGCGCTGGTTAGAACAGGGCTGTGATTCTTTAGAGTGGGGAGAAACTGAGGCAGGCAGCAGCCAAACCGAGGACGTCAAACCGAAGCGAGCTGCTCCCTGATTTAGTCGCCGTTCAAGTTCTTAAGGATCTCAGCCTCAGCGACTTTCCTCTGCTTACAACAATTGTCTGGGTTGGTTTACTTAATTGCGCCTTGTCGGTGTTTAATAAGACATCTCTCCTCCAGCCTGGAGCCTGCTCCGCGCTGGTCCTCCTCGGCAGAGCATCTCCCACTTCTGTGACCTCAACTGCAACCAAATATTTAAGCATATGCTTAAACCAGTCTTTACTTAACAAATTAAGCCAGCGGGGCTTAACCATGTGTGTAAGTACTTTGTTGAATGGGGATTGTCTTCTTAAAGAGTCAGAGCCTCCATCTATTAAAGGCACCGTCTGTACGCTCCCTGTTTTAACGACCCGATAAAGACCCGCTCGAGTGGAGGGATTGGTACCAGAATGCTTCCCGAGGAAGTAAACAAGTTGTGCCAACATAAACCAGATCTGTTCTGCTCTAACTACACTCACTTCAGAAGTATGCACTAACAGACTTCTCCGTAATCCAGCTCAGATAAATCACAGCCGGGGGATGGCTACAGCCTGCAAAAATCCATCCGGGAACCAAAGTTGTGGGGTTTGGGTTGGGGTTTTAGCTTTCCAGGATGGGTTGGGGTTTCACTGATAGATGAGATGCGTGTGAAACCTCCTGCCTGCTGGGGAAAAAACAACCCCTTCCTATCCCCTTACTAAAAGGAAAACTGAGCAGCAATAACATCCTTACTAAAGGGAAAACTGAGCAGCTCCAACATCCTTACTAGAGGAAAAACTGAGCAGCTCCGGCAGCAGCTTTCCCACCACGTTTGGGCTGGATGGAGGAAAATGTAGCTAAAGAAGCAGGGGGTTGTTTTTTTTTTTCGGAGGGGTTGTTTTTAAAGCTTCCAAAGCAATCATTGAAACAGCTCTTTGAGGTGTTTTGATGTGAGTTTGGTTGGGGTTTTTTTGTCGTTGTTGTCGTCTTCTAAACTCAAACCCTCAATGGGTTCGCTTTGGAAATCTCTCCAAAGCATTTGTGCCATTCAGCTCGACTCCCCCATCCCCCCTTCCTCCCCTCTCAACCTCCACTTCACTCCTCCTCTTCTTCCTCACTCTGATTATACCTCTCCGGGTGCTCAAGGGGAGGAAAGTACTGTTAATTTCAATGAAATTAACTCGCATTGTTGTTTTGCTGCTCGGTAATAATTTTTTACGGGGGTGCCCCAGGGGCACCTCTCTTCCCTCTGTTATAAGATGTCACAATCTCTGGGATCCAGTATTGCTGTTCAGCTTGACTTCTCATTTCTGTTGCCTGGAGCTGTTCTGCTCTCAGGAAACCATACCCCATAAATCGAGGCATCTCTGGGCATTGTACACACATATATAATTTATCTCTTTTATTTTTGGTTGGGTTTTTTTTTTTTTGGTCATTGTTGATTTTTTTTTTCAATGCCTTTTTATTATGCTTATTATTACTCTTATTTTTATTTCTAACTGTCTGGTGGAGCCTTTTAAAAGCTGCACATTGTCAGGATGGTTTTTTATGTTGTTTTGTTTTGGTTTTTGTTTTCAACACCTTCAATTCTTCTTCCTTTTTTTTGGAGGTGTCCCCCCCCAAGGGCAGATTTAAAGCCTTGGCTTTGCTCTGCAGCCAAGCTGAAGGCAGCAAGGTTGTAGCAAGGCAGCAAAGTTGTACCAGTAGCAAGGTTGTACCAGCAGCACCGTGCAGAGAATTTGCCCCACAATGCCTGCTTAGCTCCCTTAAAGGTTGTTATTAGCTGGAGGAACTTGGGCAGCTTTGGATGCCAGAGGGTGAGGATGCTTTGGTGGCTGTGGCTGCAGTGGACAGGACCTAGAAGAGGAATCTGAGCTTAGCAACGGATTCTGTGTGTGCAAATTATCTTTATGTCTCTGTCCCCACCTGCAAAATGAGGTTCATTATCTTCTTGTTTCAAATATAATCTCCTCTGAATACAGAGAGCCTTTTCCACCCTGGACATAAAACACCCTGCGTGATAGAGCCCTGATCTCTGCGGGGACCTCTGCTTCCAGCCTCAGATTATTTATACAGGGGAGCTTTTAGAAGACATTTGAAGGGCTCTAGAGATCCCCCAGCCTTTTGTGTCACCCCCACTATTGTGTTTGCTGTCGTGCAGCACGTTGGTGTTGTTTGCAGCAAGCAAGGGTTGTGGCAGCAGCGAAGGGCTGCTCTTAGGTCATGGAAGCAGTGAAGCGAACCTACCAAGGTCTGCCCTTGGGCCATAGCAGCAGTGCAGTGAACCTACTAAGGGTTGCTTTTGGGCCATGACAGCAGCAAGGTGAACCTACTAAGGGTTGCTCTTGGACCGTGACAGCAGCAAGGTGAACCTACTAAGGATTGCTCTTGGGCCATGGCAGCAACAAACTGAATCTACCAAGGGCTGCTCTTAGGTCATGGAAGCAGTGAAATGAACCTGCCAAGGGCTGCTTTTGGGGCATGGCAGCAGCAAAGTGAACCTGCTAAAGGCTGCTTGTGGGCTATGGCAGTGGTGAAGTGAACCTGCTAAGGATTACTCTTTTGCTCCAAAAGGGCCAATCTTGTAAGGAGCAGTTTCAGTATCTGAAGAGGACCCACAGGAAGGCTGGGGAGGGACTGTTCAGAAGGGTTTGTAGCAGCAGAACAAGAGGCAGTGGATTGAAACTGGAGCAGGGCAGATTTAGGTTGGAGATCGGGAGGAAGTTTTGACCAATGAGAGTGGTGAAATACTGGAACAGGTTGCTCAGGTATGTGGTTAAGGCCCCACCTCTGGAGACACTGAAGAAGTGTGGATGCTCTTAAGCCAGTGTGAAACTGACTTGTGTGGGTGCTCCTACATCAGTGTGAAACTGAGAAACCAGGGTGAAGCTCTGCTAATCCAATGAAACTCTGCTCTGAGTGGGTGCTCTTAAACCAGTGTGAAAGTGATAGATCAGTGTGGAACACACTGACCTGGGTGGGGGCTTTTAAACCAGTGTGAAACTGCTAAACCAGCAAAACTCTGCTTTGAGTGGGTGCTCTTAAACCAGTGTGAAAGTGATAGATCAGTGTGTTCACTGACTCGGGTGGGTGCTCTTCAACCAGCTTGAAACTGCTCTTCCAGTGTGGAACTGCTAAACCAGTCCAACTCTGACTCCGATGTCTGCTTCTAAATGATGAATGCCAAAGGTACAGAAACCCCAAAGCTATGCAGGGGGTAGTGGAGGGTTGATCTGGTCAGGTTCAAACCAGCTCTTGCTATCAGATCCCAGACTTTCCACCCCAGCTTAACCATCCCTGTTAACTCCACCTGATGCCCTGCCCATGCCCTGCTTGCGGCCTGCAGTGCCTGGGGGTGGTGCTGACAGGGAATAATTTGTGTTGGAAAAAGCCTTTTTTTCCCCCTTTCCTTTTTGGGTATTTGAATTGCTCTTTATTGTGCTTCTTGGAAACCTTTTTAGGGGGAAAAAAAAGCCTCCCACAACCAGCCCAATGCAAACTCTCCCCATGACAACCCCAAGGACTCCTCAGCACGGGCATTTAAAAGAGCAGTTCACAGGAGCACAGATGTCAGGGGCTGGAAGGGACCCAAAGAGATCATCGAGTCCATTCCCCCTGCCAGAGCAGGACCATCCAGTCTAGCTCAGGGCACACAGGAACACATCCAGACAGGCCTGGAAAGGCTCCAGAAAAGGAGACTCCACAACCTCTCTGGGCAGCCTGTGCCAGGGCTCTGGGACCCTTCCAGCCCAGAAGTTTCCCCTTGTATTGAGCTGAACCTCCTGTGCTGCAGCTTCCATCCATTGCTGCTTGTCCTAGCCCAGGGAGCAGTGAGCAGAGCCTGTCCCCCCCCTCATGACCCCCAGCCCTCAGATAGCTAGAAACATTGATTCAATCCCCTCTCAGTCTTCTCCAGACTAAACAGCTCCAGGTTCCTCAGCCTCACCTTCTCAGGCAGTGCTCCACTCCCCTCATCATCCTCATAGCCCTCCCTTGGATCTTCTCCAGCAGGTCCCTGTCCCCCTTCAACTGGGGAGCCCAAAACTGAAGGCAGTACTCAGGAGGAGGTCTCAGCAGGGCAGAGCAGAGGGGGAGGAGAACCTCCCTCCATCTGCTGGACACACTCTTCCTAGTACACCCCAGGATCCCATTGGCCTCTTGGCCACCAGGGCACATTGCTGCCTATGGATAATTTGTGATCCACTTGTTGCTTTTTTTTCTTAACCTAACACCCAACTCACCATAGAATCACAGAACCAAACAGGCTGGAAGAGAGCTCCAAGCTCATCCAGCCCAACCTAGCACCCAGCCCTGCCCAAACAACCAGACCATGGCACTAAGTGCCACAGCCAGGCTTGGCTTCAACACCTCCAGCCATGGGCACTCCACCACCTCCCTGGGCAGCCCATTCCAATGCCAATCACTCTCTCTGCCAGCAACTTCCTCCTCACATCCAGCCTGACCCTGCCCTGGCACAGCTTGAGGCTGTGTCCCCTTCTTCTCTCTCTGTCTGCCTGGCAGCAGAGCCCAACCCCAGCTGGCTACAGCCTCCCTGCAGGGAGCTGCAGACAGCAATGAGCTCTGCCCTGAGCCTCCTCTCCTCCACCCTGCACCCCCCCAGCTCCCTCAGCCTCTCCTCACAGGGCTGTGCTCCAGGCCCCTCCCCAGCCTTGCTGCCCTTCTCTGGGCACCTTCCAGCACCTCAACATCTCTCTGCAATGGAGGAGCCCAGAACTGGACACCCTCCTCCTGCCACCAGTTTAGATTGGAACTTCAGCAGTGGGTTTTAAAAGAGCAGTTCCTGATTTTGATGTTTTTTATTATCTCTTTCCCCTTCATCAATAAATTGTTGGTAGGGGGAAGGTAAAAAATCAGCTAATTGCTGTGTTTTTCAGGTGGGTGCTGGGAGGGTGTTGCTGAGTGGGTTCTGGGGAGGGCTGCTGGAGCTGCTGCTTGTGCAGCTGGCTCTATAAAAGGGCAGGCAGCTCCCTCCGTGTAAACAGAGGGCAAATGTTTAGTTAAAGAGGGATCTTGTACAGGAGCACTGGGATGGGTTTGCCTTTTTTCTCCTCCTGCAGTGTGTGTCTGGTCCCCTCCATGTGAGGCTGGGAAGGTTTGGCAGGGTTTGCCCTCTCGTGGGGGGGAGTGGGGGGGTAGCTGATGTGGAATCCTTTGGAGGTTTGGTTTTTTTTTGTTTTAATGCCTTGAAGTGGTATAAAAATGGCCTCAAAAAGGCAGGGAGGTGCTGGGAAGCAAAGTGGGATGTGGATTGTAAAGCAGCAGGCTTGTGGTGTGTGGAAAGTCTCTTTGATGGATGTTTTATATGAAGCAAGGGAGGATTCACCTGAGCTGAAGGAGAAATTTCTTTGCCTTGAGGGTGCTGGAGCCTGGAGCAGGATGCTCCAGAGAGGTTGTGGAGTCTCCTACTGTGGAGAGCTTCCACCCCCACCCTGGGCATTGTGATCCTGGGCAAGCTGCTGCTGTGGGTGCCCTGCTTTAGCAGGAGGGTTAGGCAGGATGAGCCCCAGAGGCTCATCTTGTTCCAACCTCCCCACCACAGGCAGGGACAGCTCCCACCAGCCAAGGTTGCTCTAGTAGGCTGAAGAGGAGGCAGCAGTGTCCAGGTGGGCAGCAGAGCCAATGGCATCCTGGGCTGGCTCAGGAGCAGTGTGGGCAGCAGGACAAGGGAGGTTCTTGTGCCCCTGTGCTCAGCACTGCTCAGGCCACCCCTGGAGTGCTGTGTCCAGTTCTGGGCTCCTCCATCTCAAAGAGAGGTTGAGGTGCTGGAAGGTGTTGAGAGAAGGGCAGCAAGGCTGGGGAGGGGCCTGGAGCACAGCCCTGTGAGGAGAGGCTGAGGGAGGTTCAGGCTAGAATGGGCTGCCCAGGGGGGTGGTGGAGTGCCCATGGCTGGAGGTGTTGAAGCCAAGCCTGGCTGGGGCACTTAGTGCCGTGGTCTGGTTGTTTGGGCAGGGCTGGGTGCTAGGTTGGGCTGGGTGAGCTTGGAGCTCTCTGCCAACCTGGCTGATTCTAGCATTCTAAGCTAGGATCTGGTAGGAAACAACCTCCAGCTTCTAAAGAACCTTAATAAAACCTCACCCTACCTCATCTCCAGTCTCAATCTGCCCTCCTCAAGCCTCAATCCCTTCCCTCTCACTCTATCCCTACAAGCCCTGGTGAAAAGTCCCTCAGTGGCATGGCCAAGGCTGTTGGGCACTCACTGGCACAGCAGATGGTTGAGCCTGGCCACCCCAGTTGCAGCCTGGTGCTGGCCCCAGCAGACTGTGCCTCCTCTCCAGCAGGTTCGAGCTGCTCATGCGAGTCCAGGCTGAAATTCCAGCCCCTGATGAATCACTTTCTACCCAGCAACACCAAACACCCACTTGGGCTGAGCACGGGTGAGTGGCTCTGTGGAGCTGGAGGAACTCCTCCAGCAAGCTGGCAGTGTTCTCTGGGTAATGGTTAGAGGTGCCCAGGTGGCACTGTTAAATATTAACCCACCTGGATTTCTGCCTTTGGGTGGTTTGGTACCAGCTGGGAGGGCTGTGAGCCACAGGTGTGCTGTGGAAAATGGGGCACTGAGCTGTGGTGACATTTCTGGCCCCAGCCAGGGGGGGAATTCCATGGCTTCCATCCTGGTTTTCCTTCTGCTGGTTGCCCTGCAGGTGTTTATACCTGGGGAAATCAAACCAGGAGAAATGTTCTCTGTGCCCTTTGCTTCCTGCCAGAGTTTTGCTGCTTAATGATTAGGGTTTTTTTAGGGGTTGTTAGTTTTATTTTGGCTTTTGACTGGATTTTCTGAGCAGGGAGAAGTTTATCACTCACCACACCTGCCTGGGTGCTCCTGCTTTACCTCTGACCTTTTTAACCCCTTGGCCAGTCTCAACCAAATTCAACAGAAATTGATTTAAAGGATTTAATCTCTTAAGACTTCCATGAAATTCTGTGTCTGACAGGACAAATGCCCTGCCCTAGTGACAGCTCCTCCATGGACACCATCCACTGTCCACCCCAGGGTACTTCAGGTCTGGGGACAGCTTTGGGCTGGAGTCTCATCCATGGGCATCCAGCCACTGTCCACCCTAGGGTGCCTTAATTCTGGGCACAGCTTTGGGCTGGGGTCCCATCCATGAGCATCCATCTGTCATCCACCCCAGGGTGCCTCAACTCTGGGCACAGCTTTGGGTTGGGGTCCAATCCATGAGCATCCATCCACTATCCACCTCAGGGTGCTTCAGGTCTGGGGACAGCTGTGGGATGGAGTCTCTTCCATGTGCATGTGCTTCTGTGCTCCACAACCTCCCTGGAGGTGGTCAGGACCAGGCTGGATGAGTCCTTGAGCAACCTGTTCTAGTGAGAGGTGGCACAGGGCAGTTGGAACTGGCTGAGCTTTGAGGTCCCTTCCAACCCAAACCATTCTATGATTCTATGAAATCCTTCACACAGATTTGTTTGTTGGCTGAGTTTTGGTCTTGTTTTGTGGGTTTTTTTTTGGGGGGGAGGGGAGGCTAAACCCCAGAACTTTTAAATGCAGCTAAACCTTTGGCCACCAGCAGAAGCTGCTCCAGTTCCCTTCTCGACCCAACCGGTTGCCGCTTTCCTCAAGGCAAGCAAGAATGGATCTTTCTGGCTCTCAGTTCATGGGCTTGGATTAATCTTTGCATGAAAAAGCAAGAGAGGTAAAAAGGGCCCAGATGTTTCATTTCCAAACAGGTCACAGTGCAAGAGCAGTAAACTCCTTCATGTGCTGCATCCTGCGCGGGGGCTCTGGCTGCCAGCCCCCGACAGCTGCATCGATCCAGTCCGGAGCTGTTAGCCTCTGCTGGATCAATGAGCAGCAACCTGGAGAGTCACTCAGTGCCCATGACACAGGCAGTGTCATCAGGACCTGGCATGTCAAGGAGCCTGCTTTTATTAACTCTGTAATTACTTCTTAAAGCCAAATCAGCCTATTTTATGGCCGTGGCTTTTTTCTACCTGGGCTGGGACCTTTTGCCTCCTTATTAAGGGTCTGGGGCAGCTCCTCATTTTTCTCCTCTCTTCCTCTGGGATCTTCTGAGTTAGTCAGCAGTGCTCAGGCTGGGAGTGTGAGGAGTTGAGGGTTCACCTACCCTTGCCTGAGAGCATTCCCCATGGACTGGGCACTGGTGAGGCCACACCTTGAATCCTGAGTTCAGTTTTGAGGCTGCTCACTCCATGAAGGACATTGAGGGGCTGAGGCAAGTCCAGAGAAGGGCAGTGATGCTTTTGGAGACCTTCTCCAACCCCAAACCATTCTATGATGCTCTTGGAGATCCTTTCCAACCTCAAACCAATGAAACTGGGGAAGGGTCTGGAGAGCAGGGCTGGTGAGGAGCAGCTGAGGGAAGTGAGATTGTGCAGCCTGGAGAAAAGGAGGCTGTGGGGGAGACCTTCTGGCTCTCTACAACCACCTGAAAGGAGGCTGGAATGAGCTGGGGGTTGGGTTCTTCTCCCTAGGATCAAGGACAAGAGGATACGGCCTCAAGCTGCACCAAGGGAGATTTAGGTTGGCCATGAGGAAACATTTCTTTGCTGCAAGAGTGGTCAGGGGCTGGAACAGGCTGCCCAGGGAGGTGGTGGAGTCCCCATCCCTGGAAGGGTTCAAGAAACCTGTGGCCATGGCACTTGGGGCCAGGGTTTGGTGGCCACAGTGGTGCTGGGTTGGTGCTTGGTTGGATCTTAGAGGTCCTTTACAGCCCAAAGAGTTCTGTGATTCTATAAGCAAAGTTGGGTGATGGGAAAAGGCCTTTTGCAGGAGGCTTCTTACAGGCTCTCCTTTGTGCTCTTTACCTTGGGGGTGGATTTAGATTGGACTCTAGGGAGAAATTCCTTACTGTGAGAGTGGTGGAGCACTGGGACAGGGGGCTGGTGGAGCAGCCCTGTTCCTGGAGGCATTCAAAGTCAGGTTTGCTGGGGTCTGAGCAAGCTGCTCTAGTGGGGAATGTCTCTGCTGACTGCAGGGGTGCTGGACTGGATGCCCTATGGAGCTCCCTTCCAACTCTGTGCTCTCTCTGATTCTCTAAGAGGAGGCTGGGGAGGCAGCTGGAGGTCAATGAGCTGCTCTGCCCTGCAGGCAGGTCTCTCCCTTGACTTTCTTGGCAGGTTCCTGGGAGATGGAGCTGCAGGAGGGGCTGGGTGAGGATGGGGCTAACAGCCCCTGGAGCTCTGGGGGACATTAATGACTTCAAAGTGCTCAGCCAGCTCCGGCAGCACTGGGGGCAGTAATGGAGAGCAGGGAAAGACACGGGAGAGAGTCATGATGTTGGTTAGCTCACTAATCCTTGCTATTAACCATCCCAGAGGAGCTGGACCTTGGGGTCTGGTGGGGAGGGGGGGATGGATGGAGGTGGCAGTGGTGGGGGTTGTCCATTGGTGTGTAGCCTTGGAAACTGGAGTTCTGGAGGAGGGCAGGCTGCTGAGTAAAAGGGGCTGTTTAAGGAAGCCATCCAGGGGAATTCAGAAGCTTATTATCAAGTCTAGCATCTAGAAAAATCAGATATTTTTATCTCTAATCTGTGCTTTGGGCATTGGAGAGGACAGAGGAGCTGCAGGCCTGCTGTCATTTATGGATGAGCTAATTCTTGCTGTGCTGAAATGAGATGTTAAAGTAGTCCCTGCTTCTGCCCCAGCATGCAAGCAGAACTGCAGTGACGGAGCCAGCTGGGAGCCCAGAATTCAGCTTCTCCTTAGGGTCCAAGAGGTTGGAGCAGGATCCTGGAAACAGCTCTTTTGTTGCAGGGTGGCAGAGCACTGGAGCAGGCTGAGCAGAGAGGTGTGTTTGTGTGTGTGTGGGGGGCTCCACCTCTGGAGATGTTCAAACCCTGCCTGGATGTGTTCCTGGGTGACCTTCTCTAGGTGACCCTGCCTTGGCAGAGGGGTTGGATTCTGATCTCCAGAGGTCCCTTCCAGCTGCTGGCCCTCTGATTCTGCAGGGGTTGGGAGTGACCTCCCGAGATCAGAGTCCAACCCCACTGCCAGAGCAAGGTCACCTAGGTCAGGTCACACAGGAATGCATCCAGATGAGTCTTGAAAGACTCCAAACAAGGAGGTTCCACAACCTCTGTGGGCAACCTGCTCCTGGCCTCCAGCACCCTCACACTAAAGAATTTTTCCCTGGTGGTCAGACAGGACCTCCTGGGCTCCAGCTTGTGCCTGTCACTGAGCACCACTGACAAGAGCCTGGCACCCCTCCAGTGTCTCCCCACCCAGCAGCCATGCCAAGCCCATTGAGCAGAGCTCAGTGCTCTTCAAACACCAAAAAGTGACTTGGGGACTTCTTTTGCTGACCCAACCAACAAGCCAGAGGGACTCAACCTGCAGGGCTGAGCTGGGAGCTGCTCTGCTCCTGCAGCTCCTCGCTGAAGGACAGGGGGAGGCTGGGGGCAGCGTGGAGCAAAAGCTCTGTGGAGTAACCCCCTCACTGCCCACCCCTGAGTGTTTACTCTGTGCATGTTTTAGTGCTGCTGGGGTCATTGCCACTGACCCAGGGCCCAGTCTGTCTGGTGCTGATGTCAAGAGACTGACAGCCATAAAAAATGAACCAACTCCCCCTTACCTACAAGACTGTGCCTTGTCTCAGGGGCAGGATGAGAAGAAGACAAAAGCAACAGAAGCAAAATGCCAGGACCAAACCCAGGGTGTGTACTTCACCCCCACCCACACCCTCCAACCCCCCCAAGGAATGGTGAAAGCTGCCAAATATTGTTTAAATAGCCTAGGGATAGGATGGGATGGGATGGGATGGGATTTGCTTACTGATGGAGGGAACAGCCTCAAGTTGCACCAGGGGAGCTCTAGGTTGGCGACGAGGAACAATTTCTTCCCCAAAAGGCTAATCCCAAACCATTCTGTGATGCTCTTGGAGACCTTTTCCACCCCCAAACCATTCTATGGTACTCTTGGAGACCTTTTCCACCCCAAACCATTCTATGATGCTCTTGGAGACCTTTTCCACCCCAAACCATTCTATGATGCTCTTGGAGACCTTTTCTACCCCAAACCATGCTATGATGCTCTTGGAGACCTTTTCCAACCCTGAACCATTCTATGAAGCTCTTGGAGATCT
This sequence comes from Tricholaema leucomelas, assembly GCA_013400475.1. Lineage (NCBI taxonomy): Eukaryota > Metazoa > Chordata > Aves > Piciformes > Lybiidae > Tricholaema lacrymosa > Tricholaema leucomelas. Next base: position 104,591 of record WAAF01006470.1, on the reverse strand, counting down.
TTTCCATCCCAAACCATTCCATGAATCCATAATTTGATTTTCTAATCCCCCTCTCCAACCACCAGAGCTGCCCCCCACATGGGGCTCCCCCATAACTTTAGCAAGGTGGGGGGTTGGATTTGCTGCTCTCTAGAGCTCACTTCCAACCCCTAACATTCTATGACTTAATGATTCCATGATTCAATGATTCCTTTATCCAACCTTCCCCTACATCCCCTCAAGCTGGGACCCTCTTAGTCACTTCCAGCCCCAGCAGCATCTCCCATGGGAGCAAGAGCAATCCCTTCATTTCTTGCCTGCTGCTTTGAGCTGCACTGACCATTACCCTGTGCAGAGCTCCCACGCTGTGTGTTCCCAGCATGTTCCCAGCCCTCCCTTCCCCTTCTTCTGCTTTTAATGGGTCTCCTCCTGTAGGCTGGAGGCTGGGAGGGTGGAGGTGGTGTGTGTGTGTGTGGAGGGGGAGAAGGTTTCAGCAGGGCTGGGTTGGTAGAGTGCTCTCAATGGTCTGTAACATGCAAGCAAATCTCAAGCTATAATGTGAGGCGTAATAAGCAGTTTGCAGACGATGAATCTGCAATTAAAACAGTTATAGTTAATTTAAATAGTAGAAAATGAGGTTGATTTAATGCTTATTGATTTGGTAATGGGCAAGGGCTGCATGTGACCAACCGACTCTGGGTCACAGCAGCCCTCATAAAACCTTCCCTGTTCTTCTTCACAGCATCTTTGCTCCACCTGGCCCCAGCCCCTTCTTCCCCCCCAGTCTAATGCCCCCTACTCACCCAGCACTGCCACCTTAATCCTTTTGAGAGGTGGCTGAAAGCCACAGGGAGTGTTCCTCCAACTCTCCCTGTGAGCTATCATCCTCCCAACCTCCCCTTCCCCCAACCAAGGATATTCCCGGTGGAAAGTCCTTCCTTGCATATCAGTGGTGGCCAAAAGCGGTGCTAAAAATGACCTCCTGAGCAGGGTGGGGTTAATTAAAACTGGGCTTAATTAAAATTGCTGTGCTCAGCACTGGTTAGGCCACACCTTGAGTGCTGTGTCCAGTTCTGGGCTCCTCTATTGCAGAGAGATGTTGAGGTGCTGGAAAGTGCCCAGAGAAGGGCAGCAAGGCTGGGGAGGGGCCTGGAGCACAGCCCTGTGAGGAGAGGCTGAGGGAGCTGGGGGGGTGCAGGGTGGAGGAGAGGAGGCTCAGGGCAGAGCTCATTGCTGTCTGCAGCTCCCTGCAGGGAGGCTGTAGCCAGCTGGGGTTGGGCTCTGCTGCCAGGCCCCCAGGGACAGAAGAAAGGGACACATCCTGAAGCTGTGTCAGGGCAGGGTCAGGCTGGATGTGAGGAGGAAGTTGTTGTCAGAGAGAGTGATTGGCATTGGAATGGGCTGCCCAGGGAGGTGGTGGAGTGCCCATGGCTGGAGGTGTTGAAGCCAAGCCTGGCTGGGGCACTTAGTGCCATGGTCTGGTTGTTTGGGCAGGGCTGGGGGCTAGGTTGGGCTGGGTGAGCTTGGAGCTCTCTTCCAACCTGCTTGGTTCTGGGATTCTATGGTTTTGGACTAAGTCCCTAACTCAGCTTCCTAATGGCTGCCACTTGCTCAGTCTGGTTTGCTTTCTTCTCTCTCTTTTCTGGTAGTATAAAACAAAACCCTCACAAACCCTAACAAATGGAAGCTTTAAAACCAAGAAGGGAGGAAAGGAGGGGAGGTGGAGCAGAGCAGGGAGCAGAGCAGCTGCCTTGGGGGTTGAGTGTCAGAGTTTAGTTAGGATAGAAACACTCTGCTGTTCTTGCTCTCCTCAACTTCTCTTTCTAGGTTTCTTTGTTTCCCTGTTTTCTGCTCCTTACTCTCCTCAAGGTTTCTTGGTTTCTTTCTTGTTTTCTTGGGCTTTTCCCCCCTGTTTTCTTGCTTTCCTCCTTTGCTTTCTTGTTTTTTTCCTTTGTTTTCTTGGTTTTTTTCCCCCTTCATCCCTCCCATTTGTCTTCATTCTTCCTTTCCTCCCATTTTCCTCATTTTGTTTTTTCATCCCTCCCATTTTCCTCATTTTATCCTTGCTTTCCTCCCACTTTCCTCATTTCATTCTTACTTTCCTCCCATTTTCCTCGTTTTATCCTTGATTTCTTCTCATTTTCCTAATTTCATCCTTTATTTCCTCCCATTTTTCTTGTGTTCTCCTTTCATCCTTCCCATTTTCCTCATTTTATTCTTTCATCCCTCCCATTTCCCTCATTCTATTCTTGCTTTCCTCCCATTTTTCGTGTTATCCTTCCATCCTTCCCATTTTCCTCATTCTATTCCTGCTTTCCTCCCACTTTCCTCATTTTATCCTTGATTTCCTCTCATTTTCCTCACTTTATCCTTGCTTTCCTCCCATTTTCCTCATTCTTTCCCTTCATCCCTCCCATTTCCCTCATTCTATTCTTGCTTTCCTCCCCTTTTTCTTGCCTTACCCCTGCTCTCCTCACCCTTTGCCATCACTTAAGCAGCCCTTTTTTTTCCAGCCAGGGGCAGGGCTTTGCTGAAGCAGGCCAGCAGGAATGCCAAGTCCCTGGATCTAATCTTCCATTGTTATTTCTCTTTTTATTAATTAATTTTTGGCAGAGTCTTTATCAGGCTTCTTTTAATTACCAGCCCTTGGTACCATGTTCATCCTGTGACTACACTGGAGTTAATTCCTGGCTTATTATGTGGTTTTGCCTGCGGGAAGCAAAGCTCAGTTGTAATTAGTTAATGTAAGTTGAGCTTTCTGGAAGGTGCCTGTGGGTGTCTGATCCTCATTCCCCACTCATTTGGAGTTGGCAGTTTTGTACCTTTGTTGGGAAGTGCAGTTCTGATCCTGTTTAAATGAACAAGAGGAAAAAAAAGAGGGTTTGGGAGCCTCTCGGATGTGCTGAAGCCTGTGGAGGAGCAGGACAGCTTGGTGGGGACCGACCTTGGGTACCAGTGGTTGTTTGGGAGTGTTCCTCATCTAAACAGAGTAGAAAAGCAGGAATTTCACCAGCCTGGCCAAGTGTATCTGGATGTCAACCTTTGCTCCTTGGGCTAGCCAGGGGAGGTGAGAAGGAAACCCCTAAACAAGGACAAAAGTGGCCAAGAGCTGTTGGAGCAACCACAGCTTCCTTCTGCCTTTCTCCTCTCCCCTTCATTTTAAACCAGGTTGGATTGACAGGCCAGGCAGGGAATGCCACCAGTTTGTTCCCATCAATTCCCAACTTGGGCTTGAGGATTTTTTCCCCCCCACAGCTCACTGCCACCAGGAATATTTGGCTAATTGCTGGAATGTGGATGAAGCCAAAGAGTGGCTGGGGCTGAAAATCCTGAGTTTGAGCATCCCTCCGGCCGTGCTCCGGAGATCTTCAGCCACCAATTCTCTGTTAAGGAGATTCCCTGAGGAACTGAGGCATGTTGGCATTTTCAGTGGAGTGGAAATAACACTCTGCCATGGCCCAGCCCCCACCCCAGCTGATCATTTGCCTAAAATCCCTCCTGGTTGTAGTTTAGCAGCAATAGCTGCAGAAATCAGGCAACTCTCCACTCTCAGCTTGTCCCTTAAGCAGCAGCTTCGTGTCCCTGCTGCAGTGTCAACTCTGCCAACTGCCAAACAGGGACCAGGGATGAGATGGATAAAGCCTCCTAGGGAACAGGAGGGAATAAAGAGATCAAGAATGAGATGAGATGGATAAAACCTCATGGGGGAGAGGAGGGAATAAAGGGAACAGGAATGAGATGAGATGAGATGGATAAAGCCTCTTGGGGAAGAGGAGGAAGTAGAGGGACCAGGGATGAGAGGAGATGGAAAAAAAAACTCTTGAGGAAGAGGATGGAATAGAAGGACCAGGGATGAGATGAGATGGATAAAGCCTCTTAAGCAAGAGGAGGGAACAGAGGGACCAGGGATGAGAGGAGATGGATGAAACCTCCTAGGGGAGAGGAGGGAATAAAAGGACCAAGAATGAAATGAGATGGATAAAGCCTCTTGGGGAAGAGGAGGGAGTAGAGGGACCAGGGATGAGATGAGATAGACAAAGCCTCTTGGGGGAGAGGAGGGAGTAGAGGGACCAGAGATGAGATGAGATAGACAAAGCCTCTTGGGGGAGAGGAGGGAATAGAAGGACCAGGGATGAGATCAAATGGATAAAGCCTTGTGGGAAAGAGGAGGGAATAGAGGAACCAGGGCTGAGATAAGATGAGATGGATAAACCCTGGTGGGGGACAGGAGAGTACAAAGGTGCAAATTACTGTTCTGACCACTACAAAGCAAATTCAGAGCACAACTAAGTCACTCGTGGCTTTGTGTTGGGTCAGGTCAGCCTAAACTTGCTCTGAGTTATATTTTTCCTTCTTTAAAACAAACACTCTGCCTGGGCAGAAAGAGTTAAATTTGAGCTCATACAGAGGGAATAAAAGGGAGGGAAGGGAGGGGGGGAGAGAGAAATCTGCCATGCTGCAAACTTGGATAAAGCAGAAAAGATGCAGATGGGTCTGGTCTTGCAGGAGACATTCTGGAGACAGGCCAGCTGCATTTTCCACATGCCATAGGAGTTAGGCTTTGGACAGATGGGACTCTGGGGTCACCCAAGAAAGCTCCAGTGAAAAGGTTACCTTGTAGGAGCATTAGCCACACTTCTCACCCCCCCTCCTCCTTCCCCGGCGCAGGGGTCAGGCACACTCTACTGTACAGCCACCGTGCTAGAGAAAACAAACAGCCTGCAGCCTGCAGAATGTCAGCCAGTGTGGGAAGCAGCTGGGAAAAAAAGAAAGAAGGGGAAGAAAAAAATAATTAAAGCCCCCTCGAAGGTTTTTCCTGGATGTAGAGCAGGCTGCAGGCATCTGATGTGTTCCTCCCTGCCCTCCGAGCAGAGGAATTCTGTCGCTGCCTCCCTTCTCTGCAGCTGTGCTGGGCAAGGTTGTGTGAGGAGATGGAGCTTGGTTTGCCCTTTGCAGTTGGATTTCTCTCCTGGCCTGAGGGTGGGGGAAGAATAAGCTGAGAGCTTGTGTGTGAGATGCAGGCTCCTTCCTGAGCTTAGAACTTTAGGAAGGAGACCATCCAGAGGTTTCTCCCTTCCCCTGCCACCTCAGCGCTGCTGCTGTGGCCCTACCTGGGCTGCCTCCAGTAGGAGATCAGAGAATCATAGAACAGAATCAGAGAATCATTTAATAGAATCAGAGAATCAGTCAGGGTTGGAAGGGACCACAAGGATCAGCCAGTCCCAACCCCCCTGCCATGCCCAGGAACACCTCACACTTGATCAGGCTGCCCACAGCCTCATCCAGCCTGGCCTTAAACACCTCCAGGGATGAAGCTTCCACCACCTCCCTGGGCAACCTCTTCCAGACTCTCAGCACCCTCATGCTGAACAACTTCTTCCTAACATCCAGGCTGAATCTATCCATTTCCAGGTTTGCTTCATTCCCCCAAGTCCTATCACTACCTGACAGCCTAAAAAGTCCCTCCCCAGCTTTCTTGTAGCCCCCTTCAGATGCTGAAAGGCCACAATGAGGTCCCCTGGGAGCCTTCTCTCCAGACTGCACAGCCCCAACTCCCTCAGCCTCTCCTCATAGGAAATGTTTGGGCTGTGGAAGTGGCATTGAGGTTCCAGCACCCAAAGTGGCAGCTTTGGAAAAGTCCAACAGATGTTTCCTGCTTGAGCCCAGCCTAACTTGTCCAAGAGGGAAACGAAACTGAGCTGGGGACAGGCAGGGCTCTGTCTGGCTACAGCCACTGAGCAGAGAGAGAAAAAAGGCTTTTCTTTTTCTTCTTCTTTGCCCTCAGTGTTGTGGGTTTGGCATCTCTATTGATGTAGGCATTTTATTTTTAGATGGGACAAATAATCTTTTGGGGGGACAGGGAAATGTCAGAAAAAGCTCTTTCCACATTGCCCCTTCCCCCTCAGCACTGACTTTGTTGTTTTGACTGAATTCTGCCAGCAGAATTCAGCATCTGGGGTAGGCAGAGCGAGGTTAGATCCTTACAGGGGGTTTGTGGCCATGGGTGGGGTTTATTCTCTTCCTTCTGGGAGCCTTTGAGTGCTTAATAGCTCTCCTCTGAGATACTGGGGAAGTTTATCCACCTTGGAGGATGGCTGAGGACAGAGGAGGATTTTTTAAATCCTCCTCTTTTTTTTTTCCCAGCAGAAGAGGTTGGCTCAGTTCTGCAGCAAGGTGGCCAAAATAAATCAAGACACCAAGCTAGGAGCAGCTGTGGAGCTGTTGGAGGGTAGCAGAGCCCTGCAGAGGGACCTGGCCAGGCTGGATGGGTGGGCAGAGGCCAAAGAGATGAGACTGAAGAAGCCCAAGGGCAGGTTCTGCACTGTGGCCACAACAACCCCAAGCAGCACTACAGGCTGGGGCCAGAGTGACTGAGAGCAGCCAGGCAGAGAGGGCCCTGGGGGTGCTGGCAGAGAGGAGCTGCAGAGGAGGCAGCAGTGCCCAGGTGGGCAGCAGAGCCAATGGCATCCTGGGCTGGCTGAGGAGCAGTGTGGGCAGCAGAATAAGGGAGGTTCTTGTGCCCCTGTGCTCAGCACTGCTCAGGCCACCCCTGGAGTGCTGTGTCCAGGTCTGGGCTCCTCCATTGCAGAGAGATGTTGAGGTGCTGGAAGGTGTTGAGAGAAGGGCAGCAAGGCTGGGGAGGGGCCTGGAGCACAGCCCTGTGAGGAGAGGCTGAGGGAGCTGGGGGTGTGCAGCCTGCAGAAGAGGAGGCTCAGGGCAGAGCTCATTGCTGTCTGCAGCTCCCTGCAGGGAGGCTGTAGCCAGGTGGGGTTGGGCTCTGCTGCCAGGCAGCCAGCAACAGAAGAAGGGGACACAGCCTCAAGCTGTGCCAGGGCAGGTCTAGGCTGGATGTTAGGAGGAAGTTGTTGGCAGAGAGAGTGATTGGCATTGGAATGGGCTGCCCAGGGAGGTGGTGGAGTGGCTGTGCCTGGAGGTGTTGAAGCCAAGCCTGGCTGGGGCACTTAGTGCTGTGGTCTGTTTGTGAAATCCGGGCTGGGCGCTAGGTTGGGCTGGGTGAGCTTGGAGCTCTCTTCCAGCCTGCTTGGTTCTGTGATTCTATGATTCTAAGATACTGCTCAAATTCTGCTTCTGTTGAGGAAAGAGAGATGAGTTTCCTCTGGATATCTGCAGCTCTTTTTGGTCTCTTGGTCCAAAAATCTCCTTAAAATCAGTTGGAAAACCAACCAACCAAAAAACAAACCCAAACTCTTTTTGGTTTTAGTTTGAAGGTTTGGTTAGGAGGTAAAAAAGCAGCAAAGTTTTGGTTTCCTTAACCTCTGAGCTGCTTAAGTTTTGCTCTGGATTAATAGGCTTGTTCTGGTCTATTAGCAGCAGGACTCCTTTGCTCCTGCCTCATTTTAACTTGGAATAATAAGAGCAAAAGAAAATTAACCTCTGGGCAGAAGAGAGAGAAGTTGGGGGGGATAAATCAAAGGAACTTGGATTTTATGTCCTCTGAGAGGGAAATGGGGAGCAGCAATTGGTACTGGGAGGGAGGTGTTGAGGATTATTTGGGTTAGGAGGGGAAAAATCCCCCAGGAAATGAAAAACCAAACAAATAAACCCCCCAAAGTTGGAATAATAAGAAGGAAATATTAATGTCTGGGCAGGAGAGAGAGAAGGGGGAGAGGATAAATCCAAGGAATGGGGTTTTATGTCCTCTGAGAGGGAAATGTGGGACAGCAACTGGCACTGGGTGGGGGTGTTGAGGATTATTTGGATTAGGGAGAGAAAAACCAAAGCACAGAACCCAGAAGCAGGAAGCACAAAGCAAGCAGAGATTTGCCTCTCGCCCTTTGCAGCTGGGCTGGGAACGCTGAGCTCCGTCCCCTCCTTTCCCGGGAATGCTTTGCTGTCTTCCTGCTTTTCTCAGCCTTGGGGTGGGATTTCTATTTCTTCCCCTCCCCCCCGCTTCATTTGTGGGGGCTCTTTGTGCAAGTGGAGCCGTCTCTTGCCTTCCCCAAGCGAATCTCCCCTGGCCTTAGGGCCCATAACCCAGCGGGCAGGGTCATGGCTGGTTTAGCTGGAGCTGGCTGCTCTCTCTCTCTCCCTCTGCGAAGTGATGTCTGCGTTTGGGGGGTGGTGGTGGTGGGGAAAGAATGTGTGTTAAAAAGGACTAATGGCCTCACTGTCCATCAGGCTGGGCAGCCCTGGAGGTCATCTGGCGGTCAAATCCAAATCATTCCAGCCTGTTCCCCGACGCTGCTGCCTTGGGCTGTGTGGAGTTCAGTGCCTGGCGGCGCTTTGGTACCCTGCGAAGAGTGAGCTGGGCTGGGTTTAAATCGCTGGGCTTTGAGGAGGAGGTGAGGAGGGTGAGGTTTGCTCCTTAGCAACTGCCGGCAGAGGCTGAGTGGGGGTGGTTGGAGAGGGGGCTTGGAGCACAGGCAGTGTCCAGCTTTGCTGGGGAAGGAAAGAAAATTCAGTTTCACAGCATCAGTCCTGAATCCCAATGTGGTGGAGGTGGGAAGGGACCTCTTGAGGATCATCCAGACCAACCTCAGAATCCCAGTGTGGTGGAGGTGGGAAGGGACCTCTTGAGGATCATTCAGACCAACCTCAGAATCTCAGTGTGGTGGAGGTGGGAAGGGACCTCTTGAGGATCATTCAGACCAACCCCAGAGTCCCAGTATGGTGGAGGTTGGAATGGACCTCTGGAGATCATCACCAGAATCACAGCATGGTAGGGGTTGGAACTGACCTCTGGAGATCATCCAGAGCCACCTCAGAACCACAGCAAGGTGAGGGTTGGAAGTGACCTCTGGAGATCATCCAGTCCAACCCCCACTGCTACATCAGGGTCACCCACAGCAGGTGGCCCAGGACCACGGTGGCCCAGGGGGGTTTGGTTTCCCTGCATTCTGCCCCAAATAAGGATGAATGAGATGGATTTTGAGCTCAGGGTTAGTGGGATGGATTCTGAGCTCAGAGCTGGTGAGGGTGAAGGGGGATTTGGGGAAGGATTGGGCGCAGGAAGGACACATTCCCTGCAAAGGAAGGATTGCTGTGGGAAGAGAGACTTTGCCCCTGGTCAGATGGGGAGGAAATCTGAGCCTGGAATTACGAAAGGAGCTGGATCCAGAGGCTGCTCTGCTCTTAACTGGGATGGACAAAATTCTGCTTCCTATCTTGTGGGTGGTGCTGGTGTCAGTTTCTCAGCGTGGGCTTCATTGCCCTCTGCTGACAGCAGCACCAGCCAGGGCGCAGAGCCTGGACCGATGCAGGTGCTGGAGCTGGAGCCAGGATGTGAGGCTCATCCTGGGGGGGGTAGTGGTGTGGAGATGCCTGAAGTCATCCCAGCATCTGCAGCCAAATTTTGCAACTGGCAGCAATTCCTGCAGCAGCCCAAGTCCTGCAGCAGGCTCTTTAATGCAGGTGAAATCCTGGCTCCTGGCTGGAAACGTTTGTGTTTTAAACCCAGCCCTGATCCAGTCCAGTTCAAACCACCTCAGCTGCAGAGTGGAGCAGCTCAGCTTCCCCTGAGTTTAATTTCCAGATCTCAGGCTAAATTATGTTTTACACTGGACAGAGACAAAAAAGAGTCAGGCCTGAAGGATTAATTTGGCTTCCTCTGTTATTTCATTTAGGGGAGGGTTTAGGTTGGATGTGAGGAGCAATTTCTTTCCTGCAGGAGTGTTGAGGCATTGGAACAGGCTGCCCAGGGAGGTGGTGGGGTGGAGTCACCATCCCTGGAGGTGTTCATGGTGTGGATATGGCACTCTGGGACATGGTTTAGTGGCTGTGGTGGTGTTGGGTCGATCTGGATGATCTTAAAGGGCTTTTCCAGCCCAAACAATTCCCTGATTCTGTGATTCATCAACATGGAGCAGAGCACAGCCCCTGAGATACCTCCCACCACAAGCCTGCGAGAAACTTAGCACCATGGTCTGGTTGGTTGGGCAGGGCTGGGTGCTAGGTTGGGCTGGATGAGCTTGGAGCTCTCTTCCAACCTGCTTGATTTTGTGATTCTATGATTCCAAGTTGGGTAGTGGAGAGAATCATTCACAGAATGATCTGCAGAGATCCTTTCCAACTCTCCCCTTCTGCATCCCCCCCTTCTCATGCTGTGATTCTGTGTAAGGGAATCAACTGGAGGAACTGGAAGATGCCCAAAATGAGAGCTGAAGATAATGCTCAAGTTCTGGCAGTGTCTCTCTCAAGCAATTCCTGACCTCTCAGAGGTCAAACTCTCCTTTTCTTGCACTGTTCCAACTCAGCTCATTCTCTTTTTTTCTCTCTCTATCCTTAAACATCTCCTCAGGGAGAAAAAACAACCCCACAAACCCAACCTCCAACCTCTCCACCTTATCTTTATGGCACTGCTGCTTGATTCCTTACTTTGTTTCCCAGATAAGGCCACGTGCCAGAGATTGTGGGGAATGTTCTCCATCCTTTAACCAGGGCTTCTGAAGCCTGTGGATGGCTCAGAGACAGCCTTTGGCAGGAAAGGAGCTGGGTAAAGTGTGGAGTTCATTGCTGTGTTCAATTGATTGGGGGAAAATTTATGCTTAATTACAGAATGGATTAGAATCTACCACAGCCTCTTCTTGTAAAAGGCTCTGCATTAAGTTAGGATGAAAATGGAACTGAGCTACACAGGAGAACAGTGGATGGCCCAGACTCCTCCAGGGCCTTCTGTGTATTCCCACTGGTGAGGTGACACCTCAGATTCTGGGGTCAGTTTTGGACCCCTCACTCCAAGAAGGGCATTGAGGGCCTGGAGTGGGGCCAGAGGAGGGCAAGAAAGGTGGGGAAGGGAGTGGAGAGAGCAGCTGAGGGAGAGCTGGGGGTGTTTAGTGGAGAGAAGAGGAGGCTGAGGGGAGACCTCATTGCTCTCTGCAGCTCCCTGAAAGGAGGCTGGAGCGAGGTGGGGTTGGGCTCTGCTCCCTAGTGCCAGGTGATAGGAGAGGAAATCACAGCATGTCAGGGGCTGGAAGGGACCTCCAAAGCTCATCCAGTCCAACCCCCCTGCCAGGGCAGGATCTCCTAGAGCAGACCACACAGGGACACATCCAGGCAGGCTTTGAATATCTCCAGAGAGGGAGACTCCACAGCCCCCCTGGGCAGCCTATTGCAGGGTTCTGTCATCCTCGCAGGGAAAGATGGCCTCAAGCTGCACCAGGAGAGGTTTAGGTTGGCCACGAGGAACAATTTCTTGGCTGCAAGAGTGGTCAGGCACTGGCACAGGCTGCCCAGGGAGGTGGTGCAGTCCCCATCCCTGGAGGTGTTCAAGAATCCTGTGGCCATGGCACCTGGGGCCATTGCTTAGTGGCCATGGTGGTGTTGGGCTGCTGGTTGGACTGGGTGAGCTCAGAGGACTTCTCCAACCTGAATGTTTCTATGATTCTGTGATTGATTCTCAGGGCACCTGAGGGACTTTTCAAACATCCTTCCAAACCATGACATAAATAGAAACTGTCCACAAAATTCTTGTCCTGACACCAGTTACTTGGGAGAATCATAAATCCCAGAACCAAGCAGGTTGGAAGAGAGCTCCAAGCTCATCCAGCCCAGCCTAGCACCCAGCCCTGCCCAACCAACCAGACCATGGCACTAAGTGCTTCAACACCTCTAGGGATGGCAACTCCACCACCTCCCTGGGCAGCCCATTCCAGTGACAAATCTCTCTCTCAAGAAGAGACCAACACCCACCCCACAACCTCCTTTCAAGTAGACATTGGTTCTAGGAGATCCTGCTCTGGCACAGGGCTTGGACTAGATGATCTTTTGAGGTCCTTCCCAGCCCCTGGCATTCTCTCACTCCATGACTAGGATGCTTACTTCTTATTTCCTCTTTGTCCTTCCCTACATCGCCTTTTTCCAGGCTCTAGCACAGCAATTTTGGGATCTTTGGATCAAACTTATGAAGTGACCCAACTTGGAGTTCTCCTCTGAACACCTCATCTTCATTTTTGGCTCCTCAGCCTGCTTCTCACCATACTTTATCTGCTCCTCTCTGCTCATCCTGTGGGTTCAGGTTTGGAGGCAGTTGCTTGTGAAACAGGATAAATGCAATTGAACCCCCTCAGATAAAACTCCTCAAAACCCAGGTGGAAAAGCTCCTCAGAAGAGCAAACCCTCTGCAATCCCTGAGCTGCTGCTTTGGCTGTACCAACAGATTTGAGGTGAGAGTCAATTTCTCCCCAAAACATCAATCTATCCTCCTTTGCCCATTTGCTAAATCCTTGAAGTTGTCCTGCTTTGGAGAACCCCAATGGGGTTCACTTTGAAACATCAAACTAGAACCCAGGAGGTTTATCTTAAACTGAAGGAGAAACTACTTTGAGGCTGTTGGAGCCCTGGAGCAGGCTGCCCAGAGAGGTTGTGGAGCTTCCTTCTTTGGAGACTTTCAGGAGCCACTTGGCTCAGGTTCCTGTGTGACCTGCTCTGAGTGACCCTGCTTTGGCATGGGGGTTGGAGTGGCTGATCTCTGGAGGGCCCTTCCAACCCCTACCATTCTGTGATTGTATGATCCAGCACCCCCTGGAATGGAGAGAGGTGGCAGCGCTGGGGGCATCTTGGGATGCTGCATTCCTGCAGCAAGTCCATTGGCTCCAGAGTTTCTTCCTGGCTCCATGATCCTGTGAGGTTCTCAGCAGATAGCAGAGGTGGCTCTGTCCTCCTTCCTTTACTGCTCATCCTCCTTCCTTTGCTGCTCATCCTCCTTCCTTTGTCATTTGTCCTCCTTCCTTTACCATTCATCCTCCTTCCTTTACTGCTCATCCTCATTCCTTCATCATTCATTCCCCTTTACCACTCATCCTCCTTTCTTTACTACTCATCCTCCTTCCTTTACCACTAGTTCCCCTTCCTTTAGTACTTATCCTCCTTCCTTTACCACTCATCCTCCTTCCTTTACTACTTATTCTCCTTCCTTCACCACTCATTCCTCTTCCTTGACCACTCATCCTCCTCATCACAGGGTGGTTATTATCCCTGTGGTGCTTCTTTCCCCTCTGTCAGTCCATTTACCTGTCTCTCCTTGTCTCAGCTGACAGATCTATGCCGTCGAGTGCATCTTCATGCTCCCTCCTCAGTTTCCAGCCTGCCGTCCACTGCTCTATTCAATTAGGGGCTGAAGTGAGGAGAATAATTTCCTGACCCCTCTCTCTCCTTAGCAGGTAAACTAGAAAATCATACACATGCATCTCCAGCCCCTGCTGACCTTGGGAGGCAAATTTAAGAGGATTTATTGCTGTCAGCTGCAGGCAAATATTGAAAAGGTTTGGGTTGGGGTTTTTTTGTGTCTGAGAGGGGGTGGTGCTGCTGCTGGGGCTGCTGAGATGCTTTGCCTGTTGTTTAATAACATCTCACTCTGCTCACCGCCATTAATTCAATTGATATTAATTAGGCTGCAATAGGAGGAGGAAGAGAACAACGTTGGGGTTGTTTTTTTTGCACGTTGGCTTCCAGCAATGAATCATTTTCCAGTGTGGCATTTGCTGAGGGGCCCTTTTGTTGTTGTTGTTGTTGTTGTTGTTCCTAAAAAGACATTAAGCAAGAGTTAGGATAGGGGGAAAGCAGAGCTGGGGAGAGCCACGATCCCAACTCTCCTCCGGGATCAACCTCTCCCGCTCAGGCTCTGCTCAGAATTATTTCTTTTCTTTCTTTCTTTCTTTTAAGGCAACGATTGTCCAACTCTTCAGATCCATCACCTTATTCACATGGTCTAAAAAGGCAGCAGATCTAATTTCCTTGCTTTGACTCTCTTTATTAGGGTATTGGCTCTATCTCCTGTCCCTGCAGACTGATATTTTATTAGCTGTTAACAATGATCTGATAGAGGCAAAGGAGTTCACGCTTCGAGATGTTATTTATTTTGGTGTGTTTGTGCCTGGGTGAGGGCTGTTCTTGGCCCCCTCCTCCCCCTCCTCTTTTTTCCCGGCTTTGGACACTTCCAGCTGAGAAGCTTCGTCGGGAAATGTCGCCACTGCCACCTGCTTGCAAAGCAGGGACTGACACGCACCCGGCGGGGCTGTGCGGGATGGAAGGTGTTGGATGAAGGGTGCACGGTGCAAGATGAAGGGTGCAGGATGGAGTAGGATGTGGGATGTGAGATGAAGGATGCAGGATATGGGATGAAGGATGCAAGGTGAGAGATGCAGGGTGCAGGATACGAGATGCAGGATATGGGATGCAGAGTGCGAGATGAGAGATGCAGGGTGCAGGAAATGAGATGCAGGATATGTGATGCAGGATGCAAGATGAGAGATACAGGATGCAGGGTGCAGGGTGTAGGATACAGGGTGCAGGATATGAGATGCAGGATATGGATGCAGGATGAGGGAAGAGAGATGCAGGATGCAGGATGTAAGACGAAGAATGCAGGATATGGGATGCAGGATGCAAGATGAGGGATGAAAGATGCAGCATGCAGGGAGTGGGATTAGGGGTGAGGGGTGTAGGATGCAGGGTGCAGGATATGAGATGCAGGATGGGATCTGCAGGATACAGGATGTGGGATGGAGAATGTGGGATGAGAGATGCAGAATTCAGAGTGCGGGAAGGAGGATGCAGGATGAAGGATGTGGGATAAGGGAGGCAGAATATGGGATGTGAGATGAGAGATGCAGGATGCAGGGTGCAGTATGAAGGATGCGGGATAAAGGACACAGAATATGGGACGTAGGATATGGGATGAGAGATGCAGGATGCAGGATAAGTGGCACAGAATATGGGATGTAGGATATGGGATGAGAGATGCAGGAAGCAGGGTGTGGGACGGAGGATGCAGGATGTGGGATGCTTGATGCAGGATGTGGGATGCTGGCTGCAGGCTTCAGGATGAGGAATGAAGGGTGCTGAATGCAGGATGCTGGCTGCAGGGCGCTGGCTGCAGGATGTGGGATGGGAGGGACGGGGACAGGGACAGGGACAGGGACAGAAGCACCCAGAGAGCTGCGGTGGGTGCTGCACAGCAAGCCGCAGTCTGCCTCCTAGCTGGGGGTGGGAGGTGTGTGGGGAAAGTCTCTGTGTTTTAACAGCCGTTTCAAAAGCCCCTCCAGGCTGCAGATTTATAAATACCTGCCCAATTAGAATGTTAATTCGATTCCTCTCTTCCCCTCTCCAGCCCCCCCCAGCCCACCTACTCTTCCCCTTCTATCCCAGCAGCCCATAATTTTTTATTATTAGTCAGATCCTCAACATCGAGGCCGTCGCTTTGCTTAGATCCAGCCACATCCATCTATCATTCCCACTCCCCAACAGCTCGTTTGCTTGTTCCGATTGACGTCAATGGGAAGTTTGCCATTGACTTAAATGGGAGCAGGATCAAACCTCCCTCCCAAATCCCCCCCCCCTCCTCCCCGAGATGATTCAGTGACTGAATGACAAAACAGTGAGGTGTGGGGAAAGGAGCAGGAGCGTAAACACAAGCCGGGGAGATGACACAGTTCCTTGGCAATGGCCCATGCACGGCGTGCTTGAACTTGGAGACAATTTATGGCCCCATTGTATAAAATAAATGACTCATCATATAAAAGAAAATAGTCCCGGGGGGATTCTCTTCTTGTGGGGATCGCTGCGAAAGGAGGTTTGAAGAATAATGATGAATGGAGAGGGTTTTACTCTTAGGAGGAGGGAGGGCTTGGGGAGGGGGAAAGGTAGAAGAAGAAGAAATGGGCAAAGAAATATTTTTTTGGAAGGTTGGTTTGGGTTTTTTTTTTTTTTTTTGAGAGATATTTTTACTCTTAGGAAGAGGGAGGAGAAAAACAGGAGNATTTTGAGGTGATTTGGGGTTTTAGGAGAGGTTTTTACCCTTAGGAAGAGGGAGGGAAAAACAGAAGAGGAAGAAATGTGCAAAGAAATAATTTGGGTAGTTTTTTGGAGAGGTTTTTACTCTGAAGAGGAGGGAGAGGGAAAATAGAAGAGGAAGAAATGTGCAATGAAATGGGCAAAGAAATATTTTGGGGTGGTTTTAATTTTTTGGAGAGGTTTTTACTCTTAAGAGGAGGGAGGAAAAAGTGGAAGAGGAAGAAATGTGCAACGAAATATTCTTAAGAGGTTTTTACTCTTAGGAGGAGGGAGGAAAAAAATAGGAGAGGAAGAAATGTGCAATGAAAAGGGCAAAGAAATATTTTGAGGTGATTTGGGGTTTTAGGAGAGGTTTTTACCCTTAGGAAGAGGGAGGGAAAAACAGAAGAGGAAGAAATGTGCAAAGAAATAATTTGGGTAGTTTTTTGGAGAGGTTTTTACTCTGAAGAGGAGGGAGAGGGAAAATAGAAGAGGAGGAAATGTGCAATGAAATGGGCAAAGAAATATTTTGGGGTGGTTTTAATTTTTTGGAGAGGTTTTTACTCTTAAGAGGAGGGAGAGGGGAAATAGAAGAGGAAGAAATGTACAAATAAATATTTTTGGGTGGTTTTGGTTTTTTGGAAAGGTTTTTACTCTTAGGAAGAGTGAGGGAAAAATGGGAGAGGAAGAAATGTGCAATGAAAGGGGCAGAGAAATGTTTTGGAGTAGTTTTAATTTTTTTGAGAGGTTTTTACTCAAGGAGGAGGGAGGAGGAAAACAGAAGAGGAAGAAATGTGCAAAGAAATATTTTTGGTGGTTTCTTTGAGAGGTTTTACTCTTAGGAGGAGGTAGGAAAAAAGTGAAAGAGAAAGAAATGTGCAAAGAAATTTTCTTTGGGGAGGTTTTTACTCTTAGGAGGAGGGAAGGGAAAAAGCAGAAGAGGAAGAAATGTGCAAAGAAATTCTTTTGGGGTATTCTTTTTTGAGAGGTTTTTAGTCTTAGGAGGAGAAAGCTAAAAAATAGAAGAGGAAGCAATGTGCAAAGAAATTTTCTTTAGGGGATTTTACTTTCAGGAGGAGGGAAGAAAGAGGTAGAAGAGGAAGAAATGTGCAAAGAAATCATTTTGGGTATTCTTTTGGAGAGGTTTTCACTCTTAGGAGGAGAGAGGAAAAAAGTGGAGGAGGAAGAAATGAGCAAAGAAATGGTTTTGGGTGGTTTTGTTTTTTTGGAGAGGTTTTTACTCTTAGGAGGAGGGAGGAAAAAAGTGGAAGAGGAAAAAATGTGCAAAGAATTTTTCTTTGGAGAGGTTTTTACTCTTGGAAGGAAGGAGAAAAGTAGAAGAGGAAGAAATGTGCAAAGAAATTTTCTCTGAAGGGGTTTTTACTCTTAGGAGGAGAGAGCTAAAAAATAGAAGAGGAAGAAATGTGCAAAGAAATTTTATTTGGAGAGGGTTTTATTCTCAGGAGGAGAGAGCTCAAAAATAGGAGAGGAAGAAATGTGCAAAGAAATTTTCTTTAGGGTGTTTTACTTTTAGGAGCAGGGAGGAAAAAGGTGGAAGAGGAAGAAATGTGCAAAGAAATATTTTTGGATATTCTTTTGGAGAGGTTTTCACTCTTAGGAGGAGGAAGAAAAAAAGTGGAAGAGGAAGAAATGTGCAAAGAAATTTTCTTTGGAGAGGTTTTTATTCTTAGGGGGACAGAGAAAAAAAATAGAAGAGGAAGAAATNCCGGGGGGGGGGGAGGGGGGGGGGGGGGGGGAGAGAGGAGGAGGGGGGGGGGGGGGGGGGGGGGGGGGGGGGATGGAGAGGGGAAAGGTGACCAAAGAGTTTGTTGGGTATAGGAGGGCTAAATAATTGCTATTTGGTTGTCGTTGTCACCAAAGCCAGGTTGGAGTTGATATTTTTTTTGGGGGGGGGCTTTGGGTGGGTTTGTGGTTTGGTTTCATTTCTTCTGGCCGATGTCTTCTGCTGAAGATGAAAACTGAAGATGAAAAGGCGCTTTTGGTGCTTAAATATTCTAGGGGGGGGTGAGGGGTGGGGTGGGATGGAGGTGATGAAAAACATCACTTCGGGTCCCGTCTGCCGTCGTCTCTTCCCCGCTCCTTTCTTATCTCTCTCTTAGATGTAATCGTTCGGGAAGAGATGTGGTTAAAAAAGGGGGAGATTTCCACCCCCCCATCCCCTCCTCCTTTTGTGACTAAATAGATTGAAAAGGGAATTTTCCCCCACCTTGTTTGGGAATAAATGGTTTAAAAAGGAACTTCCCCCCCCGAGGTTAGAGAATAAATTCATTTAAAAAGGAATTTTCTCCCCAATTTGGTGAATAAATACAGTAAAAAAGGAACTTTCCCCTCCCATTAGGGAATAAATTCATTAAAAAAGGACTTTTCCCTCACCTTTTTTTGGTGAATAAATACAGTAAAAAAGAAACCTCCTCCCCTCTTTGGTGAATAAAGTCATTTAAAAAGGATCTTCTCTCCCCTTTTGTGAATAAATTCATTTAAAAGGGAACTTTCCCCCCATGTTAGAGAATAAATTCATTTTAAAAGGGATTTTCTCCCCCCTTTTGTGAATAAATTCATTTAAAAAGGAATTTTCTCCCCCTTTTTGTGGATAAATTCATTTAAAAGGGAACTTTCCCCCCATGTTAGAGAATAAATTCATTTAGAAAAGGATTTTCTCCTCTCCTTTTGTGGATAAATTCATTTTAAAATGAATTTTCTCTCCCCTTTTGTGGATAAATTAATTTTAAAAGGAATTTTCTCCCCCCTTTTGTGGATAAATTCGTTTAAAAGGGAACTTTCCCCTTTTGTGAATAAATTCATTTAAAAGGGAACTTTCCCCCCATGTTAGAGAATAAATTCATTTTAAAAGGGATTTTCTCCCCTCCTTTTGTGGATAAATTCGTTTAAAAAGGAATTTTCTCCCCCCTTTTGTGGGTAAATTCATTTAAAAAGGAACTTCCCTCCCACATTAGCAAATAAATTCATTCAAAAGGGAGTGCCATGCCCTGGTTGGTTGGGCAGGGCTGGGTGCTAGGTTGGGCTGGGTGCGCTTGGAGCTCTCTTCCAACCTGCTTGGTTCTAGGATGCTGGGATTGGTGAGGATGAGGATTTGGAGCTAGGAGCAGGGAGGACAGGAGCTGCAGGGGGGTTGTGTCTGCCTGTCTGTGGTTTGCCACATTTTCATCTCACCCTTTCGATTTTAAAGTGGTTTTTTGGCACCATTTGGCTTCGGTTTTGCTGTGGCTGCGACTCGAGGGTGAAGCTAACGCAAGGCTGCTGCAGGAGGCAGCCATGGGCTGACTCCAGACCTGGTTTTAAATGATTAAAAAAAGGGTTGAAGCCTTTAAACTCTACACTTTAACAAGTTCCAAATTGTTCTGGATCCTCATGAATTAGGAACTGGAAGAAAAGAGCTTTTTGGATGGGGCTGTGATGCTGCACGGGGAGGGGGGCAGGAGGTACCAGGTACTCTGGGGCTAACGATGTGCTTAAGATGAAGAGCAGCAGTGAGGTCCTCTCAGATGAAAGCATCGAGCTGCTTTATCGTGGCCTGGAAAGCCAGGCCAGCATTTGAAGGAGGTTTTTGTGGGGGTCTGAAGGTGATTACTTTGAAGTAAAGCCTTTCATTTTCTCCTCCCTCCACTCTGCCAACCCCATCTCAACAAACCTCAGCCCTGTGTGGTTCTTCCTCCTGAAATGAAAACCTCTTCAGCTTTCTGTGGTTGAGGGAGGGTGTTGGAGTTAGCATCCCTGGAAGGGGTTGAAAGGTGTTTGGATGAGGTGCTGAGGGATGTGGTCTAACAGTTGTGTAGAGGGAGATGTTAGGTTATAGTTGGACTTGATGATCTCAAGGTCTTTTCTCCAGCCATGGAGACTCCATGACTCTACCACCCCAGCAGGAAGCAATCCTTGTCCTCCCTTGCCAGGTTTTTCTGGGGAGTGAAGGTGTGGAGGAGTTTCGTGGTTTAACCTTTCTTGCCAAGCAGGACCAGTAAATGCCACTCAGTGGCAGTGACCCCTGGGGCAGGCACCCTGCTGGCTTGTGGTGCCCAATGGTGCAGGGGAAAGCTCCATCTTCAGGCTTCCCTGATGCAGCATATGGCTGGGGAGGGGGGATTGGTGTTGTGGGAGGGGAGCTTGGAAATTAAGCTGTGAGTTCTGCTTCATTGCCTTCCAGCTGTGGTTGGGTGGCATCAGGAGGACAGCTCTGCTGGGCCATGAGACAAGGACAGAATTCAATCCCAGCCTAAATGGGATTTAAAAGGGTTTGAAACTGGAGCAGAAGAGATTTAGGTTGGACATTAGGAAGGAGTTCTTCACTCTGAGGATGCTGGAAGAGGTTGCCCAGGGAGGTTGTAGACACCTTAGCCTTGGAAGTGTTGAAGACCAGGCTGGGTGAGGCTTGGAGCAACCTGGGCTAGAGGGAGGTGTCCCTGCCCACAGTGTGTGGGGGGTTTGGAACTGGATGATCCTGAAGGTCCCTTCCAGCTCAAGCCACTTTCTGCTTTGATTTTGCCACAATGAGATGGTGTTGCCTAGGGGCTGGGAGTGCTTCAATCTGTTATCCCCCCCACTCCCAGCCCTTCTCCCATGGCTCCCTCTGCACCCACTCCCAAACACTCCTGGGTTTGGGAGCGCTGGAACATGCCAGGGATGCAGAGCTGGTCCCAGTGCCCGAGCTTGTCTGCTGCCAGAGAAACAAAGAGACTGCAGGCAGCAGAGTTATTTAAAAGGAGCTGTAATCTGTTACTGTTATGGGTCATTGAGGGTTTTTTTTATCCTGATATTCCCATTATTATCCTCTCCAGCCGTAAAAATTGATTGGTGAGATGAGCAGGCTGCAGTGCTCTGATTCCAGCTGCAGGACTAAATCTCTCCATGCAAGTGGAGCAGAAAGGGAAGGAGAGAGCCCATCCCTGCTTCCCTGCCCCTCATCCCCAACCCTCCAGGAGGATCCCTTCCACACATGTATGTGTTGATCGGATCCATATGGTTCACAGCAGCCACCTCCTGGAGGCCCCGAGGCTGAGGTTTCACAGGGATGAAGCTCAGAGTCCCAGGGCTGAGGTTTCACAGGGATGAAGCTCAGGGTCCCAGGGCTGAGATTTCACAGGGATGAAGCTCAAGGTCCCAGGGCTGAGGTTTCACAGGGGTGAAGCTCTTGTGAAAGGCTTCAAGAAGTTGCTTTGGGTCCTGGGAAGATGCTGATTGGGAATGGGAGTTGGGAGTGGGGTTAGCTGGTGCTGGAAGAGGGCAGATTTAGACTGGAGATTGGGAAGAAAATTCTTTAAGGGGAGGGTGGGAAGACATTGGAAGGGGTTGCCCAGGGAGACTGTGAAAGCCTCATCCCTGGAGGTGTTCAAAGCCAGGTTGGAGGAGACCTTGAGCAGCCTGGGCTGGTGGGAGGTGTCCCTGCCCATGACAGGGGGGTAGGAACTGGCTGATCTTGAAGGTTGCTTCCAACCCAATCCATTCCATGATTCTATGACCCTGTTTTGGGGGGATCAGGACAGTGTGTGTGCAGGAAACAGGCTGGAAGTGGATTTTGGGGAGGTAGAAGGGAGGGTGCCCATGGGTGGAGCTGGTCAAGCATTGATGTCATAAGATAAGGACTAAAGAGCAGCACACAGAAGCTCAGAGAGCTGGGCTTGGGGTTTTTCCCCACCCACAGGATTCCAACTGCTTTTTCCAGATGACAGAACTGTCCCAGAGACTAAAGTGAGAGAGAAGTGACTGAAACAACCTGGTCAGGCATTGACACAGGCTTCCCAGGGAGGTGGTGGAGTCCCCATCCCTGGAGGGGTTCAAGAAATCTGTGGTCATGGCACTTGGGGCCATGGTGGTGAAGGGTTGATGGTTGGACTGGATGAGCTTAGAAGGCTGGACTGGATGAGCTGAGGGAGTTGGACTGGATGAGCTTAGAGGGCTCAGACTAGATGAGCTTAGGGGGCCCAGACAGGATGATCTTAGGGGGCCCAGACTGGATGAGCTTAGAGGGCTCAGACTGGATGAGCTTAGGGGGCCCAGACTGGATGAGCTTAGGGGGCCCAGACTGGATGAGCTTAGGGGGCCCGGGCTGGATGAGGTTAGAGGGCCCAGACTGGATGAGCTTAGGGGGCCCAGACTGGATGAGCTTAGGGGGCTCAGACTGGATGAGCTTAGGGGGCTCTTCCAAGCTTAGTAATTCTGTGATTCTCTGAATAGCCAGAGAAGGGACATCCAGGGAAGGAGACATCTAGGAAAGGGAACACCCAGTGAAGAGGATATCCAGAGAAGGGACCTCCAGGAAAGGGAACATGCAGGAAATGGGATATTTAAAAGAGGGACCATTCAGTGAAGAGGACATCCAGAGAAGGGAACAGAGAATCATAGAAGCATAACATCAGTCAGGGTTGGAAGGAATCATCCAGTTTCAACCCCCCTACCATTGGCAGGGACACCTCACACCAGATCAGGCTGTGCAGAGCCCCATCCAGCCTGGCCTTACCAGAGAAAAGGACACCCAGGAAAGGGAACATGCAGTGAAGAGGATACTCAGGGAAGGGAGCTCCAGAGAAAGGGACATGCAGTGAAGAGGATATCCTGAGAAGGGGACATCCAAAAAAGAGGACATTTAGGAAAGGCAAGACCCAGACCAGGTTAATCCTCCCTCTGAGGTCTCTCCTCCACACTCCAAGAGCAGTTGGTGCCCATCAGCTCCGTCACCCCAGCGACCCTGCCCCAGGCGTTGTGGAGTCTCTTGGAGATGCTCAAAACCCTCCTGGATGCGTTCCTGTGTGATCTGCTCTGGGTGCTCCTGCTCTGGCAGGGGACCTGGACCGGTTGAACTTTGGAGCTCCCTTCCAGCCCCTGACACTCTGTGAGGATGCTGTGACAGGCAGGGGAAGCTGGGGGGGCACAAAGCTGGAGGCAGGCAGCAGCGTGGCAGCTGCGCCGCTGGCAGCGTGAGAAAGGAGCCGGCTGCGAGCGGAGCCAAACGTGACAAATTCAGCCCCAATTCCTCAAGGCTTTAAATTTGTCACTATTTGGGCTTAAATTGCTGTCAGGGAGGGGGTGGGGGAGGTTGGGTTTGCATTATGTGGCTGCAGCTTTTCAAAAGCAGGCCAGGCTGAAATGCCTCCTGGTGACCCGTTGGGGTACCCATGGCCTTCATCTAAACTTTGCTGGATCTGGTTGGATGAATAATTAGCCACAGAGGAGAGCAGCTCATCAGCTGGCGTCAACTGGCAGAGCTCCACCAAAGTAATTGGAGAACAGGGCCAGAATCCTGTTTCCAGCCACGGGATGGTGCCACTGGGGTTGTGCAGGCAGCACAAGGAGGGCTGCGGGCAGGAGTTTGGAGTTTTATCGCCACCGCGGGACGGAGCTTTGGGCCAATGGATGATGAGGCAGGGATGCCTGTGAGCTTCTGCCAGCTCCCTGTGCCTCTGCTCTGCTTAGAAGCACAGAAACAGGGAATTGTTCCCTTCCCTGCCTATCCCTGTCTTTAGATAGTCCTTTTTTTCAGGTGTCTCCTTCTCTGGATGTTCCTTTTCCTGGATATTTGCTTTTTGAGTGATTTGCCATTGGAATGGGCTGCCCAGGAGGTGGTGGAGTCACCGTCCCTGGGGGTGTTCAGGAAAAGACTGGATGAGGCATTTAGTGCCATGGTCTGGTTGACTGGATGGGGCTGGGTGCTAGGTTGGACTGGATGATCTTGGAGGTCTCTTCCAACCTGATTGATTCTATTCTATTCTATTCTATTCTATTCTATTCTATTCTATTCTATTCTATTCTATTTCCTGCACCTGCCCATCTTTACATTTCCTCCTTTCTAGAGGGCCTCTTTCTGGATGGTCTCTTTCCTGGAAATCCCCCTTTGAAGGTGTCCCCTTTTCCAGATGATTTTCCCTTTTCTAGGTGTCCTTTTTTTCCTGGATATTTCATTTCCTGCATATTCCTCTCTTTATATTTCCCCCATTCTATAGGGCCCCTCTCNCCCAGAACTAGACACAGCACTCCAGGGGTGGCCTGAGCAGTGCTGAGCACAGGGGCAGAAGAACCTCCCTCATCCTGCAGTCCTCTCACCAGCTTCATTGCCCAACTCCCTTGCCAGAGCAGAATCACTCAGGAGCTCATCCAGGTGGGCTTGGAAAGTCTCCAGAAAAAAAGACTCCACAGACCATACAATCTAGCTCAGTCCATGCTTCCACAATTCCATGCTTCCACAATGCTCTCAGAGTGGTCAACTTCTCCTTCAAGCAAAGTGAGCAATAGCAGGCAAAATAACCCAAGCAACCCACAAAACAACCAACCCAAAAAACAACCAACCCCCCAAAAAAATCAACCAACCCACAAAACAACCAACCCAAAAATCAACCAACCCCCCAAAAAAATCAACCAACTCACAAAACAACCAACCCAAAAAATCAACCAACCCAAAAAAACAACCAACTCACAAAACAACCAACCCAAAAATCAACCAATCCAAAAATCAGCCAACTCAAAGGCCAGAGCAAATCCCAGCCCAGCAGCAGCAGCAGCAGGCAGAGCCCCTGGTGCATAACTCAGAGCTGGAGAAATGTGAAGGCATAAACCAATAAAAAATTAAAACACATTGAGAGAGAGAGAGAAAGAGAGAGAGAGATTTAAAAGTCTACCAAGCAGGCTGAAAACTTGATTAATTAATTACAAGCCACAGCCTAAATCCTGCTCTCAATTAACACATGCAGCCCTGCTGAAATGAATGGGGGCTGCACACGTGCAGGGGGGGCAGGAGTTGGTGTGAGAGGTTTTATTACCACTAAATGGCAATTAATAATGCTGCTCCTTTTATTATTTCCCTATTAGAACCTATTAATATTTCCCCAGCCCTATCCCACCCTGGCCCTGACAGCAGTTATCAATTAAGAGATTTGGGGAGGGGGAGAGGAGGAGGAGGAGGAGGGAGAGAGGAGGAGAGGAGGAGGAGGAGGGGGAAAGGAGGAAGAGGAGGAGGGAGAAAGGAGGAGGAGGAGGAGGGAGAAAGGAGGAAGAGGAGGGGGAAAGGAGGAGGAGGAAGGGGAGAGGAGGAAGAGTGGGAGAAGAGGAGGAGGAGGAGGAAGAGGGGGAGAGGAGGAGGAGGAAGGGGAGAGAAGGAGGACGAGGAGGGGAGAAGAGAAGGAGGAGGAGGAGGGGGAAAGCAGAGAAGGAGAGAGGAGGAGGAGGAGAAGGAAAAAGAGGAGAGGAGGAGGAGGAGGAAGAGGGGCCAAGAAGGAGGAGGAAGGAGAGGAGGAGGAGGAGGAGGAGGAGGAAGAAGGGGAGAGGAGGGGGAGGAGGAAGAGGGTGTGAGGAGGAGGAAGAGAAGGACCCACTTTTGATCCCTTTTTTTTAAACACCAATTCTTTTTATTAATTTCCCAACTCTTTCTCTATTTTTTTCCCCTTTCCCCTGCCAGAAGTTTCTGTCACCCAAACTTTGCCTGCCTTGATTTTTCCTACAGCTGAGCATGCGAGAGAGAGAGAATTTAGAGGGAGCTGAAATCATTGAAGCTAATTAGCTGAATGGGCCTATTATTTATCCAGGGACACGTAGTACAATAATTGCTATTGCAGGTTTGAAGCATCTCAGGGATATTAATTCCAGAGCTTTCATGTCATCTCAGTACAGTAAAACTTCCTAATGGCACCCTGAAGGTGCATAATCTCATTTTAAAACTACTTTTTCTTCTTTTTTTCTGAGGGAGCTGGCAGAATCTCCCTCCATAAAAGCTGGGGAAAGGGGAAGAACTCAATAATATTTTCCTCATAAGAAAGCAGTTATATTTTTCTTATTATTTTTCACCCCCCCACCCCCCTCTCCACCTCCTCTCTGACCTTTCCCAACCAGGAGGCTGCCAGAGTCTTTCATCACAAAGTTGCCCTCAACTTTGATCTTAGAATTGTAGAATCAGGCAGGGTTGGAAGGGGCCACAAGGAGCAGGCAGTGCCAACCCCCCTGCCATGCCCAGGGACACCCTACCCTAGAGCAGGCTGCACACAGCCTCAGCCAGCCTGGCCTGAAACACCTCCAGCCATGGGGCCTCAACCACCTCCCTGGGCAACCCATTCCAGCCTCTCACCACTCTCCTGCTCAACAACTTCCTCCTCACCTCCAGCCTGACTCTCCCCCACTCCAGCTTTGCTCCATTCCCCCCAGTCCTGTCACTATCTGATAGCCTCAAATGTCCCTCCCCAGCTTTTTGTAGGCCCCCTTCAGATCCTGGAAGGCCACAAGAAGGTCACCTGGGAGCCTCCTCTGCTCCAGACTCCACAGCCCCAACTCTTTCAGTCTGTGCTCACAGCAGAGCTGCTGCAGCCCTCTCAGCATCCTCTTGGCCCTGCTCTGGACACTCTCCAGCATCTCCACAGCCCTCTTGTCCCAGGGGCTCCAGAGCTGGATGCAGTACTCCAGGTGGGGTCTCTGCAGAGCAGAGCAGAGGGCAAGAATCACCTCCCTGTCCCTGCTGGCCACACTTCTTCTGCTGCAGCTCAGGCTCTGCTTGGCTTTCTGGGCTGCAAGTGCACACTGCTCACTGCAGAGCATCCTTCCTATGGGGACAGGCTGGGAGAGTTGGGGCTGTTCTCCCTGGAGAAGAGAAGGCCCCAGGGAGACCTTAGAGCAGCCTTCCAGTGCCTGAAGGGACTCCAGGAGAGATGGAGAGGGAGTTTTGACAAAGGCTTGGAGTCTCAGGCCAAGGGACAATGGCTTGAAACTGGAGGAAACTGGCTTGAGATTAGACATTAGGAAGGAATTCCTTACTATAAGGGTGATGAGGCACTGGAAGAGGTTACTCAGGTAGGTGGTGGAGACCTCATTCCTGGAGATATTCCGGGTCAGGCTTGATGGGGCTCTGAGCAACCTGCTATAGCTGGGAATGTCCCCACTGACTGAAGGGGGAATGGACTAATGAGCTTAAAATGTCTCTTCCAACCCAAAGCATTCCATGAGTCTACGATTCCATGACTCCATGGCTCCATAATTCGATGATTCCATGATTCTGTGACTCCATGATTCCATAATTCAATGATTCCATGTTTCCATGTGATTCTAGGATATCATGATCCTGTGATTCCATGATTCTATGGTTCCATGACTCTATGACTCCATGATTCTGTGGCTCTGATTCCATAACTCTGTGACTCCATGACTCTATGACTCCATGACTATGACTCCACAACTCTATGACTCCACAACTCTATGACTCTATAATTCCACAACTCCACGACTCCATAACTCCATACCCCCCCCCTGGAGGCCAGAGCTGGCCACCCTCTTGGCTCAGGAAGTGCTTTTGGGCAGGCAGTGCTGGCACTGGCAGGGTGGCAGAGCCTTTAATCAGCGCCGTTCGAGCGCTGCTGCTTTCACTTTAATTTAGCTCCATTCAAACGACCCTCCTGGGCCAGATGAACCCAAGCCACTGGAGCTACCCCAATTTACACCAGCTGAGGATTTGGCAGTAAAAATAAAGGTGGGGGGGGGGAGGAAGGAATGAAAGGAGGGGAGGGGAAAGCTGTGGGGGTGTGGGAAGGCTGAAGGTGATTCCCTGGACTTTGTTTGAAGCCACCAATCTTTCCGGCTCATCCGTTCAGGGGTGTTCCAGCAGGCATTGCTCCTTCTGCAAGGAGAGGTTTCAAAGGAAGAAATAAAGCTGTGAAGATTTCAGTTTTCACTTTGCTCCTCGTAAAAGACAGTCAGGCTCCAACATAAACAACAATTTACACCCAGCATTTGTTCTGGAAATTACAGTATCGTGCAGCTAACGCCCGCAGATAAATCAACCTTTATGGGATGCTCTGGAAGCCTTTCGGGGGGAAGGGGAGGGAGGGGGGTGAGGAGGAGGGAATGTTGAGGAGGAGGAGAAGGCTCTGAGGCAAAAGGAGAGCTCCAGCTCGAGCTGCAGTTGGCAGGGCTGACTTCAACTAGATCAGGTTGCTCAAAGTCCTGTCTGGATAAAGTGAGTCCAGATCTGATGGAGGGAGTCCAGAGATGCAGTCTGCACATTATGATTCCAGATTGGTGCCCTGAATGGTGGCAGCACAGGGGCTAATGTGGCTTTGTCCCCAGGCAGAGGCTTGGTGGCACTTAGAGAAAAGCCTGAGCCATGTCTGTGCTGGGCAGGTGCCTTGGGATGGTGGAATGATGGAATTGTTTTGGTCAGAAGAGAACTTTTCCATCATTCAGTCCAAGAATTAACCCCAAGCAGGGCCACAGGCTGGGGTCGGAGTGGCTGAGAGCAGGCAGGCAGAGAGGGACCTGGGGGTGCTGGCAGAGAGGAGCTGCAGAGGAGACAGCAGTGCCCAGGTGGGCAGCAGAGCCAATGGCATCCTGGGCTGGCTCAGGAGCAGTGTGGGCAGCAGGACAAGGGAGGTTCTTGTGCCCCTGTGCTCAGCACTGCTCAGGCCAGCCCTGGAGTGCTGTGTCCAGTTCTGGGCTCCTCCATTGCAGAGAGATGTTGAGGTGCTGGAAGGTGTTGAGAGAAGGGCAGCAAGGCTGGGGAGGGGCCTGGAGCACAGCCCTGTGAGGAGAGGCTGAGGGAGCTGGGGGGGTGCAGGGTGGAGGAGAGGAGGCTCAGGGCAGAGCTCATTGCTGCCTGCAGCTCCCTGCAGGGAGGCTGTAGCCAGCTGGGGTTGGGCTCTGCTGCCAGGCAGCCAGGGACAGGAGAAGGGGACACAGCCTCAAGCTGTGTCAGGGCAGGGTCAGGCTGGATGTGAGGAGGAAGTTGCTGGCAGAGAGAGTGATTGGCATTGGAATGGGCTGCCCAGGGAGGTGGTGCAGTGCCCCTGGCTGGAGGTGTTGAAGCCAAGCCTGGCTGGGGCACATTTATCAGATCCACACTGATTTGGGAGCACCCACTCGAGTCAAGACTTTCACCCTGCCTTGAGCACTCACTGAAATCAGTTCCACAGTGGTCTGGGAGCACCCCCAGGAGTGTCACTGCTGTGTCAGAGGTTCACACTGGTTTGTCAGTCTTACACTGCATCCTTCGGCGTGAGGGTAATGAGACTCTGGAACAGGCTGCCCAGGGAGGTTGTGGATGCCTCTTCCCTGGAGGTGTTCTAAGCCAGGTTGGATGAGACCTAATTCAGGGGGCTGGTGGCAGAGAGGTCAGGGGAGATGATCTCTGAGGTCCCTTCCAACCTGAGCCATTCTAGGGCTGTCTGGAACGCAGGATGTGGCAGGTCCCATCGGACTCATGGCCAACCTCACCCAGTGGCCTTTGCCTACAAGTGCCCAGCAGCAGCTGGTTGGAGAGTGACAAGAAGCAGCCTGCCACGGAGGCTGCTGGGCTAAGCTGCCTGCGTTTAGAAACTCCCTCCTGACCCTTTCTGCTTTACGACTCCAAGCATAAAGGTTTATGGTCCTTAACTTTTATCTTGCCCAATGAAGCTGCAGATGTTGGCACTGCTCCTGGAAATACCTAACACATCTCAGTGCAGGTGAACAAGAGGGGCAGGAAACCCTGCCTGTGGTTTAGATCTGGGCACCTATGACTGGGCAGGGACTGGCTGGAGAGCAGCCCTGAGGAGAGGGACTTGGGGGTGCTGGTGGAGGAGAAGCTCAACCTGAGCTGTCAGTGTGCTCTGGCAGCCCAGAGAGCAACCAGAGCCTGGGCTGCAGCAGAAGTGTGGGCAGCAGGCAGAGGGAAGGGATCCTGCCCCTCTGCTCCACACTGCTGAGACCCCACCTGGAGTACTGTGTCCAGTTCTGGAGCCCCTGGGACAAGAGGGATGTGGAGGTGCTGGGAGGGGTCCAGAGCAGGGCCAGGAGGATGAGCAGAGGGCTGGAGCTGCTCTGCTGTGAGGAGCGACTGAGGCAGTTGGGGCTGTGCAGTCTGGAGAGGAGAAGGCTCCCAGGGGACCTTATTGTGACCTTTCAGAATCTTAAGGGAGCTACAAGAAAGCTGGGGAGGGACTTCTTAGGCTGTCAGGGAGTGATGGGATTTGGGGGGACGGAGCAAAGCTGAAATGGGGATATTCAGCCTGGATGTTAGGAAGAAGTTGTTCAGCATGAGGGTGCTGAGAGCCTGGAATGGGTTGCCCAGGGAGGTGGTGGAAGCCTCATCCCTGGAGGTGTTTAAGGCCAGGCTGGATGAGTCTCTGGGCAGCCTGATCTAATGTGAGGTGTCCCTGGGCATGGCAGGGGAGTTGGGACTGGCTGCTCCTTGTGGTCCCTTCCAGCCCTGACTGGTTCTATGATTCTATCTGGGGCTGCTTTTGACTTTGCTTCCTTCAGAATTACTCCTGGGTCCTCCTGGTTTTCCTTCCACCTCACAGACATCACAGACTCACAGAATATTAGGAGCTGGAAAAGACCTCAGAAGATCATCCAGCCCAACCCCTCCTGCCAGGGCAGGATCACCAAGAGTAGGTCACACAGGAATGTGTCCAGGTGGGGTTTGAATGTCTCCAGAGAAGGAGACTCCACAACCTCTCTGGGCAGCCTGTGCCAGTGTTTTGTCACCCTCACAGTGGACAAGTTCTTTTCCTTGTGTTGCCATGGAACCTTCTAAGCTCCAACTTGCATCTCACAAGGAAACGAAGGTCCTAAGATGACCACATCTATGAGGGATGTGGCTTAGTGGTGGACTTAGAACCATAGAATGGTGGCTTGGAATGGACCTCTGGAGATCAGCCAGTCCAACCCCCTGCTGAAGTACTGACAGCAGCTTGCCCAGGATCACAGTGGCCAAGGGGGGTTGGAAGCTCTCAGGAGAAGGAGACTCCACAGCCTCTCTGGGCAGCCTGCTCCAGGCCTCCAGCACCCTCACACCAAACAACTTTCTCCTCCTCTTCAGGTGGAGCCTCCTGGGTTCCAGTTTGTCCCCCCTTGTTGCCCCTTGTCCTGTCCCTGGGCACCACTGAGCAGAGGCCAGCCCCATCCTCTTGCTCCCCAGCCCTTATCTCTTGCTGAGCATTACTCAGACCCCCTTTGGGGCTGCCCTTCTCTGGGCTAAAGAGGCCCAGGGCTTTCAGAATCTCCTTGTAGGAGAGATGTTGCAGTCCTCCTGACTTGGCAGTGCTGGGTCAACAACAGCTGGACTTGAGAATCTTAAAGGTCACTTCCAACCACAATGATTCTGTCACTTCACAGAGCCATGTCCAAGGCAGGCAATGGATTTCTTTCTCTTTTTTGGTTTGGTTTGGGGTTCCCCCACCTTGCCAATCCCATCTTTATTTCCATCCTTCTCCTCTCCTTCCCCTTCTGTTGTTGGTTAAAATGAACCTCCAGAGGGAGGGAACTGGCCTGGCGTGTCCCAGCTGCAGGAGACAGAGCGAGAGGCATTTACAGGCTGACAGCAAGATAAAGATAAAGATGAATCTGGAGCTTTGGTGGCTGTCAGCGAGGGGAGGAGGAAGCGTTTATGGCCCCATCTGCCGGCGCTTCAATGGGATGGGACCAGCTTTATGGCAGGAGCCTCCAGTGCCACTTCCTTCCATCTGGGCTTGAGGAGCTGATCTCAAGCTGTTCCTGATGCTCCTGCTGTTTGCCCCGCGGCCAGAGCAGGGAGGAAGGAGAGGGACAGCAGGGTCTTGGTAGGGGTCTGTGGACACAGGTTGCAGCCATGGCTTCGAATTCAGGATGTGCTGTGGCTGAGATGATGGAGTGAGGCTGGGAAAGTGAGGGTCAGGGGTGGGAGTCTGGCCAGAGAGCCTCTCCACTGCTCTCTGTTTCCTGAATAGCTGATTGGATCAATGACATCCTGACTGATCAGTGACATCCTGACTGATCAATGACATCCTGACTGATCAATGATATCCTGACTGGTCAATGATATCCTGAGTGATCAATGATATCCTGACTGGTCAATGATATCCTGACTGATCAATGATATCCTGAGTGATCAATGATATCCTGAGTGATCAATGATATCCTGACTGGTCAATGGTATCCTCACTGATCAATGATATCCTCACTGATTAGTGATATCCTGAGTGATCAGTGATATCCTCACTGCTCTATTGCATCCTGACTGATCTATGACACCCTGAGTGATCAATGATATCCTCACTGTTCTGTTATGTCCTGACTGATCAGTGATATCCTCGCTGGTCAGTGATCAGATATTAGGGAAAAACTTCTATGTCTGAAAGAGTTCTCAAAGGCTGCAAGAGGCTGCCCAGGGAAGTGGAGGAGTCTGCCCAGGGAAGTGGTCAAATCCTCATCCCTGGAGGTATTTAAAAGCCATCCAGATATGGTGCTGAAGGCTCTGGTGGAGTAGGGACCCTGGAAGAGTTAGGTAATGGTTGATGAGGCCTTGAGTGACCTGCTCTAGCAGGAGGTGTCCCTGCCTATGGTGGGGGGTTGGAACTGGCTGAGCTTTGAGGTCTCTTCCAACCAAAACCATTCTATGATTCTATCAGCACTGAATCCTAGAACCAAGCAGGTTGGAAGAGAGCTCCAAGCTCACCCAGCCCAACCTAGCACCCAGCACTCAGTGCCCCAGCCAGGCTTGGCTTCAACACCTCCAGCCAGGGGCACTCCACCACCTCCCTGGGCAGCCCATTCCAGTGCCAATCACTCTCTCTGCCAGGAACTTCCTCCTAACATCCAGCCTGACCCTGCCCTGCCACAGCTTCAGCCTCTGGCCCCTTCTTCTGTCCCTGGCTGCCTGGCAGCAGAGCCCAACCCCAGCTGGCTACAGCCTCCCTGCAGGCAGCTGCAGGCAGCAATGAGCTCTGCCCTGAGCCTCCTCTCCTCCACCCTGCACCCCCCCAGCTCCCTCAGCCTCTCCTCACAGGGCTGTGCTCCAGGCCCCTCCCCAGCCTTGCTGCCCTTCTCTGGACACCTTCCAGCACCTCAGCATCTCTCTGCAATGGAGGAGCCCAGAACTGGACACATAATTGTTGTAACTGGGACAAATTGCAGTCGTTTTCCCATGAGGACAGGATGCTTTCCATAGAATCACAGAATCACCCAGGTTGGAAGAGACCTCCAAGATCATCCATGGAAGATCACCCAGCACTTTGCAGCAGAGGTTAACTGCTCTTAGCCCTGGTTTGCAGCTGGAGCAAACTGATAGCCAGAGAGGTAAAGTGGTGCTGTCAGGGTCAGCAGAGAGCCAAGAGAAGCTCATTGCTGCTCTTTGCTGGGAGCTGACACCAAGCCCCAGGCCCTCTTGTAGGTGAATTGACCCCTAGGGTGCTGAGTTGGGCTCTGATTTAAAATCTCCCTCCCCCCAAAATATTTGAGGTTCACCTCAATTTGCTACCAAATCTGGCTGAGAAGAAGCCTCCCCCCACCAGTTCCTCCCCACCCCGAGCAGGTGGTTCTGCCTTCTCCTCCGCTCTGCCTTTGTGCTCAGCCCTGGGACTCCACAACAGCTTCCACAAATATTTGCTCCAGAATATGACAAGGTGCCAAAAGAGACCCAGAGCAGCAAGAAAATCTGCAGGCAAGACAAAAAGAAACCAATTACAACACACCTGCGAGTTTGGGGTTTGTTTTGCTTCCCCCCCCCCTGCCGCCTCCTCCCCGTTCCGGTAACCATAGCAATAAGCGTTTGGGTATCTTGGGGCTTACAAAGCAGCTTTCCAAAGCCTCGGAAATTACAAGGGGTTGAATGCTTCCAGGGTGCTGAGTGGATGCTGGGAAGGGGAGGGCAGCTGAGGAGCTTGCAGGAGCAGAGCCCTGAGTGGTTTTAAAGCACTGTCACCTCCCACCTGGCAGCCAGGGCGAACCCTTCGCTTGCCTCCCGAAGGCAGCAGCCCTCCCTTGAAGTGGTGAAGTCAGCTGTGAAGCTTTCTATCAGCTGTAATAGCTTCAAGGTGGGGGAATAAAAAATGGAGAGTGTTTAAATTGTTAATGGGTTTCATGTTCTTGTCACTGTTGAGGGTTTGTTCCCTTTTATAAACTCATAGTTTTTGGTTGACATTGCTTTTATGTGAGCCATCAGCCGGCTTGGTGATGGTGTTCCTGTGTTAGACCATTACTGCCGGATTGTATTTGCAGTAAAGAAGGAGAATGGAGGCTGTAAATCTACAGCTGGAGATTTAGGGCTCTGTTTCCCTGCAGTTTAGGTCCATGTGCTCGGGAAAGTCCATTCTCCTCGGGCAGAATTAC
This sequence comes from Tricholaema leucomelas, assembly GCA_013400475.1. Lineage (NCBI taxonomy): Eukaryota > Metazoa > Chordata > Aves > Piciformes > Lybiidae > Tricholaema lacrymosa > Tricholaema leucomelas. Next base: position 70,820 of record WAAF01006470.1, on the reverse strand, counting down.
ACCTCTCCCAACGCTTCCCGCTCTGCAGCTGATGGACGATGCTCATCGACTTGCTCCAGCCCATTTGGTGGAGCCTGGAGGGTGGTGGATGATGATGGGGAAGGTGGGATGGGGGAGAGGCTTTATTCTGCTCCACCTCAGCCTCTGACTTCAATAAGAAGTCAGGAAAATTCTTTTTTTCCATTAAAAAAATGGGATAAAGAGAGAAGAGAGTAAGAGCTCCGGGCAGGACAGATCCTGCTCCTGCTCGGGATGGGCTCTGGTGTGTGGTAACCCCTTCAGGTCTGTGCAGGGCTGCACAAGTGATAGGATGAGAGGAAATGAGGAAGGTGGTTGAAGCCTCATCCCTGGAGGAGTTGTGGTAACCCCTTCAGGTCTGTGCAGGCCTTCACAAGTGATAGGATGAGAGGAAATGAGGAAGGTGGTTGAACTCTCATCTCTGGAGGTGTTTAAGGCCAGGCTGGATGAGGCTCTGGACAGCCTGATTCAATGTGAGGTGTCCCTGCCTGTGGCAGGGGGCTTGGAACTGGCTGATCGTTGTGGTCCCTTCCAACCCTGGCTGATTCTGTAGGCACAGGGAGGCTGTCACTGCTTGCAGAAAGGTAAACAGGAATCTGGAGAGCCTGCTTGGAGTGCAAAGAGGATGAAGTGACCCCAGAGAGGCTGTCCAGGATGCAAAGAGGATGAGCAGCTCTATGATTCTATCATTCTGTGAGGCTATGATGCTATGAAATGGCCTGAAATTGTGGCAGGGGAGGGTTAGGTTGGAGATGAGGAACAATTCTTGTCATGAAAGTGTGGTCATGGATTGGCACAGGCTGCCCAGGGAGGTGATGGAGTCCCCATCCCTGGAGGTGTTCCAGAACCATGTGGCCATGGCACTTGGGGCCAGGGTTCGGTGGCCATGGTGATGCTGGTTGGACTGGATGAGCTTGGAGGTCCTTTTCAACCCAAACCATTTCATGATTCTAGCAATGCTTTGGACTTGTTGAGGTGCTCAGCAAAGGGGCAGAGGTGACCACTTCACAGAAGGAAGGCCCAGGCACAAGCACAGTCCCCTGGGAGGTCCCTGCTGTGCCACAGAGGGTCTCTGACAGCAGTGAGACACCACAGTGAGTCACAGCCTCGTGAAACGCACTCCTTAGTCCTCAGCAGGTCTCTGGTGATGAACATTTTGCACCAGGATGGTCTTGGTGGTCGATTGTGCCCTAGCTGAGGCTTCCCAGCAAAGCTGAAATGGGGACCTGAGTGCATCCAAGTCCTGGGCTTGGCTCTGCCTCCTGATTTGTTGTGAGCTTCAAGGACAAAGTGAAGGTGATGCAAAGGTGGTGGCTTAGAAGAACTAATCCCCTGCCTGGGGGCAAATCCTGATGACCACTGACTCATCAGTGCTCTCTAGGCTTTTATTACCTAGGAAGGTTGGACCAGAGGATCCTTGAGGTCCCTTCCAACCTGGCATGATCAGCTTGGAGTTTACCCCAGCAGAAACCAAGTCTGAGGCAGCTCAGAGCTGGGCACTGAGTGCTTGCAGGAGTGGAGGGGTGCAGGAGGCTGTGGGGTGAGTGTGTGGGATGCTCTTGTCCCATTGTGCCAGCAGTTGGGTGCAGAGTGGTCCCTAAACCCCCTCCTCCAGCACATCTGGACTCGCCCCCCCGCCCCCCCTCCCTCCCCACGTCAGCCACAACAGCAGCGTGCAGGATTTAATTGCTCGCAGCCGCCGAACCCTTGCTCGCCCATTAAGGGCATCAGATGATCCCTTCATGAGCTGTCAGCCCAGATTGAGCCTCGGGTCTGGAGTTTCAAAGATCTAATTNCCCCCCCGCCTGCCTGCCCCCTCCCGCTCCTCCTCTTGTCACCCATCCTCAGCCAAGAGCTGTGCCGGAGGGCAGGTTCCCAGGGGACTCATCGCTGGGGAGTTCATCCCAGGGTCAGGCAGGGAGCCAGCACAAGGAGCCTGGGGTGCTCCTTGGCTTCTGGGCATGGTGTAGGTGCGGTTGGGAGTGGGAGGGACAGGGCCAGCAGCATCACTTGGTTATCCTTTTGGAGAGGTGTGGGAGCGCATAAATCCAGCCTGGATAGGGCTGGTCCTTCCCTGCGCCGGGAGCCGAGCACAAACCCGACAGCTCTAAGCATGGCAGAAGCCCAAACCACTCTTCCCCTTCCTCTTCCTCCTCCTCTTCCTCCCCCAGAATGAAAAGCGATGGCTGCCAGAGCGTGTGCTGCCTGGGAGGTGGCTTCAGGCATGTGCGCACCTTGGTACAGCAGCGCAGCCCTCGCAGCCCTGCAGGTCAGGATGTTGCTGCCCTTCCCCTGAACTCTCCTAACCGTGGGGGCTGACCTTGGTGTCTTTCAACACCCAGCACCGGTTCCAACAGCTTGGACCAGTTCAGGACTGGTTTAAATAGGTTGTACCAGTTCAGGACTGGTTCCAATAGCTTGTACCAATCCAAGACTGGTTCCAGTATTTTGTACCAGCCCAGGACTGGTTTTAATGCCTTGTACCAGTTCAGGACTGGTGTTAACAGCTTGTACCAGTTCAGGACTGGTTTAAATAGGTTGTACCAGTTCAGGACTGGTTTCAGTAGCTTGTACCAAACCAGGACTAGTTTAAATAGGTTCTACCAGTTCAGGACTGGTTTCAGTAGCTTGTACCAGACCAGGCCTGGTGTTAACAGCTTGTACCAGTTCAGAACTGGTTTAAATAGGTTCTACCAGCTCAGGACTGGTTTCAGTCGCTTGTATCAGTCCAGGACTGATTTCAGTAGTTTATACCAACCCAGGACTGGTTCCAGTACCTTGTGCCAGCCCAGGACAAGGTGAGGATCACTCCAGCTGCCAGTTGTTTCACTCTTGATGGGCACAGGGGTTCCTGCAGGCAGGGCAGGGTGGCAATTCCCTGCTCTTGCTACCCTGTGTGTGTTTATCACAGAATCATGGAATTATGGAATCATTAATGTTGGAAAAGACCTCATCAGCTCTTCAAGTCTCCCCCCATCCCACCCCCAATGCCCATGTGTGTTCATGTACACATCTTCAGATCTATTTATTATCACAAGTCAAGGCTCACCACATTACTCAAACCTCAAGTCCCTTGTTCCCAGAGACAAAGCCTATCCCTAGGGATTGATCCCATAAAACCTGATTATCCATCTATTCCAGGGCATAAACTTCAGCTGCCAGCCCTTGCACGTTGCTGCCTGTGTCGGTGCCTCACATTTGCCTCTGGTTTTATCCTTCCTGGGTGGGTTTGGAGAGTTGATCTGCAAGCATCATGATAGGCTCATGGCTCTTCTCCTGGAAATCCTGGGAGACTGGGAATGGACCTGGAATACCTTTACCTGGAGCCCTCTCGAAGTTTTCATACCCCGCAGGCAACACCGGCACCAAATCTTGTCCCTTCGTTTCGCTCCTGGCTGTGCCAAAGCAATTCCAGGAATGGGGACAATGCCAGGGCCTTGCTCCAGGTGCTGCCAGGCTTTGCTGCCACCAACCACTGATTGGCAAGAACCAGGAATGCTGCCCCATTCCCAACCTCCACGTTGCTGGGGCTTGCTGTTGGCTCTTTCAGCGATGCCATCTCCATGCTCCTGCAGGCGGCGCGGGGCTGGTTCGCTGCTGCTTCCTTGCTGCTGGTCACCAGGTTCGCTGTGGGGTTGGAGAGGATGTTTTGGTTGCATCACTTCGAGTCTCCCTCCTGCTCCACAGCAGGACCTGAAGCCGTGCAGAAGTCTCTCTTCACGGCCTGCCAGCCTCTTGCCTTTCTCCAGCACGACTACATAGCAAAGAGGCACCTCCTCAGACTCCCCCTGCCCTGTTTCATGCCTTTCTTTCCCTTCTTCTTTCCCCCTTTCCCTTTTTCTTTTCTTAATTCACTGTCTAGTGAGTTTCTGATTGACTCAAAGACCAATTAAAGTAAAATTTAATGGGAGAATAGATTAACTCCCTGAGGTTCCCCTGCCATCCATCACATTTTTATAGCAGGAGCTGTGAAGAAGCTCATAACTTCATGCTGTGAATGTGATAATAAAGAGGGCACGGAGAGGATTCCGATTTACTGCCAGGCTGATGTGCACCAGGATGGGATTTACTGCCCCAGTCCCACCCTCCTTTGATTTGGAGGGAGGTCACCAGCTCTGTTTCCAGCACCTGCTCATAGAGGTTGGAAGATGGGATGGTGAGCTTGGGTCTTCCACCTTCGGCGCTTGGGCAGGCTGCCCAGATAGGTTGTGGAGTTTCCTTCTCTGGAGGCTTTCAAAACCTGCCTGGGCATCTTTCTTGTGCCACCTGATTGAGGTGAACCTGCTCTAGCAGCTGGCTTGGCCTGGATGATCTCCAGAGGTCCCTTCCAACCCCTGCCATTCTGTGATTCCATGATTCTGTGGTCGAGGAACTACCTCTGCTGCCTTGGTCGCTGATAGTGACAGTGAGGTTGGAAGTGAGGAGGGATGTCAGGGGTCACCACAGCTCCATGGATCCCAGGGGCCCTGGCAGATGTATGGGGGAGGCTGTCTCTTGCCAGGAAGAAAGGCAAAGTGGTGGCAGGGAGGTGGTTGCAGGGGGAAAGTGGCAGGGAGGTGGCTTCAGGGAGATGGTTGCAGGGAGATGGCTGCAGGGAGGGGATTGCAGGAGGGTGACGGCAGGGAGATGGTTGCAGAGAGATGGTTGCAGAGAGGTGGTGACAGAGAGGTAATTGCAAGGGAGTGATGGCAGGGAGATGGTTGCAGGGAGGTGGTTACAGGGAGATAGTTGCAGAGAGAGGGTGGCAGGGAGATGGTTGCAGGGAGGTGGTTGCAGGGAGATAGTTGCAGAAAGATGATGGCAGAGAGATGGTTGCAGGGAGATGGCTTCAGAGAGATGATGGCAGGGAAGTGGTTGCAGAGAAAGGATGGCAAGGAGGTGGTGGCAGGGAAATGGTTGCAGGGAGATGGTTACAGGGAGATAGTTGCAGAGAGGGTGGCAGGGAGATGGTGTCAGGCATGGGAACCTGGTGGGATTCTGCTCCTCACCTGCGGTGTCAGAGTCTGGGAGGCTCTGTGCTTGTCTCAGGCAAGGGCTGGAAGGAATCCGAGAGCTACAAAGAAATGTTTTTCCTCTGGGGCGGATTACAAAGGGAGAAGGAGGAGGAAGAGACAGGAGAAGATGCATCTCCCCGGGTGGCTTGGGTGGAGAGGTTTCTGTGTGCAGCACTGAAGAAGCAAAGAGAATTGATCTGGAAATAACAGAAACTATTTGTTGGCTTCTCCTCGGCTGAGGAGCTGGAGTTAATCATTATTCCACAACTCCCCCCGCCCAGCCCCCCAGCCCTGCCCTGAATGATGTTTCTCACAGCTTCCCTACACAGAGAGTGTTCCAGTGGGAGTGCTCCTAACGGGATTTTGTCAGGCACTATCAGCAGTATTGAGCCAAGCTGAGCACCTGATTATGAATCCTTTTCTCCCGCTGACATGACGGCGATCGATGGCTGAACAAGCTATTGAAACTGCAGCAATCAACTGGGCTCCAGCAATCCAATGGGATCCTGGCTTGGAGCCTGCCAGCAGCCTCAGCTTGGCCTCAGCCTTCCCTCTAGGCACGAACCTGGTCCTCAAACTGCTGGAGTGGAGCAGTGGCAAATGATCTGAGGGCTGGAGAAGCTCCCCTATGAGGGAGTTGGGGCTATTCAGGCTGGAAAGGAGAGAAGGTTGCAGGGAGACCTAGGAGCAGCCTTCCATTGCCTGAAGGAGGCTCCAGGAGAGCTGAGGAGGGACTCTGGACAAAGACTTGCAGTGTCAGGATGAGGGACAGTGACTGCTAACTGGAGGAAGCTGGGTTGAGGTTAGGCATCAGGAAGGAATTCCTTACTATGAAGGTGGCACTGGAAAAGGTTTCCCAAACTTAGTGGAAGAAGTTACTCAGAACGAGCCTGGCTGGGACACTTAGTGCCATGCTCTGGTTGGTTGGCCAGGGCTGGCTGCTAGGTTGGGCTGGATGAGCTTGGAGCTTTCTTCTCACCTGGTTGATTCTGTGATTCTATGATACCCAGGTAGGTGGTGGAGACATTCCAGGTCAGGCTTGCTGGGGTCTGGGAGTGCCAGGACAAGAGACAATGACTTGGAGCTGGAAGAGGGGAGGTTGAGACTGGAGTAGGAAGAAATTCTTGGCAGTGAGGGTGGTCAGACACTGGCACAGGTTGCCCATAGGTGCTGTGGATGCCTCCTCCCTGGGGGTGTGCAAGGCCAGGTTGGATGAGGCTCTGAGCAGTCTGGGCTCAGGAGATGTCCCTGTCCATGGCAGTGGAGTTGAAACTGGCTGATCTTGATGACCCCTTCCAAGCCAACCCCTTCCATGATTCCATATAGGAGCAGGAGCCACATCCTGCCTGGGGGTATAGCCCCACACATTTCTACATCTCTCTCTACAAGTCCCTGAAAGGAAGATGGAGTGAGGTGGGAGTCAGACTCTCCACCCTGATATCGAGTGGTGGGATAGGAAGAAGTGGCCTCAAATTGCCCTGTTTCTGGTGTGTTTGTTGTGTGATGTTCATCCATGGGAAGATGCTTTCCCCCTCCTCTGCGTGCCGAGGTGCTGTGGGGATGCAGGCGGCTCGGGGGGACCCAGTGCCATCTGCTGGCAAATCCACCGAGTCCTCACACTGCCATTTAGACTCACAGAATCAGGCAGGGTTGGAAGGGACCACAAGGAGCAGCCAGTCCCAACCCCTCTGCCATGGGCAGGGACCCCTCACACTAGAGCAGGCTGCCCACAGCCTCATCCAGCCTGGCCTTAAACACCTCCAGGGATGAGGCTTCCACCACCTCCCTGGGCAACCCATTCCAGGCTCTCACCACCCTCATGCTAAAGAACTTCTTCCTAACATCCAGGCTGAATCTCTCCCATTTCCAGCTTTGTTCCATCTTCCCCAGTCCTATCACTGCCTGAGAGCCTAAAAAGTCCCATCCAGCTTTCTTGTAGCTCCCTTAAGAGACTGAAAGGTCACAATCATAGAATCAACCAGGTTGGAAGAGACCTCCAAGCTCCTCCAGCCCAATCTAGCACCCAGCCCTGCCCAATCACCCAGACCATGGCACCAAGTGCCTCATGCAACCTCCTCTTAAACACCTCCAGCCACGGGCACTCCACCACCTCCCTGGGCAGCCCATTCCAATGCCAATCACTCTCTCTGACAACAACTTCCTCCTAACATCCAGCCTGACCCTGCCCTGCCACAGCTTGAGGCTGTGTCCCCTCCTTCTGTCCCTGGAGGCCTGGCAGAAGATCCCAGACTCACAGGATGTTAGGGGTTGGAAGGGACCCAAGGAGATCGTTGAGTCCAATCCCCCTGCCAGAGCAGGACCACACAATCTAGCACAGATCACAGAGGAACACATCCAGACAGGCCTTGAAAGGCTCCAGAAGAGCCCAACCCCACCTGGCTACAGCCTCCCTTCAGGTAGCTGTAGAGACCTGAGCTCTGGGTTGAGGAGGAGGCAGCAGAAAGGCTCAGCCTGATCTGCTCTCCAATGAGCAGGGAGGTGGCAGCAGGTTAGGTGGTCCAAGAGATGTTGGACAGGTGCAGGCAGGTGGTGGAGCCCTGGAGGGGTTCAAGAACTGTGTGGGCATGGCAGTGGGGGACATGACTTAGTGGGCATGGGGGTGTTGGGCTGATGGCTGGACAGGATGATCCCAAAGAGCTTTTCCAACTGAAATGATGACACAGTTCTGAGATTCCATTCCTCAGCCACTCCTCGTGGGGCTGTGTGGACTACCCTGGGGGCATCCTGCTTTTGGCAGGGGAGGGTTGGACTCGATCATCTCTGGAGGTCCCTTCCAGCCTCTGTGATTCTGTGCACCTTGCTGCCCCACGGAGGCCTTGCTGCCTGCTAGGGCTCTGAGACCTTCCTCCCCAGGGAGTTGTGGGGAGGGTGAGGCTGGCTGCTGCCTGCTGCCTGCTGTCAGCCCTGGCGAGTGCCTCCTAATAAGGTTGCCCATTAAGGTGGGTCAGTGATGGATGGGTTGTGCTGTCGTGCCCCAGCCCGGCGTGTGCTGAGGCACTCCCTGACCAGCAGCTGTTGTCCTGGTTGCCTTGTTAAGGGTCTCTCTGGGTGACATCAGCCATACATCAACCTGGCTGATGCCTTTGATTATTTGGACAGCCCTTGGCGTGATGAATCGTTGGGATTGATCTGTCTTTTCTCCCCCCCTCCCCTCGCTCCTTGCCCTGCTCCTCTCCCAACTCTCCCTGCTCTTCAACCACAAATCCATTAAAGGTTAGCACCTTCCAGGGTGTCCCCACTTCAGCAGCTCTGGCGCCCAAAGGGTGGCACTGAAGTATCTCCGTGACCTGATTGTAATTCCTGAGAGCTGAACAGCCCCAGGGTGGCACAGCAGGGGAAGGGCAGGTGGCTCTGAGAGGTGGCAGCCAGGGGCAAAGCTCTGTGGTTGCCACCTTGGTGATCCTCATTGCATGGCTGCTTCAAACAGAGGCAAGGAGCAAGGACATCCCAGCTAAAACACAGCATCCCAGCATGGTGAGGGTTGGAAGGGACCCCTGGAGCTCAGCCAGTCCAACTCCCCCTGCTCCAGCAGGGCACCCACAGCAGCTTGCCCAGCACCACCATGCCATGGTGGAGTTGGAAGCTCTGCAGAGAAGGAGACTCCACAACCTCTCTGGGCAGCCTGCTCCAGGCCTCCAGCACCCTCACACCAAACAAGTTTGTCCTTCTGGTCAGTTGGAACCTCCTGGGCCTCGAGATCCACCAGGAGAGGGTTAGGTTGGACTCTTCGCTGCAAGAGTGGTCAGGCACTGGCACAGGCTGCCCAGGGAGGTGGTGGAGTCCCCATCCCTTGAGGTGTCCAAGAAACCTGTGGCCATGGCACCTGGGGCTGTAGTTTAGTGGCCATGGTGGTGTTGGGCTGCTGATTGGACTGGACAAGCTCTAAGGTCTTTTCCAACCCAAACAATTCCATGATGCTGTGGTTTTCCAAGCTGCAGGACCACTTAGCTGTGAGCACCTTTGACTGCAAGCTCTGTCCAGGAGGTGCTGGGTACCAGCATCCTGTGCAGGGCACTTGCTGGATCTCTGAGTTCTTATGGAGCAGAACCTAGGAGCAGCTGTGGAGCTGTTGGAGTGTAGCAGAGCCCTGCAGAGAGACCTGGCCAGGCTGGGTGGGTGGGCAGAGGCCAAAGGGATGAGACTGAAGAAGGCCAAGGGCAGGTTCTACACTTTGGCCACAACAACCCCAAGCTGCACTACAGGCTGTGGCCAGAGTGACTGAGAGCAGCCAGGCAGAGAGGGCCCTGGGGGTGCTGGCAGAGAGGAGCTGCAGAGGAGGCAGCAGTGCCCAGGTGGGCAGCAGAGCCAATGGCATCCTGGGCTGGCTCAGGAGCAGTGTGGGCAGCAGGACAAGGGAGGTTCTTGTGCCCCTGTGCTCAGCACTGCTCAGGCCAGCCCTGGAGTGCTGTGTCCAGCTCTGGGCTCCTCCATTGCAGAGAGATGTTGAGGTGCTGGAAGGTGTTGAGAGAAGGGCAGCAAGGCTGGGGAGGGGCCTGGAGCACAGCCCTGTGAGGAGAGGCTGAGGGAGCTGGGGGGGTGCAGGGTGGAGGAGAGGAGGCTCAGGGCAGAGCTCATTGCTGTCTGCAGGGAGGCTGTAGCCAGGCCCCCAGGGACAGAAGAAGGGGACACAGCCTCAAGCTGTGTCAGGGCAGGGTCAGGCTGGATGTTGGGAGGAAGTTCCTGGCAGAGAGAGTGATTGGCATTGGAATGGGCTGCCCAGGGAGGTGGTGCAGTGCCCCTGGCTGGAGGTGTTGAAGCCAAGCCTGGCTGGGGCACTGAGTGCCATGGTCTGGTTGGTTGGGCAGGGCTGGGTGCTAGGTTGGGCTGGGTGAGCTTGGAGCTCTCTGCCAACCTGCTTGGTTCTAGGATTCTGTGACTCCTCATTGGATCATCAACCCTTCCCACAGCTCCAGCCTAGGAATGGATGGAGGAAGATGCTTGTTTTCCTTCCTCACTTGCTTGGTGCTGGGAAGCACCCCCCTGGCTGTGCCATGCTCTGAGCAGCAGCCAGCAGGAGCTGTCTCTCTGCATCGCTTTGAACTCTTTATCTCTGGCGTCTGCTGATCTTTGCTGGAGCAGACAGTTGAGCCCCATGTGGGGCCTGATAACCTTTCTCCTGTTCATTAAGGCCCCACTTAGTGCTCTGTGGGACTGAAGCGAGACAGTCTGGAAGAGAGAAGCAGCAGCTCAGGGCTTTTAGCCTGGGTAATGCAAAACTTCATCAATAATCTGCCAAATGCATACCCAGAAGTTAAATGCGACCCAAAGTACCCCCAAAGACAGGAGGAACCGGCAAGGGTAGGACAGAGCCTCCTCTGAGGAGCTCTTGTGCTTGGAGAGGGAGGGGTTTGCCCAGCCACAACACCCTGTGCTCATGGGCAGATGAACTCTTTAGGGTGAGGACCACATGCTGGGGGTGATGGGTGTGAGGAGGAACAAGTTCTGCACTGGAACAGGTTGCCCAGAGGGGTGGTTGAGGCTCCATCCCTGGAGATATTCAAGGTGAGGTTCAACAGGGCTCTGGGCAACCTGATCTAGATGAGGCTGCTCCTGCTGACTGCAGAGGGGGTTGGGACTGGATGATCTTTGGGGGTCCCTTCCAACCCAAACCATTCTATGATCTTTCCACTCTCCCAGCTGACATTCTGGGCATGCTGGTGGCAACCTCACGACACCAAAAGCCAGCAGAGAGCTGTGGGGCTTGAAAGAGCCAAATTATTTGGGCCAGAATTTCAGCATTGGGCCACAGACCTGTGCTAGGACTTGGGCTCCTTCTGCCCACCTCTGCTGGGACTTGACCTCCTTTGGGACTTGTGCTCCTTCTGCTCACCTCTGCTAGGACTTGAACTCCTTTGAGACTTGACCTCCTTCTGCGCACCTCTGCTGGGACGTGACCTTCTTCTGCCCACCTGTGCTTGGACCTGAACTCCGCTGGGACTTGACCTCCTTTGGGCCTCGATCTCCTTCTGCCTACCTCTGCTGGGACTTGAGCTCCTCCTGCCCACCTCTGCTGGGACGTGAACTTCTTCTGCCCACCTGTGCTTGGACTTGAACTCCTTTGGGACTTGAACTCCTTCTGCCTACCTCTGCTGGGACTTGAGCTCCTTCTGCCCACCCGGAGGCAGGCTGAAGATCTGCGTAGCTCCATGGAGCTGGGTTGGGTTGATCCAAGCCCTCCAGATTCATCTCTAAGTGACTCATCCTGATTTTTTTTCCCTTGGTAGCCCAAAGGGAGTTGAAGCAGAGGCAGAGGGGAGGGAACCACCCCTTAAAAATTGTCGAGGTAATGGAAACAACCTTAAACTCTCATATTTCAAGCCTAGCGCCACAATAAAAGTAACAGGATAATGATTTTTTTTCAGCCCAGATATTAGAGGCCCAGATATTGATTGGTTGTTTCCCTTGTCGGCCTGGCCTCTGATGGAAGTGCATTTTTTGACAGAGAGTGCAATAAAATGCACAGTTTCCAATTTGAGAGCCCTATAAATGTCATCTCTACATGCACGGTTACAAATTCTTCATGATGCTCTCCTCCCTCCCCTCAACGCCAAGGGAGTCCTCAGGGGAGGGGGATGGAGGGACCACACTGCTGCCTGACTACCTTCCTAGAGGAGAGGTGGGGGAAAGTTTGGCAGTGAACCCCCCCACGCTCCCACACACCCCCATCCCAGCTCGGCTCTGTGGTGGGAAGATGTTTGGTTCCCATGGGAGAGCTCTGCTGGGGTTTGGAGCATTGAGGCTGTAGGGTTCATAGGAGGAGGAGGAAATGTTTGACAGTGAACCCCCACACCCACACCCCCATCCCAGCTTGGCTTTGTGGTGGGAAGATGTTTGGTTCCCATGGGAGAGCTCTGCTGGGGTTTGGAGCATTGAGGTTGCAGGGTTCATAGGTCTTGGAGCTTGCAGGTTTATAGGTTCTGGGGCAAATGGAGTTGGATTCTTGCAGCCTCTGCTTGCTCTCAGGAGCTTCCAATTCACCTGCACTGGGTAGAATTTGAGTTTTCATAGAATCACAGAACCAAGCAGGTTG